>BSBK01006124.1:5000-382500 GCA_027943335.1 Chamaecyparis obtusa | reverse complement strand
CTTTTCATAGTCTAGCTAGCTTTTACAGAAAGTTTATCAGAAATTTTAGCAGTATTTGTGGACCCTTGACTGAAACAATGAGAGGGGATAGAAAAGAGTTTAAGTAGACTAATGGGGCAGAAAAGAGTTTTCAATTGTTGAAACAAAAAGTTACAGAACAGCCAGTTTTAGCACTTCCAGATTTTAATAAGGTGTTTCAAGTAGATTGTGATGCTAGTGGTACTGCAATAGGAGCTGTTATGAGTCAAGAAGGTAAACCTGTTGCTTATTTCAATGAGAAGTTAAATGATGCCAAGAGGAAATATTCTGTTTATGATCAGGAATTTTATGCTATAGTTCAGGCATTAAAGAAGTGGAGACATTATCTGCTTCCTAAGGAGTTTGTTTTGTATACTGATCATCAAGCTTTGCAATATTTGAATAGTCAAGGAAAACTGAATCAAAGGCATTTGAAATGGGTTGAGTTTTTGTAGAGTTATACATTTGTTTTGAAACACAGGAGTGGAAAGTCTAATAGGGTTGCAGATGCTCTTAGCAGAAGGAAACTATTGCTGACAGAAATGCAGATTGAAGTGATTGGTTTCAAGGAACTCAAGAATTTGTATCCAGAGGATCCTGATTTTGGTGAAGCTTGGAAAGCTTGTACAAAACCTGTTACTCTAGACAGGACGAAATGGTTGGATTTCATCATCCAGAATGATATGCTATTCAGAGGGAGTCAATTGTGTATTCCACGAAGTTCTATGAGGGAGAATCTCATCAAGGAGAAGCATAGCGGAGGATTGGCTGGACATTTTGGTCGTGACAAAACCCTTTCTTTGGTTAGTGAAAATTATTATTGGCCACAATTGCAGCAAGATGTGAAGAAGTTTGTACAGAGTTGAAGAGTATGTCAGATGGCGAAAGGAGTGAAGCAGAATACAGGGTTGTATCAGCCATTATCTGTACCAGAGAAGCCTTGAGAGGATATCAGCATGGACTTTGTTCTTGGCTTACCGAGGACACAGCGGGGACACGATTCAATTTTTGTGGTGGTTGGCAGATTTTCAAAGATGGCACATTTCATTCCCTGCAAGAAGACTAATGATGCTGTTCATGTAGTAGAATTGTTTTTCAGAGAAGTAGTGAGACTTCATGGTTTGCCAAAGACCATAGTTTCAGATCGGGACACTAAGTTTGTTGGATATTTCTGGCGTACATTGTGGAAGAAGTTGAAGACAGATTTGAAGTTCAGTTCATCACATCATCCACAGACTGATGGATAGACAGAGGTGGTGAATAGGAGTTTGAGAAATTTGCTGAGATGTTTGGTTGGAGATAAGCCAACAAGATGGGATTTGATTTTACCACAGGCTGAATTTGCATACAATAATTCTGTCAACAGGAGCACTGGTAAATCACCATTCCAGATTATATATGGAAGTAGTCCAAGAAATGCATCTGAATTGAGGAAGATAGATAAAGGAGAAATAAGTAGTGCTGAAGCTGAAGATTTTGCAGAACACTTGAAGAACATCCATGAGGAGGTGAGGAAGCATATTACCAAGATGAACGCATAGTATAAGGCTAAGGCTGATGGGAAAAGGAGGTATAAGGAATTTCAGGTTGGTGATGAAGTCATGGTTCATTTGTGGAAGGAGCGGTTTCCAGTTGGTACATATAACAAGCTGAAAATGAAGAAGTTTGGACCATGCAGGATACTGAAGAAACATGATTCAGGAAATGCATATGAGGTAGAATTGCCTACCGAGCTAAATATTTCACCAGTGTTTAATATTTCAGATCTGACAGAGTATCATGAAGGAGGTGTTGAAGATGAGATCACACCAGCACAGTGGAGTATTCCAGCAACTAGTTCAGATATCAAGGAGATTGAAGACATACTGGACAGTCGTGTTGGCAGAAGCACAAGGAATATGACATATGAAGAATATTTGGTCAAATGGAAAGGACGACCTGTTGAAGATTCATCATGGCTAACAAAGGAGGAGGTTAACCATCTTGGTTTTCCTCTGCACACCTGAGTCGTGACAGGGTCACTTCTCAAATTACCCCCGGTGTCTGATGCAGGAGCATCCTGGGTGTAAGAGCAATCTTGCATCACCCAAAAATATTTCTATTTTTGTATTCAATAAGGGCTATTTTGTGCAGAGCTGCTATTTATGGAAAGTTACTATTTTTGGTAATTTTTGTATGTGCTCAGAATGATCTGATTTCTTTCTTAGAGGTTCATTTTGGTCATATAAGTCTGCCAGTAAAGTTTCATTGCCAGATCAAGTGTACATTGGAAGATATTGAAGATTTTCGGTATTGGCAGCAGGGTACAGAAACTTTGAACTCAGTTTTGAAGGCTTTAGAGGCCCCAGATGAGGTCAAAAATTTGGGTGATGGGCACTTGTGTGGGTCAAGCCTGTAGATCGCTTCGTGGCGTTTCCGAAATGGGGTTATAATAGCCGAGCGGGTCAACAGGTGATGACTTATGGTCTTCGGAAGTTGGGCCACTTGAAATGGCGAAAAATAATTTTCTTCAAAATTTCTGTTCGGGTTTCAAAGGTTATCTTGAGCCGACTATGATGTAATAAAATGTAAAATAAAATAATTCTAAGTTTGGTCGGCCTTATTGGCTAAAATTCTGGAACTTTCCCAGGCGGTGGAAAATTGCCTATATAAGGAAGGTTGTATTATTGTCTTAGGTAGTTCGGAATAATTCTGGGTGGTAGATCTGGGTAATAGTTCGAGGCTTTGTCCTATAGAATATTCTAAGGGAATGCCCATGTGGCTTTGCATATTGTAATTCTGAAAGTTTGTAATTCCACATTTGTGGAGATAATAAGAAGCCAATTTTCTGTTCTTGCATATTGTTGTTGTTTCTCTATTTCTGTTATGTGTTTGTGGTATTAAGGGGAGCACCCTTCATCAATATATATATATATGTGTGTGTGTGTGTGTGTGTGTGTGTATACACTAAAAAATGGTCACCTAGACTATTAGCCCCTTTTGCTAAATCATAAATTGCTTGTTCTTGATCAAATCCTAGTTCTATCATTTATTTGATTATTTTCTATGGCCTAACCATCTTATCCTAAGTCTTTATTTATTAAAAGGAATATTCCCTCCCCTTTTAATAAATTAAAACCCCCACTTTTCCTCTTATCCTAAGTTGCATAAATAAAGCATTATTCTTATTTTATAAAAAGGGAAAAAGCACTTTTTGTCTCATATGGACACAAAAGTCAACTCTTATTTTCTCATTGGAGGATATTTGTGCACATGGATTGCTCCTCTTTCAAGCTCTACCCTTGATTAAATCTTTTGCCTCTTAATCTCCATGGTCCATTGATTTTTCACCTCCTATAAAAGAAAAGCTCTCTTCCTCATTTGCACACACAAATTTATATGCTATTGTTATGCTACAGGTTTTCTAGATCATCTTGGAGCTTTTGGAGATATTCTTGCATCTAGGGTTTGAAGATTTGGAGCATTGTTGGCATTCATCTTGGATCTTCATCAACACTCTATCTTCTTGTCTTCATTCTTGCATCATCATGGCTTTCTTGCTTCATAGTTAGATTTCATTTCTTGCATAGTAGTTTCATTTTCATGGCATTCTTAGTTTAGATTTTCTTTATGCTTTAGATTAATTCATTGAATCTCTCATTGCATGGTTTACTAGCAAGGTTATTGGCTTAATAGCTCTAGCTGAGAGCATTCTTAAAACCCTTGCACTCCATGCCTAGGGAGCTATGGATTGATTTGTAATGGCTCATTCTTGAGTTTCCTTACATGTAATGATTCATAGAAGTGTGACAAATTTATAGCACGCATTTTTTTGGCACCCACCATGGGAAAACCCACTTTTTTACATGCTGGTTTTCATTATTTTTGGAGCTAACACTTACTGGTTCTGATTATTTTTGGAGTTAACCCTTGTGCAGATTTGTTTGGAGATGGGAAACCCTAGATTTTAAAGATTTGATCATATCTCCCAAATGGCTTGGTATTTTGGTCTGAAAATTTTTTGATAGGTTGGTGACATATCAGAGAAGCTCCAAAAAACATTTCAAAATTTTTGGAGGTGATTTGTATTTTTTATGATTTTTTCTTGATTTTTCATAAAAAAACAATTTCTGGCAAAAATCAGCGTATTTTTCAGAAATTTTTACATTTTTGAAAAATTCTTGGAATTATACAAGGGGTCCATTCATTGTGTTTTTAATTTAGAGATCATATCATAGCTCATTTGGTTGATTTACAAAAACTGGTCTATTTTGGTAAAATAGTTCTCTAGGGCACAAATGAAGAGATTTTTCTAAAATTTTTACATTTTTGAAAAGCTCTCTATTTTTTGATAGAGGTCTCTTTTTTACATTTTAGGTTTAGGGTCCAAATTCATGAGGTAAAAATCAGATCTTGTTGACTAGGTCAAATGCAAAAAAAAAAAAATTTTGTGATGGGTATGCACTTATTTTTCATTGTTCAATGCATGATATGAGTTATCATTTGGATTATTTTCTGGTTATCATTGCTCCTAACAATTAATTTTCAGATCTAATCCTAGGGTTTGCATAAGCTGGATATACATTACATATCTTGTTTGCTTGTGTTTTATCTTGTTCATTTGAAGGTGCTCTTGCTTTCATGGAATATGCTTAAAACAAAGCGTTGGACTTGAGGTATTTTGTTACATCCCTAAAACACTTGGATCTTGGGATTAAAATTGAATCTCTCATGTGTTTGGCTTGAGTGTTTACATGCTTTCATATAACACATTTCAATTGATTCTCTTAATGGGAAATGAATGAACATAGATTTGCTTTCATACAAGTTTGTGTAAGTGAATGCTTGTGTTTGAACCCTAAGTAATTCTTGGTTCCAATATCAAATATCTCATTGAGTGATTTAGGGAATGGATTCATTCTTTGTTTACATAGGGAGTTAAATGCACCACTTTGTGGATTCACTCTATGTTTTCTTGGAAAGTTAAATATTCCATTGATTCAACCCTTTGTCATTTGTGAGTAGTATTGATAAGCAACTTTAGATTACTTGTGATTGATCTAGATTGCTATCTTGGGTTGTTGGACTTGCTAATCTACCAGCCCCTCATTTTTGCCCCGTAGTTGCAAGATCAGTGCTACATTAAAGGGGAGGGGTCTACAGGAAAGAAGCATTAATTGCTCCACTTGGCAACCCTTTTGTGCTTTTTGGAACTCACTTGTTTTCTAAGGTGTGGACTCACTTTGAGTTGATGTGAGGAGTTAAATGTTCCACTTTTGGGCTCACTTTCAGTTGGTGTGAGGAGTTAAATGTTCCACTTTTAGACTCACTTTGAGTTGGTGTGAAGAGTTAAATGTTCCACTTTTGGACTCACTTTGAGTTTGTGTGAAGGGTTAAGTGTTCCACTTTTTGGACTCACTTCACATTCTCTTGAAGGGTTAAATGTTCCACTTTTGGGCTTGCTTCACATTATCTTAAAGGGTTAAATGTTCCACTTTTGGACTTGCTTCACATTCACTTGAAGGGTTAAGTGTCCCACTTTTGGACTCACTTTGCATTTACTTGAAGAGTTAAGTGTTCCATCTTTAGTGCTCTAAATACTTTTGATAGTGAATTACTTAATTTTATTTTTAGAAGGCCTGCTTGGGGACACACCACCTCAAGGGATGACCTTAACTCCTATGTTCCGGTGGAGTATAAATAGTAGGTGGTGAATTGAAAGACACCTCTCTTGGGAATTGAGTTTGATATCACTCTTGGCTAAGCCTCAAAGAACTTTATACCTTTGAGAAGTGAAGGAGGAGATTTGGGTTACCGTCTCCCCCCGGCTGTGTGATTTTGGATTCTTCTCATCTACGGATTTGGGCCTCATGTACCTTGCGTATATCGAGGAATCCCTTTAGAAAAGCCATGTATAGCCTTATAGACATCATGCTAGGATGTTGTTGTGTTTTATGTGCCTGCTAAAACATTTTCAAGAACATACACAAGTAGCATCTCTAGGGAGTAGAAATACTAAGTCACTATCTCTGTTCATGTGCAAGGTTGTTTTGCCCCTTGCTCATTGTTTGAAGACAATTGCTTGCTTGAAATCCTTGATTGCTATCTTATGTGCTTGATCAATGATAAAAATCTGTTGATATACTTACTTGATCTTTTAAAATGCTTCAAAACTAAGTTTTTCACATTCACTGGTCAAAAAGTCATATGAATCTGCAATAGTATCGCTGGCCTTACTGAGAAATATCATGTGATAGTTCGTGCCCTGCTATTTTATCATGCGCTTTGCTGAGGTATATCACGTGATAGTTCATGCCTTCTGGACTATCGCCCCACTAGCCTGGAGTCTATCGCCCAACCATACTACAATCTATCACCTAGCTTAAGGTTAAGTATCACCCGAACTGAGAAGTATCACCCTGTCTGCCTGGAAAATATCGCCCAAAATATTTTTGCTGTCCTGTCATTGCTACAATTCGGAGTGGCTAAACTTGCACTTTAACCTATCGTAGAGTGTCTTTTTCTGTTCTTACCTAAAACTGGTTTGTTACCTACATGCTTAGATTCGTTCTAGACTGAAACAAATGAGCTAAAACTATTGGGTTTGAGTTTAACGAATGCTACTCTTGATCACTTGTCACATCACGGTTACCTCTCTAGCTACTTGCTTATTGAGCTTCTTTCTCATTTCTCAGCTTTAGTCAATTGATTGCTGTAAGTGCTTGAGCACTTTTGATGAGCCATCTCTCTATTGTTCTACTTTGACAAGTAATCTTTATTAGCTTTGCTTATCTCAAATCTAAGAAACTTTGTCTCATTCTATTAGTCAACCAACATCTCTTTTCATGCCGGTTACAACTCGGTCTCAATTTGAGCAGGAGAGTCATCCTCCGTTCAATTATACACAATTACCTTCTCCAACTAGACATTCAAAAGCACCCATTAGCAACAATAGTTTTAGTCCTGACCAATCTGAGAATTCTAAGGCTACACTGTGGTATAAAGGAGGTTTCCTCTTTTCCGCATTCAGGACCCATAAAAACACAGATAGTGTCTCACTCACTTTGACTGAACAAAAAAAGTTTCAACTCTTGCAAGAACACTTTGAGCGTAAGGATAATCAAGCATGCTTAGACAAAGAACACAATCAACAAAGGATGGATGCTACTAGGTGCATGGCTTATAGAGGGACATTTTATGAGCAACCTAAGACTAGTAATCATGAGCATAGACCTCTTTTTAATGGCAACAATGGCAACAACACACCACCAAGATCTCCTCCAAGAACCACTTTTGGTATGCCTTCTTCACCTCCTAGACCTCCTCCCTCTCAACATGAGGCAGAGGCTAATGATGAGATTTCTAGTGAGGATCTTATGAGATGTGAACAAGATGTGGATTTTTAACGAATGATGCATAAGCTTTTAGAGTGTAATGGCGATCAATATTTTCAATATATGACTTCTAGAGGATACAAGCTTCCTCCCAGCTATGATGTCAGACAAATTGTCCAACAAAGAGTACCAACTAAATTGGAAGTCCTTCAAGAAGAATTACGTTGGACAAATCAACACCTTACCCAAATGGCATTAGAAAGAGAGCCTCCAAAGGTCTCTTTTGTAGAATCAATTTGTGCTCTTCCTTTTGATAAAGATCTATACATGGTCCCATTTCCTAAGGATATTGAGGTTCCTAAATATGACAAGTATGATGGAAATGGTGACCCTCATGACCATGTGCGTCATTTTTATGCTCTTAGTATGGACTTTCTTCATGAAGACACATATCTCCTACGCTTATTCCCTCGAAGCTTAAGAGGCCAAGCTTTGGAATGGTTTGTGAAATTGACACCACCGCTTAAGACTTTTGATGAGTTAGCTCAGCAATTTACCCAGCAGTACTCTTACAACATCCAACAACCTATCACTGTGATAGATCTCAGTAATCTAAGACAACATCAAGGTGATCCATTTGCAACTTACTTACAATGTTGGAGGTCATTGTATTCTCGATATCCTTGTCAGCTACCCGAAAGAGAAAAGATTGACATTTTCATCAACACTCTTGTGCTTGAGCTGTATTATGATCTAAGGAAACAACTATTCTCCTCTTTCAATGACATGGTTGAAAGTGCATATCAAATTGAGGATGTAGCTATAAGAAAAGGGGATATTGTTATTAATAAAGATGCTAAAGGCAATGGCAAAGACAAGAACAAACCTTGGAATAAGAACAAGTATGTTGTTAATGATGGGGTTTTTGATGCTCCTAAAGTTAAAGAGCCCGCTTTCAATCTCTCCAATGCTATCTATGTAAAAAAACAACAAGAAGCTAGCAACACTCACAATGCTCCTAAACCTCAATATGCAGATAAGCCTAAGAAGTCATTTTGAAATCAAGTCTATACCAAGTTGGCAGAACCTTACGATGTGATCCTTAAGACTTTGGTTGACAATGGATATCTTACGCTTCCTGATAAACTTGGTAACTGGGATCTGATAAATAAGCCTGATTGGTGGAGAGAGGATCATTACTGCCATTATCATAGAAATAAGGGACATCCAACAGATAATTGTTTTAGGCTTAAGGATGATATTCAGGATCTTATTAAGAACGACACAATCTCCACTGATGGCTTAACTAAAAATTCTAATCACATAGCTTTCAAAGATCCTCTACCTAAGCATGATAAGGGGGAAACCTCTCAAGCACATAAGAAGAATCATGATGCTAAGTTCAATTATAGGTATCCTTCTAATACACCTATGATCAACATGGTAGAGCCAGTTGAGAGCGTTCTAATGATGAGGTCTCAAGATGATAATAACACCAATCATGGTAAGCCAAAGTTAGTCTTGCAAACATGTGGTAGTTCATCTTCCCGAAGTGAGACACTGAATGCTGTTACTAGGGGGCAAGCCAAGATTGTCCTTAAAACTGTGCAAGATCCCAAGCAAGCTTTTCCTTCCAAACAAGTGGCTCCTTCAGCCACCCCTAGCTATGATCTTGTCCAACATTTGCAAAAGACACCAGCACAGATATCTATCCTTGAGTTGCTTCGGTTATCCTCTTCGCATAGAGAGATTCTTGATGAGGCTCTACATACAACACGTGTTCCCAATGACATTGATCCGAATCAATTTCAAGCTATGTTCAACCACATTTCATCTCTTCTATCTCTCTCCTTTTCTGCAGAAGATGACATATCTATTGCTCACCCTCATAATCTAGCTTTACACATTGAAGTTCTAGTCTACAATACCTGAGTCCGCTGAGTCCTGATAGACAATAGTGCAGGGTTAAATATTGTTTCTTTCAATGTCATACAAAAATTGGGTTTGTCAAAATTCACTGTGGATTCTAAAAAAAAGATTACTATAAAATATTATGATGAAGTGGAAAGATCTTCCAAAGGTCTTGTCATGCTGCCTATCCGAGTGGGCCCTGTCATGAAAGATATTAGCTTCCAAGTATTGGACATCCCACTCGCATATAACATTCTTTTGGTTCATCCTTGGATCCATGAAATGCAGGTTGTTCCTTCCACTTATCATCAGTGCATCAAATTTCCATACAATGACACTGAAGTTGTGATTCCTGGAGACCATACTATTGCTATCAATGCTCTTGCTACTACTAAAAAATTTGTTCCTCATAATGAACCTTTTGTTGATCCTAGTACGTCTCTAGCTGCTTCTGAGAAATCACTTAAGATGATGAGCCTTGGTATGGGTGAATATACACTAGGTTCCTTTGCTTCTATACCTATTTCTCCTAGGTCATATGGGAGACCTTCTGATCAGATGAAGCCTTCCACTTCTGCTATGGTGATCTTTGATAGCTTTGTTCCTTCATCCATTCCTTTAGAAGCAGAAAGAGAAGAACAAGCTATTCAAGAGTGGATCTATAGAGAGGATTCTAGAAATACTCCCATGCTTAGTAATTCAGACATAGATATAGATGAGTCACTGCTACACACTATGGCTCAAATGGGAGATGATCTTCCTTCTACTTCACTCCTTTGGGGAGAAGAATGTATATCTACTGATGATATGGCTGAGGCCTCTATGTCTAGAACCTATGTGCCTAAAGAATCATTGCACTATGATAGACAACATCGCAACGTTGCATGACTGCTACAAAGAGGTGATCTCTCACATAATGACATGAGTATCTCTACTTCTCAGCATCTTAAGCCTCTTCCAAAAGATCCTCCCATGATAGATATGGATGTTGATGTGGTTCATACCTCTCATAACCCACCTGACGTGGTTGATGGGTCTTGTGTGGGGTTTGATGAGCTTGTTCCTAGTATTGCCTTAGTGGACCATGCTGGTTCTTTTATGACAAGTCTAGATCTAGCTACTTTTGGAGCTTACTCTATAGGCTCAACCTCTCTTGTCACTAGAGATGACATCCTTCACATAAATACTATTGAACCAGTCACTTCATTTCATCTCACATCAACACCTGTTACTTCTTCCACCAAAGAACTAGCAATAAAAAATATTGAATCAACAATCAAACATCATGGTCATCAATTCAAAAGAAAAGAGCAATGGTCGAATGGTGAAAACCACATTGTGGTAGTATCTGCACCTAAGAAAAGTAAAAATAAAAATCTACTCAAAAATAATGATTCTCAAATAAAAGATGACAAGCTGATTCTCAAATAAAAGATGATGCACTACCTCAAGCATGATCTCATATCTATTATACTTCAGCCCATTCCTAGAGCTAAGAACAAAGTTAGTAATGCCTTGGTTACTTCAACATCCATCTTACAAATGAAAAAGCATAAATTTTGCTTCAAGTTCCTGGTGGACGAATTACACTATCCTACTCACAAATCTTACAATCCTACCATCTTTTCATATCTTCCACCTCATATTCCTCTTGCAAATCCACCACGCCATTCCTTCCGCCATCCCTTACACTTTGCCTTTGTCTTTGGTGACTTGTATAGGAAGGGTCTAGATGGAACTCTCCTTAAGTGTCTAGAAATAGAGGAGTCAGAAAAAGTGCTAGCTAAAATCCACGATGGCATATGTGGATCACATTCTAACGATCCTCCGCTAGCTCAGACATTGCTCAGGGTTGGTTATTATTGGTCAAACTGGTTGAGACCTCCTATTGTCACAGTTGTAGCATTTGGGCCTGGGGCCTATCAGTTCTCTACATCAGAGGAAGCAGATTCTTGATGCCCATTTCTGTGTGGGGCATCCTTTGTACATATTTTACGATCTTGAAAAAATACCAAAAAAATTCATATATAATGCTGAAAAAATCCCAAAAATCCTAAAAAGTACTGAAAAAATGAGCATCCTAGTGAAAACCTAGCAATAGGCGCTTTGATGTCTCACCAAAAAAATCAAAAAATTTAAAACATCAAAAAAAAAAAATTGAAAAAGTGCCTTGGTGAAAACCTGGAAACAGACGCCTTGGTAGCAAAAATACAAAAACAAATTATAAAAAGTCTTGAAAAATTTGCAATAAATCTATCAAGTGGCAAAAACCTAGAAACAGGCGATGTTTGAGACCCTCTGCACCTATGTCTATCAGTCTTTCATGGTGCTCCTTCGCTCCACTTCTCTCTTTGCCTCTCTTAGCCTAGAATTGACTCTTGTCTTAGTCTAAGGGGCATCCATTGTTTTTAGCTTATCTTAGTTCTCTTTGTGTGTCTGGGTTTCTTAGGCACCTTGCAAATGGTGTTTTTCAACACCACCCCAACTGCATTTTTCAACACTACCCTAGCATCAATTGTTTCTTAACACTTATCAGATATCCTTCCCACTGTCTTGGATGATGCAATATTTCTCATTGGCAGATGTGATACTCAAAGCTTGACTCTATGACCTACACACACGCACTTGACTTGCTGAGATTTGTTTGACTTTATTTCTTTGCATGTTGTCTATGATGATTTCTTTGCTGAGTGTTCTCCCCCTATGATTGTTTTTGATGATGCATAGCTAGAAGACTGAGGGTATGAGAACATGTTTTATTTCTTTATCTGCTTGTGGGTATATCTTGTTGGTCCTCACTATCTTGAGCATTTATGCTAGTCTTACTTGACACTATGGACCTACAAGGTATTATCCTTGACTGTTTCACGAGTGCATTCTTATAGTCATCTTGACTTTCTTGTGTCTCGATGCAAGCATAATCTTTCTATATCAAACTTAGGTGATCTCACTGCATTAGTCATCTAGACCTACATGTCTTTGATGCCTAGGTGAGATTTCCACATTTCTATCTGATATAGATCATATTCAGATCCACATAGTTATGCTAGTGTGTATTGTATGATCTTGCGACGCTACCAATAACGCTCAATGATGAATATTAGATGTCTATTGGCTTTGTGACCTTGAAAGTAAACCACTTTTCATGTAGCTTGCATTCTTAAGTTCATGTTAGTTTAGTTTTGCATCTTGCATATGGAGAGAGCTCTCATTTTCATCTTACGTGGACTTGTTCATCAACTGCGCTCACCTTTCGCTTCTTCCTGATCATGTCTTTCGCTTCTTGTCTTTCATATCACATCATTTTCCTTTCATTTCAGGATCGAAACCAAAATCCAAGTTCACCTTGATCATCCAAATCACCTTTTCCCCCTCTTTCACACAGTTGGCTGACCTTTTGAGGCCTGATCCATCAATCTTCACTGGGGCATTCCTCACCTCTTCATCTCCATCTCTTTCAAACTTCTAGTCTTTCATTCACTTTCAATCTCAAGTTCAAATTCTTCCCCTCCGTGGTGTTTTCAGGTTGAGGGACTGCTTGGTTCATGCCTCGGGTCCCATGTGTGGGGCATATCTTCACTGCTTGATGGTTATTCTATTCTCTTTCTTCGATTATGATTTCTAGTGATTTGATCATGTCTCTCTTGCTTCTACATTCCCTCTACCCAGATTTCACTTTTGATCCCGAGGGGGCAGACACATCATATCTTATTGGTCATCTCTTTCCTAAGTGTTCAGTACTGTCACTACCAGGCTGACCATGCAGGACTTGCTATCTCTCTGCACTTCATTCTTCAGAGTCAGATTGCTATCTGCTTGCCTTCTTGGCTATCTCTTGCTTTCTTGGCTAATCTGAGTTGCTTTGTGATCCCAAATCGATCTCACCTTTCAACTTCATTCTTTGACTACATGTGTTCCCAAATCAATCACACATTAGTCAAAGAGGGGCAAATGTATACACCAAAAAATGGTCACCTAGACTATTAGCCCCTTTTGCTAAATCATAAATTGCTTGTTCTTGATCAAATCCTAGTTCTATCATTTATTTGATTATTTTCTATGGGCTAACCATCTTATCCTAAGTCTTTATTTATTAAAAGGAATATTCCCTCCCCTTTTAATAAATAAAAAGCCCCCACTTTTCCTCTTATCCTAAGTTGCACAAATAAAGCATTGTTCTTATTTTATAAAAAGGGAAAAAGCACTTTTTGTCTCATATGGACACAAAAGTCAACTCTTATTTTCTCATTGGAGGATATTTGTGCACATGGATTGCTCCTCTTTCAAGCTCCAGCCTTGATTAAATCTTTTGCCTCTTAATCTCCATGGTCCATTGATTTTTCACCTCCTATAAAAGAAAAGCTCTCTTCCTCATTTGCACACACAAATTTTTATGCTATTGTTATGCTACAGGTTTTCTAGGTCATCTTGGAGCTTTTGGAGATATTCTTGCATCTAGGGTTTGAAGATTTGGAGCATTGTTGGCATTCATCTTGGATCTTCATCAACACTCTATCTTCTTGTCTTCATTCTTGCATCATCATGGCTTTCTTGCTTCATAGTTAGATTTCATTTCTTGCATAGTAGTTTCATTTTCATGGCATTCTTAGTTTAGATTTTCTTTATGCTTTAGATTAATTCATTGAATCTCTCATTGCATGGTTTACTAGCAAGGTTATTGGCTTAATAGCTCTAGCTGAGAGCATTCTTAAAACTCTTGCACTCCATGCCTAGGGAGCTATGGATCGATTTGTGATGGCTCATTCTTGAGTTTCCTTACATGTAATGATTCATAGAAGTGTGACACATTTATAGCACACAATATGTGTGTTTGTGTGTGTTCTATTGTTTGTATTTTATATAGGTATGTGTATATGTGGGTGCACACACATATATCCATGCTTATATAAATAATAATAATTGTATGTTTTTCATTAATTGTGTAATGGTATGTTATTTATGATAAATAAATAAAGTGAGTGAATTCAATAAATGTATTAAATAAAAAGTGAAAATAATATTAATAATAATAATTAATAAAAGAAATGCTCTTGTAGTAAACTAGCTATCTAGGAGGGAGTTAAACTCGAGACCTCCTAGGAGTTAGGCTAGTGGGTTTCCATATGTGCTATGGTTTTTCTTGAAAGTTATTTGTAGAGTTTTCTTCTTATGGTTTTATTTTGAGACTATTTTAATTAAATTTATTAAAAACCTTGATTAAGTCTTTACGGGAGATTATTTGGTTGTTCCTCCAACCAACTATGGAAGTTGGAGAAGTTGCTTCCCGTAAAGAAACTCCTCCAACCACATAGTTGGGGGATAAATATTTGAAGATTTTTGTGTGCGGGAGGAAGTTAATTTTTGGAATATTTGTTTTCTTTTGAGTTGTCTGTAATTGATTTCTCCAAAAAATTTTGGTGAAAGTTTATGTGAGTTTGAGAGTTTTTGGATTACTGGGAGTTGATTGCCAGAGGAAGATTTCCAGAAGAATATCTACTCAAGGATTGAAGCTTTGAAGAGATTATCTAGTCAAGGGAAAAGGATTCTCCGCAGGACCTAAGGTAGGGTCTAAATTAGGAGGAATCTCCATTCTTTCCCTTTGTACGTGAATGTATTGTATATGATATGATAATAAAATTGTGTATGATTATATAGTTTTGTTTATGGACATGTGGAAGGATGAGTTATCTAATATTGAATGAAATAGAGAAGTCTAGTAAGAAATAGGAAGGGTTGGGAAGGTGTAGGATTGAAATACAATCATTTTCTTACTATTTTCCTCTTGCAGATTTCTTTGTAAAATTAATGCTTTTATTTGGATTAGTTTGGTCTATAGGATCATTAGTATTCTCCTTTTTATCTTCCTTCCTTTCAGAATATTCATGAGTGCTTCTAGAATTTAGAAACTGTTATTTCAAACCTTACTGGTCCATGTCAGTTTGTGCACCACATTTCTTTGTCCAGATCTAGAATAGATTTGTTAGATAGATAGGATGGATTGATGAGCCATTTTTGAAGGGAACTTGGGAGATCTCAAATGGGTCATGCTCAGATTAGGCAACCATAGTTCCCATAATGCCCAGTTTTACCCGCAAGTCAAAGTTGATAGTCATATTTTTGTAGTTTCTATCGGTTGAGTATTAATTGAGCCCGGTCAGTCTAGTATTAACCAAGCCAAGTTGATCTAGTATTAACTAAGCCAAGTCAGTTTAGTATTCACCGAGCTAGGTTAGTTTAGTGTTCACCGAGACAGGTTGGTATAGTGATAACTGAGGTAGGTCAGTTTAGTGTTAACTAAGGGAGGTCAGTGTAGTGTTAACCGAGGGAGGTCAGTGTAGTATTAACCAAGGAAGACATGAATGTTAGTGTTAACTGAGCAAGACAAGAATGCTAGTGTGAACTGAGCTAGATATGTAAAATAGGCTCTATACAAGTATAACATTTAAGTATAAGTTTCTTATACTTTAAGTTATGCTTGTATAAAGGGTTTAAGTACCTTCTGAGATGATTGAGATAGGTTCCAGATTCATAGGAGTTAAGATGCAACTTCTAATTTTGAGATTTCTAGAAAAATCAGACTTAGTTATAATTTAGGCACGTGAGATTTTGCAGAGCATGGTGCTTTGGCATATGAAATTTTGTGTAAACTTTAAATATGTTCATTGCTTGTTTTGTTTGGATTATATAGTGCATTTAGATGCTTGAATAAGGTTTAGGATGTTTTTTAGGGATCATAATTAGGGTTAGGGTTGTCCAAAGGACTAGGACTGCTCTAAGGCCTCCTAAATGTTCCCTAAACGTTCCTAAACTTTCCTATTCTTTTCTATGCTTTCATTCTAGTTCTTGAAAGTGTTTATGATGTATTTTATTTGTGATGTGTGAAATTTTTATCACCTATGTATGTTTTTCACTTTTTTTTTGGAAGTTATATGGTTCACTTATGATGATTTTTCACTTGGCATAGACTTGAGTTTAGTTTATGAGGCTAGGACTCATCTTCGTGGCATGTGTGCATGGGAGGGTTCCTTAGACCTATAAATGAGACTTGGAAAGTTTTACTTGTGCATGAGAAAGGTTTTATGTTTCTTTTTGAGATGTCTTGTGATAAACATTCTTCTAGTGGTTCCTGTTATGTATATGGCTAAGGTTAGGACTCGCTCTAAGGGCCTGAGTGTGTAGGGGAGTTTCCTAAACCTATGAATCATGACTTGGAAGTGTTATCTTGTTTTTGTGGATTTTGATGGGGTAAGGGAATAGGAACCTTAAGTGAGTGGCTCACCATAGGTCCTAGAACCCTAAAGTGGTTTCCGAATGATCCTATGGGTGGGTTTGTAAAAAGTGATAACCTTAAAAATTAACCTGGGAAGGGGGGATTCAAAAGATAACGAAAGAAAATATAATAATGGCCATACAGACCTGATTGGAGTACCGGGGCTAGGGATAACTACCAGGATGGATCCCTATTCATAAAGTGGGGACTGGGGTTACATGGTTGCTAGGAAGGATCCCGATATACAGGTTGTGTGATGACACTCACTTAGGTGGTCTCCTAGAACCTTAACCTCGGTGTTATAACATGATGATATTTTTATGTGTCTTATTCTTTTTGTTTTGAGTCTTGGATTTATTAGTATTTAAGACTTAGATTTCCTTAAGGTCTTCAGAGTACCTTGGTTTTATCTCCTAGCATGGGGGGTGGAACTTTACCAGTTTCACATGGTTGGGTGTCAAATCTCTTTCGAGGTATGGTTCATGGTTCATGTCATGGCTTGGATTCTGAGTTGTTTAGTGGTGAAGATTTTGTTCTTGTATCATGTATCTCTATCTTTTGTTATCAAGATGTAAAAATGTATTGTAATCCCTTGGGCAACTTGATGTAATTATCTTTCTATATGCCTTCGGGCAATGTGTAGTAACTATAATTATGTTTGTAAAAGGAAATTGTAAGAAATAAGTTATGTATAAGGGAAGGGTAGAATTATGAATTTGAAAAGGGGATTGAATATGGTTAAATCAATGAGTAATTCCTACCTTATATCTCTTGTGAATTTTTAAATGTAAATTGGAAGTAATGGTAATGTAATTATTTATGGATGTAAACTTCTTTAAAAGAAAACTTGTTTTGATATATGGTTAGTGAAAAGATATGCTAAGAGTTCAAGGGTATCTTTAGTTGAAATAATAAGGGAAAAAGGAAACATGTATGTTATTTAAAGTAGTAATGAGATGTGACTTCTTAAATGTATAGTTCAATGTGAGTAATGTATGATTATTCTAACAAGGTTTTAAGCTCAATTCTTAACTAGACTTATACAAGGTTTTAAGCTCAATTCTTAACTCCTTCTATTATGATCTTAAGCGAAAATGGATAGTGAGGTCTTTTAATGGAAAGCTTATTTATGTATTTTTAATACAATTGAGTTGTGAGTAGATAAGGTTAAGGAGTAAACAAATAAGGGAATGAACTTCATTTAATTTAGTAAAATTCAATGCTTGATAATGGTAAATGAATTCATTAAGGGAACCTTAAGGAATGCACTTGTGAATGGTAATGACGATATGTTAGAATGTTAAAAAAATTTGTTAGTTGTAATTTTAGGTCATAGACCTGATTCCTTATGGGTTCCCTAGTGGGGACATTACAAGATCAATGCAATTTTCTCATCCTCATCAGATTCATCTTTCATTGCAACATAGACTACCTCAATTTCAAAACCATCACTATCAGTGTCAGTTTCTTCTTCAGCAATGTAACGAGATTTCTTACCTTTTCCTTTGCAGTCTTTGTACCTTTGGTATCTTGTATAATCTCTTATGTCTTTGTGTTTTCTTTTTCTTTCTTCATCTTTATCATTCTTGTTAGGACATCTAGCACCTATATGACCAACTTTATTAAATACAAAACATATAATAAGGAGTTTACCTTTATATTTTCCTTTTCCCCTTCTCAATCTTCTAGCCATAAGAGCTTCTAGATCTTCAAGTTCTTCATCAGAAGTGGCACTGTCACTTTCACTTTCACTTTCAATGATGCATCTTTATTTTTCTTTCTTTAGCTTTCTCAAAACTAATAGTGACTTAAAATCATATTCAACATTACCAATACTACCAATATTGAAGTTATCATAGTTAGAGAGTTCAAAAGTAGTCAACTTGCCAACCAAACTTTCCAAAGTAAGCACATTTGTAGAGTTACATCTAGATTCCTGAATAGCTAAGATCTTAATAGCATATATAGGATGCAGAGTTATTAGTAATTTTCCAATTATAGTTTCATCCTTAATAGTCCCACTAGCTCCTCTAATAGCATTCACAACTTCTTTTATTCTACCACAATATTATGCAATGTTCTCACCTTCTTTCATTCTCATTTCATCAAGCTTACCTCTAAGACTCTCAGCCTTGGCTTTTAGTACATTTATGTCACCACCATAGATCTTTACAAGAGTGTCCCACATCTCCTTTGCACTTATGCAATCCTTAATGTCCTCAAATTCTAGATAGCTTAGGGTAGATGTGATTTCTAGCATTTCCTGATTATGTTCTTGGTTAGCTCTCATTTCTTCGGCAATCAAAGGTGTGACAAGTGAGACATAGTCATTCTCGATGTAGTATTTTGCAGAATCACTAATACTAGCCAGATGCAACTTCATCAAGATTTTCCATGTAGGGAAGTTTTCCTTATTTAGCTTTTGTACCTCCTTATACATCCTAATCATTTGCTTTAAGCCCCTTTAAACTTGATTTCTATAAACACCAATAATAAGAAACACATCTCTGATACCAATTGTTAATATGATTTAGAACAACAAAGAGGAGGGGTGAATCAGTTTTTCTCAAGTCCAAATGTATAAAAAAATTTTTAAAAAAAATAATTTAAATCAGATATAACAACCAAAACCAACTCGGTCATCACTAATTCAATAATAGAAACATATAACATTGTAGTCCACTACCCAACTGTATCTAACTTGTAAAACATAGAAATGTTTAAACCAAAACATTCACACAAGCATTGACACTAAGATTTATAGTGGAAACCCAATCTAGGAAAAACCACTTTGTAACATGCTACTATTATTTTCACTCTTCTAAAGTGAGATCGGTTAAAAGCCAACCCTGTCAAAGGTTACAATACACACTGTTAGGTGTGACCTGGTTAAAGGATTTCAATCACTCTGCTAGAAGTGAGCCTTGTTATAGGACTTACATACATTCCATTAGATTGCAACCTTGTTCAAAGGATTTAAACATATGACTGTTAGGTCAACCTTTGTTAAAAGGATTTTGACTGTTACAATGGTTAGGAAGTAGTAGCAGTATTGATTTGAAAAACATACAACTCACTTTCCAAATATCAGATCCAATTCCATACACAAATATTGGTTTACTGACTTTGAAACTTTTCCATTTCCATCTTTGATCTACTCAGAACTTTTCTTCAAGAAATCACCACACTTCACCTTCAACCTTTTTTGCTTATATAGTCAATAACATCTACTAATCTTCTAGCATCCTCTATTCACCCATGCACACACATACCTAATTCTTAGGTTCCTTTAATACTTCCTCAATTAGGTTAACTCATCTTTTCCCACTCAATCTCCTTTGTAGATCTTAGGGTTAGGTAAGATTCATTGAATCTACCCACTTTATGTTCTTCAGCTCCTTTTCTAGAAACATCTCAAATCTATTAAAGATTTACAATAAAACATTTTTTAGTGCATTCAATGCTTTCAAACAATCAATAAATAAAGTCAACGTGTTTTACATAATCCAAGAATTCAACAATGTTGGCTCCAAATCTGAATTCTCTTCAAATATAAAAAAACTAATGCTCGGTCAATACATTGATCAACTACTCGGTCTTCATGTAGAAAGCTCGGTCATTACTAAAAATGTTTCCTCGACTTATACTGTCTTCCTTGGAAATTAACTGATGTTCGGTTGACACTAGAATTTTTCTCGATATACACTGACTCGGTCGACACTAACATCACTCGGCTTGAACATGATTTCTCCATTTTTGCTCACTCAAGCCTACCAGTTTAGTCTTCAATCTTACTAAAATAAGCAATACATTGTCTCATTATTGTACAACATATTCAAGTACACTTTTTAGTATCAAGCTAACTCAACCTTTCCTTAGGTGCTATTGTTACCAACCTTGCCTATCCCCTTAGCAACATTGAAATAGATATAGTACTTTCCTAAGTAGTAATAGTCTTACCAGTTAAGGTTTGACATCAATCATAACACAACAATTGCTTCAATTACAGTTTCCAACATTAAATATAGTGTGTGATTAATGCAAATTTAGGGTTTTTTCCATTTGACACCAACTCAAATAAAGTCAACTAGGAGATAGAATTGCCTAGTACAATAGGACTTTAATGATGTAGAAATTAAATAAAATGCACCAAAATTGATTAGAATTATAAGGTACCAATTTTGGGTTATTACATTTTTTTTCTCTTTGAATTGATGCGTGAGCAACATGATGATTCAAATAATAGTCTGATGTTACAAAGGATGAGGTTTCAGGATTATCTCCAAAATAGAGCTTAACCCTTGGAAGTCGAGGTTAGATCACCAAGACACTAATAAAATCAAGATGCAGAACCAACTTCAGAATGAAGCATGATTCTCTGAAGTCTAAGTTAGATTGCGAAGACCTCAGTTAGATTACCACTTGAGAGAAAACTGGAATCAGGGTTAGATTGCCCCAATACCTATTGGTAGAATGAGAACTGATGCAGATTTAGGACTCTCTCAAAAACCAAGGTTAGATTGTCCCAATATGAAACTTAGTCCTCTGAGACCCAGGTTAGATTGCCCAGATAATGGTCCAAAAGAGATTTTGAGAGCCATCTCCAAAACAAAGCTTGACTTTCAAGAATTAGGGTTAGATTACCCCAATACCTAATGAGATTTCGAGAAGCATCTCGAGAACAAAGCTTGATCCTCAAGGATCTGAGTTAGATTTCTCAGATACCTAAAAGATAGATGATGAGATGGCAATATGCAAGGCACAAAGATGCCCCTAGTGATGATATTCCCTAAGCGATGAGGGATTTTGATTCAGATCAAACTGATTCAAGAATTGATTTGACAAGATTCAATGATGCAATCATCCTACCCCTTGGGAGTGAAATTGAAAGATGACACATCATAAAGATGATTGACAGCAATAGGTTGCAGATATAGACAAAATCAAAGATCCAGAGGAACTCAAAATAGATTAAGGATGCAGCGAGATGATGTAGAAGTGATTTGGAGCAATTTGGAGGTCATGTTGACCAAGTTTGACCATAGTTGACTAGATTTGACTAGACTTGACTTTTGATGAAAACATTGAAAATCTTGAGAAAATGGTCATGAGATGAGATTTTGGCAAGAAAATGATGTTACAAGGTCAACTACACAAGTGTCCTATCCCAAAGGTTCCAAAATTTAAATGCAATTTTGAGCTATCTTGGAGTGTCATATTTTGATTTTGATCTCGAAAATGGATTCAGAGTGGTCGATTTAGCCAAGGGTGAATTTTTCATGAAAAATGGAGCACTTTTGAAAATTAGGTCAAAAGCTATATAAGGCCCAGAGGGGTCATTTTCAATTCATTATTCACTTTGTCTTCTAGCAAATTGAGAGCTCTAAGAGAGAGATGGAGGGTGTCCTAGTACATACACATCATTTTGAGTGTTCCTGATGACATGACCATCCATCAGAGTATGACGCACCTGTAAGTAGTCGATAAACCATTCTGCATTTAAAATTTCAATGCTTTATTAGGTGATTTAGGTTAGATTTTTTAAGATTTTAAGCCTTGTTCTTCAATCCTCACATGAGGAAATAGTTTCCTCCACTGACCTCAGTTTCCCCTCATGCGAGAGAATGGTTCTCTCACAAAGGTTAGGTCTTCCTCACTTGGGGCTCCTCTGTGAGCTTGTGGAGCCACTAGGTGATGCCGCATGAGATTTCATCTTCTCACATGGGAAGAGATCTTGTCTTGTGCGAGGGAATAGTTTCCTTGCATGGGAAGCTGCTGTAGTGTTTAGAGCTTGTGTCCAATTTTTCCTAAAACTAGCCAATTAGAACATCCCAAATTCATGTTTAGGATAGATGCATAGCCTCACTTATTTTTATTGCTTTGAAACCATCATGTTGAGATACTGATCCAATGTCGCCACTTTCTTTGCAGGTTGACCTCCTAGATGTTGTATTTTGGTCTCAGCATCCCGTGTTTGCCACATTAGTATAGAGATTGAGTGATGTTGATAGTGCCCACATCGATGGGCTAGGATTGACTTACCTATGTGATATAACTGACATTTAGGTAAATCACGGTCTACTATGTGCACTAGTCAAGCATTTCCATTTGGAGATGAACACATTTCACTTGTTGATGGGGGAGATGATAGTCACTCCTGAGGACATATATCAGATACTCAAGATACCTTTCCATGGCACCCATGTTCAGTATGAGATTTAGTCGAGAGTGAGTACACTAGCACTAAGGCCTATTTTTCAAGATGAGCTCATGATGGGCCAAGCCATCTCATGGGAGGACTTGATCAACAAGTAAGGAGCTAGGTACAGACTAGCAGCTACATTGGCTATATTCTTGAGTTGTTACTTAGTTCTAGATAAAGGAAAACATGGATTGGAGTGTGGTTGGGGTCGCATGTTGTAGAAAATGCTGGATAGACTAGCTACCAGATTCAGATGGGGCAAGTGCATGCTTTCTCAGATGTACCACAAGATGCATAAGATTGTGTATTGTAGTGTGTAGACCATGGCCACATGAGTCTTTATGTTGTAGGTATGGGCTTGGAAGCATCTCCCCATGTGTAGGCCATTGTTTCATGATACACAATAGGCTCTAGAGCTGTACATATATAGATATACAGGACCTATGACCCAACCTATGCTGGGTAAGACTGAGTAGTGGCATAGGTAGCTTGACGACATGGCAATAGTTTTATGGAGACCTTGGGTACCCATAGAGCCATGGGATGATGCTCAGTGGGATATTTCACATATGTTTTTCTCATGTCCATTGATTAGATGCACCATTTCTTTTATTATGTGATTCTTTCTTACATAAGTTATGAGGCAGTTTGGGAGACAACAAGACATCTCCCAGGAGTACGCCACATACACCTGATTCATCGATGAGATGAAGAAGGGCTGGTAGCCTAGGTTGGATCAAGGAAGATGTGGGATAGAGGCATGAGTACCTCTAGCTCGATGGGACTACATGGTGGATGTCACCAATGTAGGGATGATGCCTGCATATAGAGATCACTTCTTGGCTCACCCCTTCTTGAGATTTATAGATCCCATGGGCATGGGCCAGAGGGCACAACAACAGCCTACATAGAGTAGGGATAGGAGTAGCCTAGATAGTAGTAGGTTTCCTAGTAGTAGAGAATACCATAGCAATAGCCTACTCAGTAGTAGTAGTAGAGGGTCTTGAGACTGAGGAGTGGATAGACTCCCATCCCTCCTAGGATGATGGGTTCAAAAAAAGGTCCACTAGGTAGAGGATAGGGGATACGTCTCAGCAGTCACCTCCTAACAAGGGGGCACAGGGTGAGGATATCGATATGTAGGATCAGGCTTCATAGGGGCCACCTCAGGTGATACAGCTATAGGAGGCTCTCATGAAGAGCCAAGAGAGGATCTGATAGGTGTAATGGGAGTGGGATGACTTCCATACTTAGGTCATTGTATAGGAGACTCAGGTATCAGAGTGAGACTGAGAGATCAGAGATCACTGGGAGGAGCTAGGGAGATCTCAATAGGAGATGAGATATGAGGTTTCACAGTCAACCTACTATTACATAGTGTATATTGGATTTGTTCTAGATCTATCAGAGAAGGTGCCTCCATTCTCTAAGTATGTCAGATCATGAACAGCACCACAAGGACCTCCTCCTCATGCACCACCATAGGGTCCACCTCCATAAAGATGGATGCCTCCACCTCATGGACCACCATAGCAGGCTCCTCCACCTCCACCTCCTCCAGGTGGCGATAGGCAGAGCTAGACACACGATTGTAGCCCATTTTTTATACTGTGCTCGAGTAGCATTCTTTTGTACATTGACATTGATTGATCAAGATATATATATATGAGATTGTCATTTTGATATCATCATACTTGTGTACATATTGCTTTTATGTTGATTTTTATGAGATGTTTCCTATATGCTTAGATGTATGGATAGATATGAGATGCACATGATGTTTTATGCTCATGTTTTATATATATGCAATGTGAAATGCAATGATAGATGATAGATAAATAAATGCAATGTGTGATTTGAGTCATGCTTATAATGAATGCACATGGATATGAATATGTAGATGTAGAATGTATGCATATGGATTTTACGAATGTAAATGGAAATGAAATGTACATGCAATGTATGTGGTACTAATCATCTCATGTAGGATTTTGCAATATATGACAGGCACTAACCGAAAGAATGTTTTGAAGATCGAGAGCCAGGACCAGACACTTGTGTAGCCAAGATGAACGTAGGACAAAAGATGAGAGCCTTTGATGAATAGATCCAATAGAAGAAAATCAAGAGATCACCTAAACACTGTCTCAATGCAAGCCTAGAATGAAAATGCAAGCCTAAGCTAGACGCAACCCTAGGACTTGGTTGTTGGACTCATTTTATTATCATCATAGATTTTTCAGCAACAGACATTAGTAGGATGTTATACAACCCTCACTGATATTGCAATCATGAGAATATGAATATGAGATTAGTCTTTGATTTGTCAGAATGAGATATAAGCATTAAGACACAAGAAGTTAGAATGACATGAACACCTATTCCTTTTGATTTAGCAAGTTAAAATAAGCATTAAAGCATAGTGTATGATCTTAAAATGGAAGCACTTCCATGATAAGAGCATTTATCCCTCTGATTAAGTGATCTAGGGTCATGTTAAGTGCCTTGATCGGGTCTTTGCATTTATTTGGCTTTTCCACTTGTTCTGCTTCCCTGTGCACCCATTTTCCACTTCACATCTACATTTCTTGGCATTCTAGGCTGGGGTCTTGAGGTTTTCAACCTCAAGGTCAAAGTCAACCTTGAGGATCAAATTCAACCTCAAATCTGACCTAGGTCAGGGTCGACCCTAACCTAGGGTAGAGTCGACCTCATCCTTGATCCCCAGTTCAAATTTCAAGTTTTTTTTATTTTCGAGCATCGGGTTTCGGAAAGATTCTTTTTTTACCTCCAGGTCGGCAATTTTAGGTTTCAGGATGGTAAATCCTTAAATTGCATTTAATATGGGTCCATTTCTAAGGGTTAAGGTTAATTGGGATTTAATTCCCCAATGTCAGCCTTCTCTAGAGGTTTGTGCCCTAGTTCACTATAAAAGGAGGTCTTCCTCTCTCATTTTCACATCCACTCTTACCAAGCAATCTCTCAAGCTCTCAAGTACAATCAAGCAAGAAAGAAGGAGAAGGAAAGAAATAAAGCATTCATTCATCTTCAAGCCTAGCATCCATTCAAGAATTCATCAAGGAGATCCATTGTTAGCCATTGAAGAATTCAATCTCTTTGGAGCCCCCTTGAAGATCCATCATTCTACATTCATCCAAGCCTCCTCATATGAAAAGATCTATTCAAGATTGGTGTTGAAGATCAAATGCCATTGATTTGAGACATCCTACATTCATTCTACATCCATTGGAGCATCCTTACTTATGGATTTGAAGATTTGAATCCTCTACAAGGACTTCAACATAAGCAAGGTGAATTGTTTCATTTCCTTTGTTTATGGACATTACATTTTAATTCAATTTTAAGGTTAATTCCTAAATTGGGGTTTGACCAAGGCAAATTCCCCATAAAAACAACAAAACCCCTTTTTTCTTATAGGTGCAAGTGTGGAAGTTTGGATCTGAGATTGGATTTGGATACCCTTTTCAGTGAACTTCCAAGATATGCAAACAAAATCAAAGTTGACCTTTAAAATAAGAATGTAGCCTTTGACCTTTTATGAGGGTCAAAGACTACCTACTATTAGAAAGACAAAAGATTTATGGGTTTTCTTTTTCTCAACATTTCCAGTCTGAAACAGGTTGCAAAATTGCTCGAAAGTACACACAGACATCAAAATTTTGAATTTTCCATATTTTCCCTATTTTGAGTTAGTATTTCATTTTCAATTATTTTAGATTTCAAACACAATTCTACTATCGAAAATATAAGGTTTTTCTCTCTCTTTCATATCCTCCATAGATTGATTCGATTGTGTATTAACTTTTTGGTTGATCAAATTGGATCTCTCCTTCGAGAATTTGGATTTAGGAGTAGATCTCATATTTCCCCTATACATTACATTGAATAGTGGTGACTCCATTTTTCCACTATTCATTTTGGTGAACCCAACATACTTACTCTCCTTTCTTTTGTGTAATTGGATGCCCTATTGTGTTTTGTTGTGTTAAATTTACTTTTATCTTGTTAGTATTAGATTTCTCTTTTGTGTTAGATCTTGCATGCTAATTAGATTTCAAAAATACAAAAATATTCATGCTTTATGTGTTCTTAGTTTAGTTCATTTGCATTACCTTGGTTTATGAGCTTTACTACTACTAGTCCTACTTATAACATTCCAGTTAGAATAAGTCATAGACTCATGGGTGCCTTTGATCCTAAATATTCCTCTCCTTTCCTTAGGATCCCAGATGATAATTTGATTATTCATGATTCCAATACTACAATGGAGCAAAACTCTTCTTAGTCATCTCATGATGAGGATGATGCTTTAAGAGTTCCTCCTGAGCAAGTCCAAAAACTTTCAACTGAACTTGATAACATGGGTAATTGGCTTATTCAAGAGAACCATAATCAAAATTCTATTCAAGCTATAGAGGCTCTTAAGAAAGTTCTTCATGATAGTGATCAAGGTGTTAACCTCTTGCATGGTATTACTCACCTTGTGCACTCAAATGTTAAACCTTTAGCTCAAGAAGCTCAAGATTTAGGGTTGATTCCTCCTATCACTAGTGTTGAACCTCCTTCTAATCCTTTACCTAGTATTCCTACCTATACTCCTCCTTTTGTGACTGTGATGGTTCCCTTTGTTCCTATGAGTGTTCCTCTCATGTCCCTTCCTACATCACAACCTTCATATCATAATGTTCCTTTTACTTATTCCAATCCACTTCCAACTATAGTTCCTAGTGTTCCTCTAGTTGTGTCTTCTATTCTTGTAGCTTCTTACACTCTACCTAGTGTGTCTAATGTTGTTGTTCCTCCTATTTCCTCTAATGATTCAACAATCATTAGTTTGGCTCAAACAGTGTCATCCTTACAACAACAACTTGCTTCCGTAACTCAAAAAAAGTTTTGTATTCCTACATGTGACATGGGAAGTCCTTTGTCCTTGGATATTATTCATACTCCTATTCTTCAACAAGTTGATATGCCTCATCTTAAGAATTATAATGAAAAAGCAGATCGCGTTCATCATGTTAAAACATTCTAAATCCTTTGTAGTGATTATGCTCATGACCATAGGATTTTAGCCAAATTGTTTTCTAGAACCTTCCCTAACAAGGCCTTACAATGGTATTGTTCCTTGCCTCCTTATTCTATTGATTCCTTCCCAAAACTTTCTAATGCCTTTATTCAAAAATTTCAAAACAACATTGGCCTGCAAGTGTCTTTGACTGATTTGATGCATTATAAACAAAGTGCTAAGGAAAAATTAACTGAATTTATTGGTAGATTTAAGCATTTGCATGCTCAGATTTCTGATCCTATTCCTGATATTGATATTCAATGTATGTTTATTTCAAATTTGCAAAAGGATATTAGAGATAAGATCTTGCTTACTGAATTTACCTCTTTTCAACAATTTTGTGCAGTGCTTCATCATTATCAATTATAAGTGAGTCAATTTGAGAGAAACACTCCAATGGCTCCTATTCTAGTTGATAAGAGTGATGCTACTCCTAATCCAAACAAATTTAAAAAATTCAACAACTATATCAAGATAAACAAACAAGCGAATGCAGTTACTGATAAAGTTGTTGCATCTCACAATGCCTCTTCTACATCCACTACTTTTCGATTAAATCATACGTTTACTCCTCTTTCTGAATCTTTACATTCTATTATGAATTAGTTTTTAATTGCTAATATGATTACTTTACCTCCTATTTGACCTCTCTTACCTGCTATGATTACATCTAAATGTTTTGATCAAAATACTTTTTGTCAATATCATCGTCAAAATGGTCATTGTAATACCCCTCTAACCCTAATATAAGTTTTGTGTTTTTGAAAGAAGTAAGATCCTTCGATGTTTTCTTACAGCTTAAGTTGTACATAATACTTGTTTGATCTATTCCTATAGTTGTTTATAATAATTTCATAAGCTAGTACTCAATGATTCTAATATCAGACATACTATCTAAAGGTATCATTCTTGTATGTATTTATCTCCATGTATGTATTGAGTACCTACAAGACCTTTATGAACATAGTTAGGATGTTATATGATATGTACTTGATAGATATATATAAGTGGTTATTTATATTTTCTTCTATTAAGGTTACCTTGGATGAATCTTGTATCTCACTTGATGATTTGATCATGTTAATTTATTATTAGTATTGATAAGAGACTAACACAATGCTTGAGATTCTAACCTTCGTTATGATGATGCTACATGCTTTGAGTGTATATATATACATGATGTGTTTTCATGATTCAGGATGAAGTCGTAGTTACTCACATAGCTGAGGTCCACACGATGTATCGATCCTAGTCATCTATCTGTAATGTTTTCTTTTATACGTATATCCGTGCATATGTATTTCTTCTTTGTGATGCAGGCTTGCAGGTACCGGGCATAGACTTCACCTGGCTTCACAGGTCTGAGCATGCCCTCAAATCCTCGATGGTTGTTCTTATGGAGATAGTACTAAGGCCCCTACATGAGTCTTCCTTTGTCATTATTCCAATTTGAGAATATTAGGGTTCCTTCTTTGTCAGTCAACCTTTGGGTCAAAAACCCAGATCCAACGCACTCGGTTGGGCATAGTTGTAGTTAGTGCCTTGTGGCCACTTGAATTCATTTGGTTGTATGATTTGTTTACTCATTTTATTTATTTCTCCTTCTTGGTATGATTCTTAGTTAATCTTTCTATGTTGTGTTTCAGGAGTTTGGCTTGACTTTCCTTGTTGACTTTGGTTGACCTTGTTTGATCTTATGGTTTTCTCGATATGTTTCATAGATGATTTGTATGGCCTCTTTGGATGATTAGATTTATTTTGAGGCATGTGATTTTATTCTACCTCAGTGTTATATCTTATAGCAATTATAAATAAGTAATAATATTGTGATCTATTACTTCATAATCTTATAGATTATAGTGTTTGGTATTTGGCATGTATCTATATAAATATATATATATATATATATATATATATGGAAATATATATATGGGTGCACACATATATGTATTTATATATATATAATTTATATGTGATTATATGTTAATTATTGTAGATATTGTTGATGGTGTATATTTCGGGATTAATGTAAAGTATAATATTATTAATAATTAAATATTAAATAATGCGAGGTATATTATTCTCAATTGTTAATTATTAATAATGAGGATAGGTTATATATATAGATATTGATGTAAATAATGATAGCATATGCATATATGTTAGGATAATATTACATATGTGTATGAATGAATACAAATAATCTTTTATTGTATATTTGAGTAATATAGTTGTATGATATTAAGTTATTTTATAATACCCTTTAGTTAAGAGTTAGTTGGGAGTTGGTTGCTTTCCTCACAACCTTTGGAAATCTATTTATATGCACTACTTTCTCATTTGAAGGGGGAAGATTTTGGGGCTGAAGCATGGAGGAGAGGATGGCCTTACTTTTCATGAAGATTTTGGAGAGAAAACTTGGAGATGTGAGGGAGAGTTTGTAAGCATATGTCTTTAAGAATTTTTGGTTATCTTTGCTTTTGGGAGAGAGACATTTTTGTGAGAATTTCAATAGTTGAGAGAGGGATTCTTTGCTGTGGAATTATTTCTTTCTTTCATGGAGATTTCTGAAAGTGGATAGGGTTTGAAGGATGCATCTCAAGTTTGGATTTGTCTTCTCTTTTGTTTCCTTCCTTCTTCGATTCAACCTTCGTAGGACATGAGGTATGGATTGAATATGTTAGTTACTTTATGTCTCTGATAGATTATGGATCTATTTATATATTATAATTATTTATTATATCTGTACTTTTAATTTCTATGGTTATTTTAAAGTTTTGAGTTTTTATTTGTAAGAATTGGCATGTGTTTTCCTAGGGTTTTTAGCAACCCGTTTTTGGAGATCTATTATTATAATAATTTAAATTGCATCTAGGTTTTGACTAAATTGATTTTTTGGAAGTAAAATTCATAGATCTCAAATGGGTATCTCTCTGATTTTATTTTTAGAGTCGAATTAATGCCTTATTTTTGACATTTTGGCAGACTATGCCTGTCCATTCTTGATTCCGAATTTTCTGTCAAATGTATTCGTATGCTACAGGCTGATATGATTATATAAAAGTCTAAATTTGATATCAGAGATTATCTTAAGTCTTATCTTTCATTTCCAATTGGTTTGGTGAATTTTTATTATGTTTTGTGAAAATTACAACCGTTTTAGTGAAGGCAGGTCTGAACCCTAATCAGAATTTTCTGTTTTAAACTAGAAGTCATAACTTTCTTTCCCACCGTTGGATCTTCCTAAAAATCAAATTGAGAGTCCATAATTTTGTTATCTAAATCTCCACCGAAGCGATTTCCTTTATTATTTATTTTGTGGAAGATATGGATGACTGTCCTATGATGACTATTCTTTGTATTTAATCCTTGCTTGAAATAATTCAGTTTATGAACATCATTAAGTTTTAAGGTTTTGTATGGTCACCAGAGGCTATTAGAATGGTTTTTTTTGGTTAATTGGATCTATGTATACTCTGAATATTTTTATAATATCACTTGGATGTCTTCTTATATGTTTTGAACATTCTGTATGCCATATTGAGTTTAGGGTTGTCAAGTGGACTAGGGACAACATATGTTTTCCTAAACTCAATCAAATGTTGTTATGGAATTGATATGAATTCTTGATGATGAATCTATTATGTTCTTATGATTTTTATATGTATGTTAGGGAACCTAAGTACACTAGGTGAGTGGCTCATAGTGAGGGGCCGGGGCCCTAAGTGGCTAGTACCAGGATAACCTACTATGAGTTATTTAATCAAGTGATAACCTAAATAAATGAATTGGGAATGGGAGATTATTGGAATGGGAAATTACACATTAATCAAGATTAATTGTGCCTCACCCATGCCTTTAGTGCTAGTAAAGACTAAGGATGGGAGTGGGAGAAGGTACCTATGCGTAGGTACAACTGAATGACCTTGTCTGTACGAGAGGCATTCGGTTCCGCATGTGCCTACTTGGGGGCCGGGGCCAAGAGTGGCTAGTACCAGGACAACCCAAGGGGTGAGGGCTATGCGATGACACTCACCTAGCTTGTAGCTTAGAGTTTCTATCAAATTTTGATCATGCCTCTGGTAGTCCTTGTGGTCTTCTTGTCTTTTCTTTTGTGTTGTGACTTTGGGGAAATTTTATCACCACCTTAGGAATTTTCTAGTTGTTACCTCTTGTATGGGCCTTTGGTTCTATCTCCTAGCTCGGGGGAGTGGGCCTATTGGTTCCACGTGGTTGGGTGGTTAATATTTATATCGAGGTATTGATCGTGATTCTTTGGATGATCCTAGCACATATTCGTTTCCAGATCTGCAGTTGAAGATTTTTTATTGGATATTTTAATATGTTGAGATGTACTTATGTATTTGTATTCATGTAATTTTTAATCTCCTAAAAGGAGTCTTGTAGTATTGATGCAATCTCAATTCAAAGCAATGCATAAGGGAATGGGTAGTTCTAGGTAAAAGAAAGGGAAAAGAATGTGGAATATTGGACATGTTACTAGCATTAAAAAAAAGTGTTTATGTTATTTATCCTATCCTCTTATGTTGTCCATGTGTAAAGGAAATAATCTTAAATATAATTATATATAATGATGTATCACAACAATAATGTATTCTCCCTTGATGAAAGAATTCAAAGAGATTATTGAGAAATGATAGGTTAGTGATTGGAATTATTAACAATGAATGGTTATGAAACAATGAAATAAAATAGTAACTTGATTATAATGTTAATACTTGGTTCATGTTAATGAAGTACCTAGGATAATGCCTACCTTAATGAATATTAATCTCTTACCTAAATTATTAGAGAAAAGTGATATAAAGGATAGTAGATGTAGATGAAATCAATATAAATTTATGGAATGAGTTGATAAAAGGAATAATGATGTTGGATGATTAACCTATGTTTAATAAAAGAAATAAGTTAGGGACATTTAATTTGGTGCATTAAAATGAATGTAGATCTTTTAAGCTCATGATTCCATGAATATCTTATGCATGTAAATGGTTTATATGATGTTGCTTTAGTAGCGACGTTAGGGAACCCGAGAGGACTTAAGTTGTATAAATCTTACATTCAAGTAGTAGAAAATTATTTTTTCTTTTAGAAATATGAAGTGTAATGATGAATATTATTCTAGTTAAAATAAATAAATAAAAAATAAAAATAAAAATTCACTACTTGCATTTTATAGAGGTTTTATGTCTTGTCCTCTTGGGTTGCCTGGCGGGGCGTTACAGTCATCATACTGAGAAGTGTTATTCTATAAAACATAAGGTTCAAGACTTAATTGACTCTAATTCCTTATCTATTGATAATCTTGATGGTAGTGGTAACAAATTTGTTTCTCCTCCTAATCAAAACCCCCAAATCTATACGAATCCTTTACCTATACATGATACTAATACCATTGCTCAACCATCTGCTATGGAAATTGTGTATGATTCAAAGATGGATGATCTCAATCATGTTGTGAATCAAGTGGAGCATGTTGGTCAATCTGTATCTCCACCTCAACCTCAACCTCAACCTTAGATTCAACCTCAAGTTCAATCTCAACCTTGACCAAAACCTAAACCTAAAATGAAAACTGAACCTAAACCTCTACAACAACCTAAGAATAAAAGACCTCAGGAACTTTTGATTACCTTTGATGACTCTGAAACTATTAAAGCTCTTGATGTTCCCCTTTACATTTATGCTAGGATTTCTCAAAAACCTACTCATGGTTGTCTTGTTGATCCTACATCCTTAGTGAATGTTATAACTGAAGAAAATCTTTTTATGAAAAGCTTACAATGTGATTCTTATGATACATCAGATGTGTGGATCCAAACTTGCAATGGTTTTCTTTATCCATCATTTGGTTCTATTACTTTACTGGTTGAACTATGTGGAAAAATTGTGAACACTAGCTTTGTTGTTGTTCCTACTTTTGATCAATTTCAAGTTAAGCTAGGTTTTCCTTGGTTGAATTCCATGCATGTTGTTGCTTCACCTATCCATAAGTGTCTTAAATTTATTCATGATGAAGAAGTGAAGATGGTTAATCATAGTTTATATCAACCTTCTAGGCCTAGAGATTGTGCTGCTCTTGATTTCTTTTGGCCTTCATTACCTAATTCATGTCCTCCTCGACCTGATAATATTTTTCTTTCATATAAAGCTTATAAACATAGTAAGATTCTTTAATTAAGCATACCTCCTATGGATCTTAATCATGGTCTTTTTCCTACACCTTCTATACCTCCTTTAACTATGGCTTCTAGTTCTATTAATCAAGTTCCCTCTATCGCTCTTCCTAAAGAACCTAAGAAAGATCACGTGATTGTTCCTAGTTCTCAACCTATTTCAAATAAATCAAAACATAATCAATCTACCAATGAACATCGTAAAAAGTGTTGTGCTCATACTAAAGCTTGTAATTCTATTCTTCAAAGATCTCTATCTTCTTCGGATAAATCGATGCATGATGTGTTAGAAGAAGTTGTTACTAATAATGATGATTCTATTCGTATCTTAGATCTCATTTTGATTAATTTGGATGAAGAAGATAGTCTTGATGATACTGATGATGTTAATGATGAATATGAGACTATTGACATTGACATTGATTTACGTAATATGCTTTCATCACAATTAACTCTTACACTTAGTGTCAAACATTGTGATTCTCAAGAGGATCCTTGTTTGGAACTGGCTATCATTCCTACTATGTTGGATATAGTCCCTCTTGCGAGTTACCCACCATCCCTAAGGGCCAGTTTGGTAGTGGGAATCAGGAAAGGTTGCATTTGATCAAATGTTGGAAATGGTCAAATCATGGATTTGATAATCCAGTTTTTCATTTTCGGATTATAGTTTGGACCGTTTGGTTGACCCAGAATATGAGCGAGAAGATGTATTTCCTCCATTTGGTTCCACTTTTTGAAACTAGAATTGGAATTTGAGTATGATTTTTATTTTATTTTTTGAATTGTTTTAATATAATAATTTATTTTTATTAATTTATTTTTTCATTTATATTTATATTTTATTTAATTTTATAGAAAAAATCATAAATATTTATTTTTTTATTTTATTTAGTTTTATATAGAAAATCATAAATATTTTTCAATTTTTTTAATAAGGTTAATATTTAACTTTGTTTAATTTTATGTTCAAAATCATAACGAAGTCATAAACAACAAAAAATTTCATGAGTTTATCAAAATATGTCCAATGTATCTACTTTAAATTCTAAAAAACTTCATGTATCTACAATAGCCCTATGTTAACCACACTTATGCATATGGTCCCAACAAAGTAGTGCGCAAACTACACAAAGAAGGCATCACAAAAACATGACTTCTGCTTTCGTCATTGAAGCAATCTTGGCAACACTAGCTGCCTCTTGAGCCTTGCACAAGGTGCACTCATTTCCTACATTAGGTACAGATGTAGATGGGGTAGACGTAAATGTGGTTTCATCGACCCACTAGAAGTATTAACATTCACTAATTCCATGCAATACCAAATCTACATTAGTTCTTCCTAAAATGATTATTTGTCACATTATTTTTAAACATAAAATATAATTACATATCCAGACCTTTTTCCTATTTGGTCAACCCCAAAATTGACGCCCAGGATTAATTTTTGTGCATGACATCTTCAACTTGCATGGCCCAACACCACATTGACACATAGGGACATTGAATGAGGTCATCGATGCTATAATGACAAATATTGCATTGTCATTATTTTGTTCATTCATACTAATTATAATTATAATTAAAAGCAACATACTAATCACTGGACACTCAAAACAAAATGACAAACCAAAGACAATGATGGAATAAAAATCAATTACTAAGGAACCAAGGAACTAATTATAATTGCAATAAAAAGCAACATACTAATGTTCAACATGAGAATCCTCAACAAGCCTGCTACTTTTATTTTCATTTTTACAATTCCTCTCATAACTTCTTCTCCGCTTAAAACAATTGGGAGTTCCTAGGAAAGACGAAATGGTGTAGGCCTATACCCTTTTCAGGTCTAGGAAGATAGTGGTTTTATGATCCATGGCTTCAATTTCTCTCAAATCAAGTACTGCTTGTATGATCATCTGCAACTACTGTGCTTCTTGGTCATGGCCACTTCCTGGGCAACTAATTTCTTATCTTCTATCTTCATTTCCTTGCATGCTTTGTCCTTGTTATATGTTGACTGGACTTGAATTGAGGGATATTGAAGCTGTTGATCACTCACTGCTATATTTCTAGCCCTAAAGAGGTCATAGTATAGTACAATTGTCTTACCAAGGTACTACAAATAGCTTGAAGTGGTGAAGAAGTAATGAGAGTTCATTCAAATACACTTCATAAAATTTTAGAAACTCCACACAATCAAATCTACTCTAACAATCCATGGTTGATTAAAGAGACTTTCTATTTGAAACTGAAAGGATCTAATAAGACATCTATACTTGTACATAGAAGATGGGGAAGAACAAAATCCAACAATAAAATGGTGGTTTGAAGACACGCCATGCAAAGTTCCCATAATAAATGTAATACACCAAGGAGTAACATCAAAAATATGTGTAGTCATCAGAAATATAGATTGTAACTTGAAATCATGAACAACATATGTGTACTCTCAGAACTGTCCATTTTGAATTCTTCATGACCACATGTATATAAGATGGCAACCAAAAAAGTAGGTGTTGGATCAGAAATGTACAAAATTTGTACAAGCTAGAGTACTATTTTCAAAAACTACTCCAGCTTGCAGTTTTTGTGAATTGCTACAACAACAAACCATGTATTCTAATCTCACCAGAACCAAACCATGATAACAAACAGACATAGATCCTTATAACAAGTACAAACTTGATATTGACTATAATTTTAATGTCAATTTGGTGCCTTCATTAATCCACTAACAACAAAGTATGGAAACCAATTTAACTTCAAGGAAAGAGCTTCAAACACTGTTAACTTCTCTTTAAAAAGTCTTAAATAATGAAAAATGAAATATTTGTTGGAAGCAGTATGTTTTAAATCAAAGAATCCAACTGTTCATCAACAAATATATTTTTGACAAAGCACATGAAATACTGAAAACACATTAATTTAAGAATAGCTAGAACAACAATGCAACAACATCAGACTTTATATGTGATTACAAAAAAGTGGTCATTCTCTTTTCTGGCATGTTAAAAATTATGTGTCCAGAATTACATACATCTAGGATAGAAAAGACATAAGACTGAATTTTGGAGCTACATATGAACAACTTGAAGGCTTTGAACACTAATAGAAGAAGTGTTTACTCGTGTTTTTTGGAAACTACAATTGAAACAATTGTTGTATTTTCATTGATGTCAAACCTTAATTGGTAAGACTATTGCTACCTAGGAAAGTACTATATCTATTTGAGTGTTGCTGAGGGGCTAAGCAAGGTTGGTAATAATAGCACCTAAGGAAAGGTTGAGTTATCTTGATACTACAAAGTGTACTTGACTATGTTTCACAATGATGAGATAATGTATTGTTTAACTTAGTAAGACTGAAGACTAAACTGGTAGGCTTAACTGAGCAAAAAATGAAAAAATCATGTTTAAGCCGAGTAATGTTAGTGTCGACTGAGTTAGTATATGCCGAGAAAAATTATAATGTTGACCAAGCATCAGTTAATTGCCGAGGAAGACAGTGTAAGCCGAGGAAACAATTTTAGTAATGATCAAGCTTTCTACATGAAGACCGAGTGGACAATCACAGTATTGACCGAGCATCAGCAATTTTATATTTGATTTGAAGAGAATTTAATTTTGGAGCTGACATTGTTGAATTTTTGGATTATGTAAAACATGTTGAATTTATTTATTGATTGTTCGAAAGCATTAAATGCACTGTAAAACATTTTATTGTAAATATTTAAGAGATTTGAGATGATTCTAGAAAAGGAGCCGAAGAACATGAAGCGGGTAGATTCAATGAATCTGACCTAACCCTAAGATCTACGAATGAGATTGAGTGACAAAAGATGAGTTAACCTAATTGAGGAAAATATAAGGTAACCTAAGCATTTTGATATGCATGTACATGGTGAATAGAGAATGTTGGAAGAGGAAAATTTTATTGACTAAATAAGCAGAAAAGGCTGAAGGTGAATGGTGGTGATTGCTTGAAGAAAAGTTCTGACCAGATCAGAGATGGAAATGGAAAAGTTTCAAAGTCAGTAAACTAGCATTAGTGTATGGAATTAGATCTGATATTTTCAAAGTGAGTTGTATATTTTTTAGATAATACTGCTACTACTTTCTAACCATTGTAATAGTCAAAATCCTTTTAATAGAGGTTGACCTAACAATCATATGTTAAATCCTTTGAACAAGGTTGCATTCTAATGGAGTGTATGTAAGTCCTATGACTAGGCTCACTTTTAATAGGGTGATTGAAATCCTTTAATCAGGTCACACCTAACAGTGTGTATTTTAACCTTTGACAGGGTTGGCTTTTCCCGAGCTCACTTCAGAAGATTGAAAATAATAGTAGCATGTTACAAAGTGGTTTTTTCCAAATTGGGTTTCCACTATAAAACCTAGTGTTAATACTTGTGTGAATGTTTTGATTTGAAAATTACTATGTTTTACAAGTTAAGTTATAGCTGGGTAGTGGAATCCATTGTTAGATGTTTCTATTATTGAATCAGTGATGACCGAGTTTGTTTTGGTTATTGGATCTGATTTAAGGATAAGTTTTTGAGATTGTTTTATACATCAAGACTTGAGAAAAACTGATTCACCCCCCCTCTCTATTGTTCTCAATCATACTAACAATTGGTATCAAAGCTTTATTCCTTATTATTAGTGTTGACAGAAATCAAGTTTAAAGGGGCTTGAAGCAAATGATCAGGATGTATAAGAAGGAGGTACCAAAGCTGAACAAGGAAAACTTCCCTTCATGGAAAAGCTTGACGAAGGTGCATCTGGCTAGTATTGGTGACTCTGCAAAGTACTACATTGAGAACAACTATGTCTCACCTGTCACACCTTTGATTGCTGAAGAAATGAAAGCTAAGTAAGAACATAATCAGGCAATGCTGGAAATTGCATCCACCCTAAGTTATCTAGAATTTGAGGACATTAAGGACTACACAACTGCTAAGGATATGTGGGACACTCTTGTAAGGATTTATGGTGGTGACTTGAATGTCCTGAAAGCAAAGGTCGAGAGTCTTAGAGGTAATTTTGATGAAATGAGAATGCAAAATAGTGAAAACATTGCACAATATTGTGGTAGAATAAAAGAATTTGTGAATGCTATTAGAGGAGCAAATGGGGCTATTGATGATGAAACTATAATTGGGAAAGTACTAAGAACCCTATGTCCTATATATGCTATTAAGATCTCAGCTATTTAGGAATCTAGATGTAACTCTGCTAATGTGCTTACTTTGGAAAGTTTGGCTAGTAAGCTGACTACTTTTGAACTCTCTAACTATGATAATTTCAATGTTGGAAGCATTGGAAATGTTGAATCTACTTTCAAGTCACAGCTAGTTTTGAACAAGCCAAAGAAAGAAAAAGAAAGATGCATCAGTGAAAGTGAAAGTGAAAGTGATAGTGAAAGTGATAGTGACACTTCTGATGAAGACCTAGAAGATCTAGAAGCTCTTATGGCTAGAAGACTGAGAAGGGGAAAAGGAAAGTATAAAGGTAAACTCCATATTATATGTTTTGCATGTAATAAAGTTGGTCATATAGCTGCTAGATTTCTTGACAAGAAGGATAAAGATGATGAAAGGAAAAGAAAACACAAAGACAAAAAAGATGACAGAAGCTACTAATGGAACAAAGACTACAAAGGAAAAGGTAAGAAATATTGTTACATTGCTGAAAAAGAGACTGGCACTGATAGTGATGATTTTGAAATTGAGCTAGTTTATGTTGCAATGAAAGATGAATCTGATGAGGATGAGAAAACTACATTGATAACTTATGTGAACAAGAATGATAAATGGATTATTGACAGTGGCTATTCATATCACATGACTAGTGACAAAAATAAGTTTGAGACTTTACATCATTACAGAGGTAAAAGTGTAAAATTTGGTAATGATGCACCAAATTAAACTGACTGATAAGATATCTTGTGAAAATGCATATTGGGTTGAAGGTCTTAATTATAATTTGTTAAGTGTTGCTCAGCTTAACAAAACTGGTTACCGAGTGGAATTTCATCACAAGCAAGCTAAAATATTTAATGCTACTAGAGAACTAATTGGAAGTGGAGATTAGAGTAGAGGTAATTTGTTCTATCTTGACCTATCTAAAGAAACATTTTTAATTGCACAATTTGATAAAATTTGGTTATGGCATAAAAGGCTATGTCATGTTATCTTTGACAATCTAGTAGAGATAAGTAAGAAGAAAAAGGTAAGAGGTCTACCTAGATTGAAGAAACTTGAGAATGTGATGTGCAAGGAATGCCAGTTAGGAAAAATGACAAAGTCAAGTTTCAAGAGAAAATCCTTTACTTCTAAAAACATTTTAGATTTGGTTCATACTAACCTTTGTGGACCTATGGGTGTACAAAGTTATTGTGGTGCTAGATACTTTATCTTACTTGTTGATGATCATACTAGGATGATGCATGTGATGTTTCTAAAAGAAAAATCTGAAGCTTTTCAATTCTTTAAGTGGTACTTGGCTAAAGTTGAGAAGGAGACAGGTAGGAACCTAAAATGTCTTAGATTTAACTGAGGTGGAGAATTTATATCAAATGAATTTAATCTATTTTGCAATGATAGAGGAATTAAAAGATAGATGTCTGCACCTAGAAGACCTCCATAGAATGGTATAGAAAAAAGGAGAAACAAATCTATCTTGGATTGTGCAAGAACATTGATGATTGAAAAGAATGTGGCACAAAAATATTGGAAAGAAGCTATAAGCACTATTGTCTACACTCTTAACTGGGTACATATCAAGAAAGGTACAAATCTAACACTCTATGAGTTATGGCATGGGCATGCACTGAGTGTTAAATACTTTAGAATCTTTGGAAGCAAGTGCTATATATTAAAAGACACTAGGAATGGAAAGTTTGATGCTAAGAGCGATAAAGGCATATTCCTAGGGTACTCCATAAAAAGTAAAGCTTATAAGTGTTTGAATTCTAACACTAACAAAATTGTGGAAAGTGTGAATGTCAAAATTGGTGAGTATGCAGAAAGAAATGAAGTTGACAACAAAAGAGAACCAGAAGATTATAGATCTTTTGTGTACATTGAGGAAGAAGAAGAGGCAAGTAACAAACTTGCACCTGATGCTGAGTCTTGGGTAAGCAATGCCGAGTGATAGATAGAAGTTGCCGAGTGTCAGGAAAACAGTGTCGAGAGAGAACAAGAACATGTCGAACTACAAGAAAATGTTGTTGAGTATCAGGAAGAGGTTGTCGAGCATTCTAAATTTGAATCTGAAAATCTTGTTGAGGAACATGATGAAATAGAGGAGAGAACAGCTGAACCTATTTTTGCAAAATATGTAAGAATACATCATAAGCCTGAATAGATAATTGGAGACAAAAATACTAGAATTTAGACCAGAAGTAAGACTAAGGATCCAACATGTCTACTATGTGAATTTGAACCAAAGACAACTAGAGATGCATTGGAGAATGAAGACCAGATACAGGCAATGAATGAATAAATTGACCAAATTGAGAAGAATGATACTTGGACTCTGGTGCCGAGACCTGAAAACAAAAATGTTATAGGAACAAAGTGGGTGTTTTAGAATAAGATGAATGAAAATGGTGAAATCACTAGAAACAAAGCTAGGTTGGTATGCAAAGGCTACACATAAGAAGAAGGAATAGATTATGGGAAGACATTTTCCCCTGTAGCTAGATTGGAAGGAGTAAGAACTCTACTTGCATATGCTGCTTATAAATATTTCAAGGTATATCAAATGGATGTCAAGTCTGCATTTTTTAATGGTATACTAGAAGAAGAAGTTTACATAGAACAACCAGAAGGTTTTATTTATCCAAATAGAAGACACATGGTGTGCAAACTAAACAAAGAATTATATGGATTGAAGCAAGCTCCTAGAGCATGGTATGAGAGGTTGCACAACTACTTGATATAGATTGGATTTTCAAGAACAAATGACACAAGTAATCTATACATGAAGGATGAAGAAGGTAAAGGTATCTTGTTGGCAAAAAATTTTGTGGATGACATTATTTTTGGTGGACAAGATGCATTATGTAAAAGTTTCTCAAATGAAATGCAAACTGAATTTGAAATGAGTATTTTTGGTGAGATCAAAGTCTTTGTTGGTTTACAAGTATATCAGAGGAAGAATGGAATTTTCATTATATAGTCTAAGTATGTTAATGAAATACTGAAATTTTTTGGGATGGAAGATGCTAAACTAGTGGGAACTCCCATGGTTACTAGACAAAAGTTATCTAAGAATGATGATGTTGTAGAAGTGAATTAGACTCTGTACAGATCCATGATTGGAAAATTGCAGTATGTTGTACATAGCAGACAAGATATTGCATTAGCTGTTGGGATTGTGGCAATATTCTCTACCAATCCTAAGAAACACATATGATGGCCATGAAAAGAATTATGAGATACTTGAAAGGAACTGTTGACTATGGTCTATATCATAAGAAGGATGACAATTTTGAACTCTAACTTTATACAGATGCTGATTGGGTAGGAAATGTAGATGACAGAAAGAGTACTAGTGGTGGAGTTTTCTTTCTTGGACACAGATTAGTCTCTTGGATGAGCAAGAAACAAAATTGCATTTCCCAATCTACTGTCGAGGTCGAGTATGTTGCTACTATAGTAAACTATTCAAACTTGGTATGGATAAAACAATTGTTGATAGGCATGAAAGAAGAAATCATTGAACCTGTTGTTATTTTATGTGACAACAGAAGTGCTATCAATATTTCTAAGAATCCAATGATGCACACTAAGACCAAACACATTGCAATCAAGTATCACTACTTGAGAGAATTAGTACAAGACAAAGAAGTCTGAATGGAATATGTGAATACAAAAGAACAATTAGCAGACATATTCACTAAAGCTTTACCCAGAGAAGCTCATGAGTATTTGAGAAGTCAATTAGGGGTTCTTCCCCTAACTGAGGCTGCCTAGACAAGCTAGGAGCACTGCATCAAATATGCTACATCAAAAGATTTGACAAATTGATGCAGAAGATTGTCACACTTTAGGGCTGGCCTAGAGTTGTGAAAAGAAGAAAAGACAAGAAATCAGTCATAAGAAAGATGACAAAGGGAGAAACACTGAGCTACATAGATATTATCCACATCTAATGAATGTATGTTTTAGTTAGTGCTTTGGCATTTTTTCCAAAGAGGGAGATGAACTGGTGAAACTAAAGATAAGGATGATGAACTGAAATGAAGGATCAGGATAGAGGGAGATTTGAATACTTTTGATGGTCACAGAAGTGAGGCTTATAGGATTCTGAATTAGAATGAAGCTAAGGATATTATAAATAATTCTATGATGAACAGATAAGTTTTTGGATTGGTTGGTAATCCATGTGTTATTCAGGTGATATCATATGGTGTTGCCATCAATGCCAAAGAGGGAGATTTTTGGAAACTACAATTGAAACAATTATTGTCTTGTCATTGATGTCAAACATTAATTGGTAAGACTATTGCTACTTAAGAAAGTACTATATCTATTTGAGTGTTGTTGAGGGGCTAAGCAAGGTTGGTAACAATAGCACCTAAGGAAAGGTTGAGTTATCTTGATACTACAAAGTGTACTTGACTATGTTGCACAATGATGAGATAATGTATTGTTTATCTTAGTAAGACTGAAGACTAAACTAGTAGGCTTAATCGAGAAAAGAATGGAAAAATCATTTTTAAGTTGAGTAATGTTAATGTCGACCGAGTTAGTATATGCTGAGAAAAATTATAGTGTCGATCAAGCATCAGTTAATTACCGAGGAAGATAGTGTAAGCCGAGGAAACAGTTTTAGTAATGACCGAGCTTTCTACATGAAGACCAAGTGGACAATCACAGTATTGACCAAGCATTAGCAATTTTATATTTGAAGAGAATTTAATTTTGGAGCTGATATTGTTGAATTCTTGGATTATGTAAAACATGTTGACTTTATTTATTTATTGTTTGGAAGCATTAAATGCACTGTAAAATATTTTATTGTAAATCTTTAAGATATTTGAGATGATTCTAGAAAAGGAGCCAAAGAACATGAAGCGGGTATATTTAATGAATCTGACCTAACCCTAAGATCTATGAATGAGATTGAGCAGCAAAAGATGAGTTAACCTAATTGAGGAAAATATAAGGGAACCTGAGCATTTTGATATGCATGTACATGGTGAATAGAGAATGTTGGAAGAGGAAAGGTTTATTGATTGAATAAGCAAAAAAGGCTGAAGGTGAATGGTGGTGATTGCTTGAAGAAAAGTTTCAAGCTGATCAGAGATGGAAATGGAAAAGTTTCAAAGTCAGTAAACCAACATTAGTGTAGGGAATCAGATCTGATATTTGCAAAGTGAGTTGTATATTTTTCAGATAATACTACTGCTACTTTCTAACCATTGTAATAGTCAAAATCCTTTTAATAGAGGTTGACCTAACAGTCATGAGTTAAATCCTTTGAACAAGGTTGCATTCTAATGGAGTGTATGTAAGTCCTATGACTAGGCTCACTTTTAACAGGGTGATTGAAATCCTTTAACCGGGTCACACCTAACAGTGTGTATTGTAACCTTTGATAGGGTTGGCTTTTTACCGAGCTCACTTCAGAAGAGTGAAAATAATAGTAGCATGTTACAAAGTGGTTTTTTCCAATTGGGTTTCCACTATAAAACCTAGTGTTAATACTTGTGTGAATGTTTTGGTTTGAACATTACTATATTTTACAAGTTAAGTTACAACTGGGTATTGGACTGCATTGTTAGATGTTTCTATTATTGAATAAATGATGACCGAGTTTGTTTTGGTTATTGGATCTGATTTAAGGATAAGTTTTTTAGATTTTTTTATACATCAGGACCTGAGAACAATTGATTCAACCCCCTCTCTATTGTTCTAAATCATATTAATAGTGTTCAACCCAAAAAAGAACATAAATCACATAAACACTAGCTTGTGATTAAAAATAGTAGGGTATTGGCTGAAGCAGACAATTTACCAGCCACACAAGACATTAATGATGTGATGCAAACTATTTCCACATTTCCAAAGGAACTAACTTGTGCCAATAGCATTGTGTTAGGCCCTATATGTGTCTAGACTTGAGATTTGTATCATACAATGTTAAGGAGGCATTAGTCACCTAAAAAGTCACCACATGGATCACTGGCCAAGATGTGTAGATCAGGATGCAATTGTGCTTGAGGTTACACAAGTGATGAATTTAAGAATTTATCGTATGAGATATGACACTGGTGTATTGAACTAGTGTGTAGTTCCAACAATATTACAATTTGAAGTATACCACTTATCATCATTCCTTATAGCTACCAACTACTGGTGAATTCCTTCTTTCATGAAAGAAGAAAAATCAAATTCCCCATCCATTATTGTATATTTCATTCTATTGCACACTGATTCAGTTGCTCAAGACATTGATGCAATATTGTATTCTTGAGAAACTGAATCAGTGTGTAATAGAATGAACACTGATTCAGTGTGCAACAAAATGAACAATACAAGACACTAATTTAGTTGCTCAAGAATGATGATAAGTGGTATACTTGAGCAACTAAAATAGTGATTCAGTATTGTATTCTTGAGCATCTAGTAGTTATACTTCATTTTTTTGCACACTGATTTGGTTGCTCAAGACACTGACTCAGTATTGTATTCTTGAGAAACTGAATCAATGTGCAACAAAATGAACACTGATTCAATGTGCAATAGAATGAACAATACAAGACACTGATTTAGTTGCTCAAGAATGATGATAAGTGGTATACTTGAGCAACTGAAATAGTGATTCAATATTGTATTCTTGAGAAACTAGTAGCTATACTTCATTCTATTGCACACTAATTCAGTTGTTGAAGACACTAATTTAGTATTGTATACTTCATTCTGTTGCACACTGATTCAGTTTCTCAAGACACTGATTCAGTATATTTTTGAGCAACTAAATCAGTGTGCAACATAATGAACATTGATTTAGTGTGCAACAGAATGAGTAATACAAGACACTGATTCAATTGCTCAAGAATGATGATAAGTGGTATACTTGAGAAATTGAAATAGTGATTGAGTATTGTATTCTTGAGCAGGTGGTAGCTATACTTCATTATGTTGCACACTGATTCAGTTTCTCAAGACATTGATTCAGTATTGTATACTTCATTCTATTGCACACTGATTCAGTTTCTCAAGACACTGATATATATTATAAAATAGATAGATAGAACTAGAAGTGAACAAATAGGATAACTTGTAAGCATAGTAGAAAGAATCACAGAAATAGGATAACTTGTAACCACAGTAGAAGTGAACAAAAGAATATTACAATACTATTATGAAATTACAATAATTTAGCCACATGGGCTTCATACATAAACTAACAATATGATATAAACATGCAAAATTTGGTAGAGCATCCATAGATATGAGTACTCTTTGAATAGGTTTAAAGAATTCAAAATTTACAGTTCTGATACTTTGCAATAGAACAACATAATTTATCGCTATGATTGATCTTCATCATGTGTTACTCCTTGGTGTATTCCATTTATACTTTCTAATGCAACAAGGCTAACCAAGGCAAGACAAACACAAGAAGGAATAACAACTACATTTATTTTTAAGTAAATCATGAATGCAATCTATAATGCATGAAATGATAGTTAAAACAATATAATCATGGCTAAAATAGAAGAAATATATACTAGAGCATATATAATAGAGAAGCTGATAAACAAAAACAATGTCATCACCACATGATATCAACTATATCAAAACACATGATTTGAGTTTCAACAAAAAAAAACAATGTCACAGTAATATCAACTGTATGATGTTGATAAGATAAGTATCTTGGCTAACCTTGCCAACTTAAAAATTATCTTGGCTAGCCTTGCCAATGTTTAAGTAACAAGACTTAAAATGAAACAAAACTAGCTAGAGGTCTACAAACTTCATTGCAATGTACTGCACTCTCTCCTCTTCATTCATTCTCAAGAACCCTTTTTCTCTTTCAGTTTCAGCCATGAAGGTGTCATATGCCTTTAGCATAGTACCTTGACTCAAATTAGGGATGCCTTTGAGGGCCTCATACACACTATCTAAGACAGAATCTGAATCAAAATTATCCATTTTGATAACAAGAGGCAAATGAAAGTCCTCTTCTATTATTTTCATAGTTTCACAAATCACATCGAATGAACCAGCCATAGTTGCCTTCTTCCTCTTTCCCCTCCTTGCTAATGGTGTTGAAGGATTTGGCTTACCACTTGCACTCAATTGATTGGAATGATATAATTCATCATCCAAATCAGTTGCAGTGTTAAGAGGTGTACTCATAGGGACATCCTCATCACAATCTATGTAGGTTGTCCCATCCATATTGAGCCCTTCTTCTATCTCTTGTGCAGTAGTAGCTACGGTACCTTCAGCTATGTCATTACCCACAATGAAGGCTACGTCATTGTAGTACTGGAAGGGTTGTCTCTCATACACTTTGGCACTTTTGAATTCTTTTCTCTACATGTTGTCATGATGAATGAATTAGATCTTTGTCTTGTATCTAACTTAATAAGAAGGAAATATTTCTTAGACCAAATATTCAAAAGAGCATGTTACCTTTAGAAGCTCCTCCCACACCATGTCATCAACATCCACACATTGAGTAGCCTCATTCCATGCAAACCCACTCATATTCTTCAACTCTCTCATAACTCTAAAACCTTTCTTACATCCTTTAAGATTGTTTTTGAAATTTTCCTTTGATAGATTGAGGTTCATCTCAGCATTGAACTTCCTCTCAATAGTGGTCCAAGCTTCTTTTTTGAAGCCACCTTCACCTTTCCTTCCTAGGTGAACTTGCTCGCGGAGTAAGTTTAGGAACTTTCATTCCATTTCTCTTGTCCACATAACCTCCTTGGTTGAAGAAATTGACTAGCTTACTTGAACCTCATCCTCCATGGACATCATGAGTTTTGTGACCGACATCACCTACACCACCTATTATATGCAATCATTAGCTACATGTATATGAGAATGGATATTAAAGAAAGAGTCATACAACAGTTGCATATAATCCAAAATAATACATCTATGCATGATATCCAACAATATGTAATATATGTCTTTATTATCCATTCTCATTTGCATGTAGTTAAGTATGCATGTATATATGGTCTACTATGTGTTGGGAGTTCTCTTTGATCTTCAACTTGTAGATTTATACTTTGTTGGATAACCTTAATATAACTTTGACTCTATTACCACTCCAAAGTCTACAAGGAAGAGGGCCAATTAACAAGGATCAACAATGAGATCATCCTACACTTTGAGCCTTAATGCTCAGGTGGGTGTACCCTTGACTCACTTCTCCAAAGGTGTCTCAAAACAATATACCATTATACCCTTTACTAACTAATTGAAAGATTTTATCATTTAAATGTGTGTATGTGATTGATGATGAAAAACCTCCAGGGAATGGACTAGTGCCTTAACCAGGACATAGAGTCACCTAATAACATATATCAACTAAATCCTTGTAGGATTTGACAAACATGCAAATCCACAGACCCCGAATACACCTGCATGCAAGAACCTAATACAAAGTAGAAGCACAAAGATGAAAAAGTAGAACTCAGATGTTCACTCAAAATGTGAGAGCAAAATTATGAACTGAATTAAAAAAACAATTACAAAGTTCAACTTTAAAAAGGTGAATGAAACCCTAAAAGGGAAATACTAGGTTGCACATTATTAATTAAGAGTTAATTAATAATGCACCTAAGAGATGCTTAAGAAACTAGAGTAAAAGGAAATAATACTCTAACACCCCCCCTTAAGCTGAACGCAGGGAGAAAGCAGACCTAGCAAGACTAAGAAAGCAAGAAATGGGTCCCGGTAACAAGGCCTGATCAAGTACCCAGTACAAGGAAATCTCTGTAAACCGGAGACAAAGGAGAAAACCCAGTGGGAAAAACCCCTCTCCAAAAAGAGATATAAAAGAAAGCAAAGACAAAAGGCATGACTTCAAGAGACTCTCTCAAAGCCAGTAGTACAATGCGTGCTGCTAACCCCCCCCGAGAGAGAGGGTCGATGCTCCAAAGCCCCCCAGAATGAAAGAACCCCTGGAGCAATGAGCAAACCACTGTGACTCCAATGCAGAGGAGTGAAGGTCAGTGGGTGCTGAAGAGGTGACCTCGAAGGATGAGGTGTCACTAGAAGGCCGAGTTGATGCTCAAATGTGAAGACACGAGGATCCTGAAAGGGAATCCCCAATGCAAGTGGTATGACAGGTGTGCTGACACTGTCATGAGAGAGGAGATGAGTGTCCTCTGAAGAATCTTCAACAACTGCACCTGGTGGCTCGATGAATGGAGCTGGAGGATCAAGCAGTGCTGAAAAGGAATCCGGCTGAAGAGAAAAGTACTCCTCAGGATGTGGTGTAGCAGTCACAACACGGGTCTCAAGAACAACATAGAGGTTCAAGCTACCTGACTGCACCACATGATGCTCTCGTGAAAGAGGAGAGCTGAGCTCTGAAAATGGAGATGGTGGACCAAAATGAGAAAAGATGTAGAGACGGGAGGAATGATCAACTGTCCCTATAGCAATAATGCCTCCTGTCACACTATCCTTGATGAAGGTTGAATCGGCCGTGAACTCAACTGTCTTCCCTGACCCACTGCGAGTAATCTGATAAATGGAGAGAAGGTTTGCAGAGAGAGATGGAACATACAATACATCATGGAATGTGCCATCCTGAATGCTGACTGAACCTGTCCCACAGACTGTCTGTACAGTGTTATTCCCCATGAGAATATGAGGAATAGGAGAAGTCTCAAAAGAAGAAAACAACTCCTAAGAAGATGCCATATGGTGAGAAGCACCAGAATCCAGTATCCAAGGGACCTGTAAAGGGGATGCAATAGATGCCCGTAATGCATGACCCTGTCCAAAATCCTATCCAGATGTCGAAGAAGATGTAGAAGACTGAAAAGCAGACCCCTGTGAGGTGGAAGAGGATGGAGAGGAAATAGTGCTCTTCTGAAGGAGAGCTTGCAAATCTGCAATCTGTTTCTCATAACCATCACATCTCTTCTGAAAGCACTGTGACTCATCATGGTTCCTCTTCTGACAATAGGAACATGTGGGGATCTGAGTCTTCTAATTATCCTTCTTAGAAGAAGATGGTGTGTCAGTAGAGTGTTGAGAGGAGGAGTCAGATATCTGCTTCGGCTTCGGCTTCTGTGTGTCTTGAGATGACTTGGCAAGCAATGCCTGTGACTGTGAACCTGCAAGTGAATCCATTTGAGTGATCTTGGACTGCTCACGAGTCAACCTGTCATAGAAATTCTCAAAAGAGGGCATAACATGTCTGGTACCCAAAGCATCCATGGTGGAGTAGAAAGTGGAAGAAAAGATCTGGTACTGTCCTCGCAACTTTGAGAGTATCAAATAGATACACTCATCATCTATCTTGATTTTTTCACATCCCTGCAAAACTGTACACAAAGACTTGAACTTCATCAAGAAGTCCTCTATAGTGGGGAAATCAAAAGGAGTTAAAGAGGTCAACTCTGCATCAATCTAAAGCTTTCAGAATTCATTGACTGTACCAAACAAGGCTGAAAACTTGCTCCAAATAGCCCTAGAAGTGGTCAAACCTTCCAGGTGAAATAAGAGACTGTCAGAGATGTTCAGTGCAATCAAACCCATGGCTTCATCCATTTTGTTCCTTTGGTGAAGAACCTCAAAGGGACACTACAGGACAGGTTGGTGTTCATCCAGACATGACCATAAGCCACGTGACATGAGCAGCCTGGTCATGTGTGCTTTCCATGTGTGGTAATTGTGCGGTGTTAGCCGGGCCACAGAGGGGTCTGACATTGAGAAAAGAAGAAGACAGAAGTAGAAGGGTCTTTTCTGAAGTAAATTACAGAAATGAGAAACACCCCCCCCACAATGTATAAATCAAACCCCCGTACAGCAAATAACTAAAAGCATAAAAAAAAAAAGAGAAAAACCTGGACTCCAGATGCAGAGAAGGAGGAAAGTAGAAGCCTTGACTTTAACGCTAAAAAGGAGAATACAAATGGCTGAATCAGCAAACCAAACTAGCATCATTACGTCCGTCTCAGAAAGACCTTTCCGGCGATATATCATATGTTGATTTTTGATTCCGTATGAGCCCTGTAGGAGCAAAAAAGCCCAAGTACCCCAAAATGCAAACTCTCTGGAAAAAACCAGTAACGGCAAAAAAGTTGACGGCCGTATGACCGTCACGGGCCGGTCGCTGATGTCAGCATGACATCATCCTGAGAAATTTTAAAGTTGCCAGAAAAATTGAAAAAGCCACCGAAAAATAAAAATCCGGCGCCGGAAACTTGCCGGCAAGTGACGTCAGCAGGTGACGTCACTTGCTGCAGGCTACCGGGCGGAGGATGGGCGGCGGCCGGGCTGGGCGGCGGTGCGGCGGCCGAGTGCTGGTGGCGCGGTGGCGGTCGGCGGGGCGCCGGTGGCGCGGAGGTGGCCGGCTGGGCGCCGGTGGTGTGCCGGTGGCGCGGCGGTGGTGAGATGGTGGCGCGGTGGTGGCGCGTGAACAAACAACCACGAAACCTTTTTTTTTAAATTTTTTTTTTCGAAAAACGTGTCTGTACGGCCCGTGGGGGCTGAAAAAATTCACCCAGAAGCCCCGGAGGCCAAATAGATCAAATTTTATATGGATTTTGGGTATCTCAGGCCTTCTGGACGCAACCGTGAGGTCATTTTTTGTCCAAAGTGCCCCAAAAAATTGTAACCCCCCAGATCCAATATAAAAAATAGCAGAAAATGCCAGAAAAAAAAGCTTGATCCACAGCTTCAGAAAACTTTGAACAAGCTGCAGCAGAATGACTCTGATACCATGTAGGATTTGACAAACATGCAAATCCACAGACCCCGAATACACCTGCATGCAAGAACCTGATACAAAGTAGAAGCACAAAGATGAAAAAGCAGAACTCAGATGTTCACTCAAAATGTGAGAGCAAAATTATCAACTGAATTAAAAAAACAATTACAAAGTTCAACCTTAAAAAGGTGAATGAAACCCTAAAAAGGAAATACTAGGTTGCACATTATTAATTAAGAATTAATTAATAATTCACCTAAGAGACGTTTAAGCAACTAGAGTAAAAGGAAATAATACTCTAACAATCCTAACTTAAACACACTTGAATTTAGGATAAGTGCTTTGCCTATTACCCCTCTCCCTCAAACACAAGGACATCAGATTCTTATCTAGTTGTAAACTCATTGAACGCACCTAAAAGACTTTAATCCTAACTTTGTTAGGAACTCATAAATGACTTCACAATACTCTTTGTTTACCATATGCTAATTCACTTTATGACACTAACATATATGAGCTCAGAACCTATAGACTAGGCTTTTGACGATACCTATTTTGAAAGCTTCAAGCCAAACAAACATTAGATCTTAACCTAGCATGAAATCAATTCAAAACAAATAAAACTCTATACTAAGCCACCTCAGATAGAGCTTAAACAGGTGCACCCAAGCACTGTTTGATTTTCTCTTGCTTAAGGGATGTGGGTGTGCTCTCTAAGCACTTGGAGCATGTTCCTAATGCTTATTTGGAAGGATTGGGACTCATGAGAACCCCATAAGTGGTGCAAAACAGGTATAGAACACCTGATTTGCCCCTAAGGCCTCAAGGATCCAAATGATGCTGAAATGAAGATTAAGCTACATGATGTTTATGCTAAGATTGATTTTAAACTAAATAGAGATGTGATGATGATGATATGCTATGCAAAACAATGAAGTAAACTAAGTTAATCCATTATTTTTAAGCTATGATGTGTTAGAAAGCTTGAAGAAAACAAAGAAATCTAACAATTAGGAATGATTATGCTAGAGCTAGAAGTAAAAGAGCATGATAACAATGCATGAAGATGAAAGACTAAGCTAATAAATTTCTCTTGGAAGAGGGAGTATTTTATAGGATTTCCTAAGGGCTTGAGTTAAGATGATAGGTTAGAGTTTGGGGTAAGGTTAGAGTTGGAGTCAAGGGGATAAGGATGAAAACTTTCTAGAAGAGTCTAGGGTTTGGATGAGGATAAAGACTTTCTATAAAAGTTTAGGCTTTCTAAGGATAAATATGGAATTTAGGAAATAAATAAAGTTTTATTTATCTCAAAGGCTTTAATGATTTTGAGGCTCATTAGGGGTAGGGTTTGACTAGGAATCAAAGGGATAAGGATGAAGACTTTCTAGAAGAGTCTAGGCTTTGGATGAGGATAAAGAATTTCTAGAAAGGTCTAGGCTTTCTAAAGATAAATATGGAATTTAAGAAATAAATAAAATTTTATTTATCTCAAAGGCTTTAATGAGTTTGAGGCTCATTAGGGGAAGGATTTGACCAAGAGTCAAAGGAGACTTGGATTAGCTTAGGGAAAGTAGGTAATTTCCCCAAAATGGGTTTAGGGAAAGATTAGGAAAGTTCTAGAAGAGTCTAGAGTTTTCCTAGGGTAATTTAGGGATTGAGGATTAATATTTAATCTTAATTAAATATTTTGAGTTGGGGTTAGGGTTAGGAAATGATGGGATTAGCCTTTAATCGAAATTAAAGAAGGATTGGAAGATTCTAGAAGAGGTTAGTGGTCTTAAAGAAATTGGCCAAGTTTTGGGCAAAAAATAAATAAATTATTTATTTTAGAATTTTTGGTCAATTTATTAATTAAAATAATTAATAAATAGGGAAATAATGTTTAAATAAGATTTAAACATTTTTGGGAGGGATTTCTTAATTAAATATTTTTAATTAAGATAAAGGGATTTAATGGCATAAAAATAAATAAATAAATTAAATAAATAATTAATTAATAAATGATGATGTCATCAGGGGTTTTTCAAAAAATAAAAATACTTTATTTTCTAAAAGATTTTTAGGTGTCTACATTTTGCCCCTCTTTGATGCAATGTCGCAAGTGGCATGGCGTCAAAGATAAGAAAATAAGATGCCCAAGGCTAGAATTTAGAGGAATAAGGGGTTGTGCCCCCTCAAGAAAATAACACAAGGAGTAAACGTTGTGAAATTTACTCGAAAGGAAACAGAGAAGGAAGGATTGAGGAAGCAGGGGAGATAAATAACCAAGCTTCCAAGAGCAAAGATGGGTGAATGCAGGATGAGATGGAATGCAAAATGCAGCTACATGAGAGATGCAAGATGCAAGATTAATCTATATGATGTAGGATGCAGGGGATTGGGGGAAGCTCCAAGTGCAAATGTGGAGAGCACAACCTAGTTTAATATAGCAATGCTAGAGACCTGCCAAAGATACTAGGATCATGAGGCCTTGTCACCAGTGTTGCATACGACTGATGCTAAAAAGACATGCAGGGTTTCCCTAGCATCACGCATGAAACCTGAAGGAGGCATGGTGGAAACGATGCTGAATAAACCACAAACACACAACTGATTCATAGGCAGAAGCAAAAGATCAAAAGACCTTGCTCCAGATTATCCTCATTCACAGTGCACCATGATATAAAGGATCATGGCGACTTTGAGTAGAGAACAACAAGAAGCCATAAAAGATTAACAAGACCCAAAGGAAAAAATCCAAGGTCAAAATGAGAACTCCAAAAGACAACCTTTGCCAAGGAGAGAGATTTGATTCTATTGATGGTGGAAAGATTGGTCTGAACATGTGGAAGGATACATCGACATGGACCTGGTGTGCTTGGTGGAAGATTAGGTCAAATAGGAAGGATACAACTAAGGGGACCTATGATTAGGCTTAGGTCAGACAAAATAGAAGCATACATCTGTGTGGACCCTATGCTGATGGGGAGAATGTTGTGTTGCTGATTGGCAAATGATGCAGTTCAAAGATAGTCATGATGATCAAAGATAGTCGACAATTGATATTGTTGAAGTACAAGGCTGGGTAGGACAAAATTTATGATCAAATGCTACTACAGGACTAACAAGGATATGTATAACAAGACACAAGGATATTTACAATGGCTATGTATAGAAGTTGAGGATAAGGATGTACAAAGAACCTGGGGGTGAAGTTGAAACTCCAAAAATATTCTAGACAATGCCCCAGTTGGGCTGGAAGGCCAAGATGGACTAGTGATGGATGATGTGTCCTGAAATGACATGGATTTGGGAAGGACATATCTCAATGATGATGATTGGATTGAGATCAAGGCTTGCTACAAGACTAAGGATGTGATTTGATCGGTTGGCTTGATCTTGGATGTTGGATTTTGGATAGCTAGAGAATGTGGAGAGGATTGGAAGATTGCTAGAAGACTGCTAGAAATGTTTGGATAGGAATGAATGGCATTGGATTGCAATGAGGTTGCCTATAGCTAGATACCAATGACAAGGGAAGAGACCAGGTGATGGAAAGATGGAGGAAATGCTTACGATGAGGGTGATGGAACTACTAGGAGATTTGGATGGAGGAAGATTTGGATTTGGATGGAAGAATGCTTGAGGATTGGATAAAGGAAGATTTGGGGAGATTGGATGGCAGATTTGCTTGAGGATTGGAAGATGGAATGCTAGAGGAACTGCTGAGGAATCTGGATAGAGGAATGCTCAAGGTTTTGGGGAAATGGAAAGATTTTGGATGAAAGATAGTCTCGAAGGAATATATCACCAAGGAACAAGATGCCCCCTGCTTAGGATAGTTCATGTATTTTAGAGGCATTAGGATGGGGTATGATTCGACAGAAGATATGTCGACAAGAGGATGAGGAAGGTAGATGGAAGCTAGGACAAATGAATTGGATAGAGGATATGTAGCTAAAAGGTGTGATGGATGACAAGAAGGTGCCCAAAAGCATGTATACCTGGTAGTTATTATTTTGTCATCAAGATCCAAAGGGGGATGGAGGAGGTGAGAGACAAATGGTATGGAGGAGATGTTGGATAAGAGGTGATAGAAGGGAATGGCCCCCAACTATAGAAAGGAATTGGGGGGAGGCCTATGCATGATGCTTGTTTGCCAGGTTTTCACCATGGTACTTGTCGAAGGCACTTGAATTGCCAAGTTTTCACCATTGGACAAATGTTTTTCTCTTTTTCTTTTCTTTTTTGATACTTTTCTCTTGATTTTTCCCAATTTTTATGGATTTTTTTTATTTTTCACTGATTAGATGCTGACCTTCTAATATTTTTGATATGTTGCCATCTTTCTTCACTAATCTTCTGATTTGTTGCTGACATCTTCTAATTTTTTTGTTGCCTTTTTTATTTCTCTGGATGTTGGTACAACTTTATTGGGATGGAGGGATTGTGTAAAGGCATGGATAAGATGGGGTAGACGGGAGATATGGTGGTCAAAATTTTTTGGATGGAAAGATGGAAAGTGATCATGATAGGGAGATGTTGTCAGGACCAACATTGGCACATGTTGCAAGGAAGGTGGATGAAGTGGATAGGATGTGGAAGATAGAGGTGGATGTGATGGAGGTTTTACGATAGGAGATTTCAAATCTTTGGGACCCAAAATAGATTTAGGAGATGGAGGAGAAGACTAAGTAGCTGGGGGATTAACAACTTTGGATGCCATTGTGGCTATTTCTTTTAGATGCATTACATCTTTTTTCTTTGGGATCCACATCATTTTTGCTTTAGCTTTGGTGGACCTTTGTGGCCATTGGTATGCATCAGATTTTGCTTTTGCTTTGCTGAGCCTTAGTGGCCATGTAGTAGATTTTTCTTGTACTTTACTGGGATTTTATGGCCATAAGAATGCATTAGATTGCTTGATTGGATTTTGCTTTGCTTGAGCATGTCGTTTAGACTGGACATGGAAATCTTTAGATCTTTGTGGATGTTTCCCTTTATTCATATTGGATATGGCATCCAAATTGTGGTGAGCATCGGAGTGAATATGAATATGAGGAGATGTGCAGGATGGAGGAAATATGGATGGAGATATGGAAGGATATTGGTAGATAGGATATGTGGGAATGTGCCTTTGTTGATCTTGACTAGGGATGCTTGGATTTTGGATGAAAGAATGAGTAGGATAAGATGGGGGATGATATTTTGGGATGTAGGGTCCCAAAATGGATGGGGCATGTAGAGGATATGTGCTAGAAGATTTTGAGACATAGGGACCCAAAATGGATTTGGAGGATGAAGGAGGAATGTGATAGGTTGTCCTGGGCTATAATGATGGAGGAGGAGGAATAGCATTGTATGCCTTGGAAGATGTGATGGTGGGTTTGGAAGGATGCTTGAATTTAGCTTTAGTTGTACCAACCTTTTTGGAGGAAGTGCCTTCTTCTAATGTGTGACCAATGCCACATAATTTTGGATGTTTCTTGTCTTGAATGGGCTCTAGCTTTCCTTGTTCACAAGAGCCTAGGCCTTTGCCTTGATAATTCCATTTCTTGAGCATTTTATCCAAACAAGGATATTTCTGACTTGGGGAATATGATAAACATCCAGTTTCTGGTTCCCTGATGGAAGATATAGAACTTATTGCTTCTGCTTCAAGTGGGCTACCTCTGACAAATGTAAGTGGACCAAGAGGATAGAATGATGGCAGCTAGATAGTTTGGATCAAAGGATCCTCAAGAGGAGAGGATGGGATGATGGGATCTTGACTGGGATTGGGAGATAGTAATATATCTTTAGTTGGAGAAATTGGGATGATAGGATCTTGGATTGGAGGAATTAGGATTGTAGGATTTTGGATTGGGGTGGATGGAAGAAATAGAACATGTGATGGGGGAAGTGAAGGGATTGGATCTTGATTTTCTTCTATGATTATTTCAACATGCTTTTGGGAAAGATCTTGATATGGTAGGATTTGTGTGGATAGAGTGTTGGGGGATGTATGGATGGACTCTTTAGATGGGGTGGATGGAAGGATGGGAGATTTTGTGGCTATGATGTTTGGAAGAAGGAAGAACTCTTCAGATGGTATGGATGAAAGGATGGAAGATTCTACAACTATGATGGTAGGAAGAAGGGTGAACTCATGAGGCTCATCAGATATGCTTTGGATAATGCTAGGAGGAGGTGATGTTAGTGGGGATTGGATGAAAACTTTAAATTGAAGGGACTCAATGATGCTAGGAGATGGAAGAGGATCAATGTATGAAAGATAGATGATAGATGGGAGTGATGGATGGGCCTCATCAATGATGGATGCACATGAAATTTTGAGATGGCTTGGCTCTTCAACTTTAGGAGTGGGATTTGTTGTTGGCTTCCTTGTGAAACTCCTTGGAGACTTCCAGATTGGAGGAGGTGAGGGTTTAGAATGTGTAGAAGATGGGGAGCTAGGATGGTCCTCACATGAAGGGGGGTTGGAAGATTTTGAACTTTCTTGAGGGGATGATGGTGCTGAAGAGGTAGAGGTGATGGATTAAGGTATGGGATATGAAGTGATTTGAAGGATGCACTCTGCTTGTGGGAGGGGATTTTTGGAAATGTGGTTTGGAATAGAAGATGGTGGATTGAGATAGGATGGAGGATTGGTGAAAAGGATTGGAAGACTTGGTGTTTGGTTTTGAAAGGGTTGTGGAGGATAAGTGGATGGAGGTTTTAGATAAGGGAAGTAGCGTGAAGTGTTTCGAGGGGATGGTGGTGATTGGGATATGACCATAGTAGGAGATGGAGGTATGAAGGATGCATATGGAGGATGTGTAGGTTTAAGATAGGGATAAGTTGTGGATGGATAAGATAATGGATTTGCCATGCTGAGGACATGAAAGGGAGTGCTAGTGGATAAGCATGAAGGCATGATAGGATATTTTAGAGGAATGATTAGATGCTGAAAGATGTGTGGGGAAAGCTTGTTAGGATTTGCAAAATATGCATCGTGATCTACAAGGCTTTCATCATCTTTGGGATAGGATGGATTGAGGGGAGAGAAATAATAACCAAACTCATTATAATAGTTTTGAGACATGTTGACTTGTGGATGAGTTGGATGGGAATGAAGGATGAAGATGGACTAGAAGACTAAGACTCAGATTGGGATGACTGACAGGATTAGACTAGGATTGGATTTGGCTTAAGATTGGAAGAAGACTGACTCTAGAGGAAGATATACAAGGGGATGGGGGATGACCAAGATGACTTTGCTAACCTAGGATAGGAGGAAAGGATGACAAGACTGGATTGAATATGATTCAAAGACCATGATTTGAGATTCTAAAAGTTTTGGACATTTTCTAGATTTTTTGAAGGATTTGGACTGACATGGCTATTCTAAGTATCTTGAACCAAGTTGTAGATCAATTTGATGTTTTTCCAATGGCAAAGGATAGATTTCAACAAATATTTTTGGAAAAGCAATCTCCACAAGGGACAAAGAAACCTTGTGGGATACAAACAAGATAACTGACTCTGATAAAGCTTTGAAAAGTGTATGTTCCAATAAGTGTTTTCACAAAGTATTTGACTGTCAAGCACTTCAAGTAGATCTACCTAAGGAAGGTGAGTATCAAAATTGCTTGCCCACAGCTTGGTACCCCCTAGAAGGGAATACAAATGGTGAGTAATCTTGAGGCGACCCGGTAAACCCCTTGGAATCGGTCCTTGCACAAGGATTTTGATACTTTCAAATGTAGATAGGGTAGCCTCTATTTTATCAAGTTTTTAATAATTTTGTGGAGTCTCCATACCTGGTTATGCTGACCGCCTGTGACTCACCTAAGAGCCTAGCCAACAACACTGGAGGAGGAATATTTACCTATCCCCAAACATTTGCATTTGGCACAAAATGCCCGTGGATTAGGAGATATAAGTGAGTACTTTTTGCCTTCACTTTATTTATATACCGGCCCGGGGGGATACCGGTTTGAGGTCATTCTCTGAGGAGGAAGCACTTTTCTCCCCTGGATAGGCCTTGCTAGAACTAGAAAAAGTGAACTTGTCTGAGTTCAAATGTTTTATGTCACTTACTCTAACAGGATTTTGCAAGAAAATGAAAGCTCCTAGATGCACATCAAGAAGTTGTTCTTTTTCCCAATTTGATTAAGTGTGTTTGAACTTTTAAAACTTCAGAAGACACAAGTGTTTAAGGTTTGATTTGTTCTTTCTCCAAAAAGTAAATGATTTGAGCGATTGCAAGTTCTTTCTTTGAGCATTCAAGATTGAGATTGGCGTGTTGTTTTAAGAACTTTGAATTGCTTTGTTTTAATCCTTTAAGGCATTCAAGATTTGAGTTTGTTTGAACTGAAATTCAAAGAGGAAGGAATAGTGATGCTTTGCTTTTTCAATTTATTGCATTCAAGAGTGTGTTTGTTTTTGGAAATGAAAAATGACTCTTTTAGGACTCTAAAGTTTGATTTTAGGATGCTTCCTAAGATTAATTTTAGAACCCAAAATGAAGATGATCTAATGCAAATTTGTGGTTCTTTTTAGGCCTCAACATGAAGTGTGTTTATCTTTGCCTGAATGCATCTAAAACCTTGATGTTGCAAGGATGCAATTGATTTGATTAGTTTTTCCTTTGTTTGTTAGAAAATTTTTCAAGTTTTAGTCTTTAATGCATTCAAGAGTGATTTGGGGATTCATTTTAAGCACTAAAATAAGATGTTTATGCCTTTGTTTTGTTCATTTTTACCCCAAACTAAAATGATTTTGTTGTCACCCTTGATCTGAGATTTCTTTCCTAGATATTATTATAGACCTCTAAATCAGCTTTCCAATGTTTTTTGAATCACCAAAAATGGAGTTCGTATGCAAAAGCTACAAGGTTTTTTGTGGAAGTTCCTCGTTATGGATTTTAAAGAGGAGAATATGCCAAAATCTCTTAAGAAGTAGAAGGAGTAGATTGAATGGAAGAATGATAAAACTAAGAAGAGGAATAATATTTCCACAAGCTCCCTCCACCTTCAAGCTTCAAAATTTAGCAAAAAATCTAAAATCGATGAGATGTTGTCAAAAGACCCATGAAGTGGGTCCCACCGGGCATGCCAGAATGTAGACTAGGCTTTTGAGGATACCTGTTTTGAAAGATTCAAGCCAAAAAAACATTAGATCTTAACCTAGCATGAAATCAATTCAAAACAAATAAAACTCTAAACTAAGCCACCTCAGATAGAGCTTAAACAGGTGCACCCAAGCACTGTTTGATTTGCTCTTGCTTAAGGAATGTGGCTGTGCTCTCTAAGCACTTGGAGCATGTTCCTAATGCTTATTTGGAAGGATTGAGATTCATGAGAACCCCATAAGTGGCACAAAATAGGTATAGAACACCTGATTTGCCCCTAAGGCCTCAAGGATCCAAATGATGCTGAAATGAAGATTAAGCTACATGATGTTTATGCTAAGATTGATTTTAAACTAAATAGAGATGTGATGATGATGATATGCTATGCAAAACAATGAAGTAAACTAAGTTAATCCATTATTTCTAAGCTATGATGTGTTAGTAAGCTTGAAGAAAACAAAGAAATCTAACAATTAGGAATGATTATGCTAGAGCTAGAAGTAAAAGAGCATGATAACAATGCATGAAGATGAAAGACTAAGCTAATAAATCTCTCTTGGAAGAGGGAGTATTTATAGGATTTCCTAAGGGCTTGGGTTAAGAGGATAGGTTAGAATTTGGGGTAAGGTTAGAGTTGGAGTCAAGGGGATAAGGATGAAGACTTTCTAGAAGAGTCTATGGTTTGGATGAGGATAAAGAATTTCTAGAAAAGTCTAGGCTTTCTAAGGATAAATATGGAATTTAGGAAATAAATAAAGTTTTATTTATCTCAAAGGCTTTAATGAGTTTGAGGCTCATTAGGGGTAGGGTTTGACTAGGAGTCAAAGGGATAAGGATGAAGACTTTCTAGAAGAGTCTAGGCTTTGGATGAGGATAAAGACTTTCTAGAAAGGTCTAGGATTTCTAAGGATAAATATGAAATTTAAGAAATAAATAAAGTTTTATTTATGTCAAAGGCTTTAATGAGTTTGAGGCTCATTAGGGGAAGGATTTGAGTAAGAGTCAAACGAGACTTAGATTAGCTTAGGGAAAGTAGGTAATTTCCCCTAAATGGGTTTAGGGAAGGATTAGGAAAGTTATAGAAGAGTCTAGAGTTTTCCTAGGGTAATTTAGGGATTGAGGATTAATATTTAATCTTAATTAAATATTTTGAGTTGGGATTAGGGTTAGTAAATGATGGGATTAGCCTTTAATCAAAATTAAAGAAGGATTAGAAGATTCTGGAAGAGGTTAGTGGTCTTAAGGAAATTGGCCAAGTTTTGGGCAAAAAATAAATAAATAATTTATTTTGGGATTTTTGGTCAATTTATTAATTAAAATAATTAATAAATAGGGAAATAATGTTTAAATAAGATTTAAACATTTTTGGGAGGGATTTCTTAATTGAATATTTTTAATTAAGATAAAGGGATTTAATGGCATAAAAATAAATAAATAAATTAAATAAATAATTAATTAATAAATGATGATGTCATCAGGGGTTTTTCAAAAAATAAAAATACTTTATTTTCTAAAAGATTTTTAGGTGTCTATAGAACCAAAACAAGAAGACATACACAAATGCAAGATTGGAACTCAAATGTATTCTCATTAAAATTTGAAGGATCAATACATTATCAAACAACAAAATGCCAAAGGAATAGACCCAAAATCCAAGCTCTCCTTGCTCAGTAAATTAACATCAACAATTAGGGACCAAAAAGAAAGTTTTTGGAACCCTCTCTAAGTCAAAAAAGCTAATACTCATACCCCTAGTCATCTTGGAAACCCACAATACTTTGCAACAAGATATAGATGACTAGGGTTAGGGTTTCACCCACTAAACCAACTGAAATAGTCCAGAATTTAACACAGGGGAAGAAACCCAAACAACCAAGAGAAGAAAAATCTCAGAGTGATCCTCAATCATGAAAAAATCCTTGAGAAAGTACCGAGAACCACAAAAATGCCCAATTTGTCAACCAATTCGGCCACCTGCAACACGCCTCAAGCACAAAACTACATAGTACAGACCCCTGCAAATGGTCATGGCACACCTTGGACCACATTGTAACCACAAACAAATCATCTGTTTCTAGCTCCAGTCACTTCTACATTCAATTTTGATTCTTTTGGTCGTAGGAAACCCTGAAAAATTTGAATTTGAAATCAAACGGTCAATTCCATGGCGCCAACAGCAAATCGGTGGTCCACATTTGAATCTTGATCAACTTTAATTCCTAACTATTAGATCTCTCTATTTCATGGGCCTTATATCTTTAACCCAACTAGATACCTCAGGTTTACTCCTAGTGACCATGCGACAAGGCTTTTCTTTATTCGCGAGATGAGAAATTAATTCACCACTTAACCCCATGAATTGTTGACTAAAGGAAAACATTTAACCTTTGTCCCTTATTTAGCGAACGGGTGACTGAAGGCTAGTACCTATTCGTCGAATGTTTCATCTTTCTACCAATTCATTTAGCTATTACACAAATGCTTGTTCACTAGATCACCAGACCTTTTAGAACCCCACCATTTTATTACATGAATGAGCGAAACCCTTTGAAAACTTTTCAGGTCGCTAAACACCTTGTCCAAACCACCAAAAAGATAAAGAAACTTTACTGGGCCCGCACAAGAAGATCGACGGTTGTCTCATCTTCGCATAGACCTCCAAGATTCTTCTAGATCATAAGACAACCATCAGATGAAGAATCTTACCTTGCTCTGACAACCCTCTGATAGGATATAAAATCAACGGTCGATGCAAGATCTTAAACCTCTGACACATCTCATAAGAACTTACACCAACCATTGATTTACTAACAACATCAGGACCCTCTAATGCATTTGGAAACTAGGTCCCACTGACAACGCTAAGTCATTACCTTGAGGACCAACAAGAGACTGCCAACTATGCTTACATGGCAATTACGACTCACCGAGAACATTATACCACCTAGAAGATCAGACGACTGGCACAAGATTTGAAAGGATCAAAAGATTCTATGTGCTTACACACCAACCATTGATTAGGAATCATCTAATTGAGATACTAGGCCCACTATGCATTATAGGATATCTCGATGAATGAGGGACTGCCATGTGAGCCTACCTGGCAGTGGACCCGCCTGCATTGAAAGGTTACATCATGAAAGAGAATCAACGATCATCACAAAATCACAAGCCTCTAACAAAACCTTTGCACTTTCACGACAACCATTGGATCAAGATGGTGTCAGAGCTAGGCCTAGAGAAATATAGAGTTGAGGACTTTAGGAAATATTTAATTTGCTAGCCACATAGACTTAGGAAATATTAAATGCAAGGGACCTAGGAAAATTAAAGACCGCTGAGTGATTTAAACCTAGGAAAAATTAAAGGACACGACCCTATGAGGAGATAAAATAATAAGGCACATGCATTAAAAGTTTTTTAAGTTGGCTAGAAAAGTAACATAAAATTAGGACAAGGCCAAGGCATTTTTAGGGCTTTTCTCATACGACGGCTAGTTTTCAAAAATTTGAACTAAAGGCTTATGCAAGAGACCTAAAAACAACTGCAGAGACTAGGAGAAAAGGGCTAGAGCCATGAAATTTTTCAAGATGCTAATAGTGGCCCTGTTTGGGGATGTATGCCTCTTGTAGGCATGGCAAGGACTTAGAATCACTGGTTAAAGAATACCATCCCATTGGAAAAGACTGACAACAAAGAGCAACAAGACCAAAACCCTAGAGACCAGGACAAAATAGGATAGGGGCAAGCAACTTATTTATAGAATTTACAACATATATAGACCTAACTACTATTCATGGAAAATAAAATACCTTCAATTGAAGTATTTCTTCAAGAATTTTCCATGAACTGGCAATTCCTAAATTTCACCATTTAGTTCTTTCACAATGTATGAATCCTGACCCCATTTTTCATGAATTTGATATGGCCCTAGCTAGATGGGATCAAACTTTCCATGTTTTCCCTTATCCTCCAGTCTGGCATTCCAAATTAACACCAAATCACTAGGCTCAAACCTTCTTTCAATAGTCCTCTTGTCATACAAATTCTTAACCTACAACTGCAATTTGGCATTTCTTGCAACTGATTCTCTTCTAGTCTCATCCAACCTAATGATGTCCTCAATTCTCAACTACATCTCATCATCTATATCATCATCATCTAATTGCACAAATTTATACATTTCCAATAAATTATTCTGAGATATTCTTGCATGTATTCCATATACTAAGTCAAATGGTGCACAACCAATTGCCTTCTTCATAGTTACCCTATCAGCCCATAGAGCTAATGGTAGTTTTGAATTCCATGCCCTCTTATTCTTTTCAAGAATCCTCTTGAGGATCTTAATCAAAATCTTATTAGTAGATACTACCTGACCATTTCCTTGTTGATGATAAGGTGAAGAATTAGAAATCTAAATTCCTACACCTTTGCAAAAGTCCTTATATTCAGTAGACCTGAAGCACATGGAATTATCACTTACTATTCTCTCAGGGAACCCAAACCTTGTAACAATACTATTCAATAGAAAATCAGTGACCACCTTGCTGGTTGCATTCCTTGTAGGTATAGCCTCTACCCACTTTGTAAAATAATCAGTGGCAACTAAGATCCATGAGTGTCCTCCACTTGACTTGTTTGGTATCTCCCCTATGAAATCAATTCCCCATTGTTGGAAAGGAGTTTGTACTTCTACTAGTTTTAATGGCATGTTACTTGAAAATTTAAGATTACTAGAGAACCTTTGACAAGCATCACACCTCCTTACCAACTGATCTGCATCCTTGAAGATTGTGGGCCACTAGAATCCTGCTCTCAAGATTTTATGAGTAGTTTTTTTACCCATATAATGTCCACCACAAACTCCCTCATGCATTTCCTTTAACAACTTGTTAGCCTGATCTTCATCAACACATTTCAAAAGTATGCAATCTAAATTCTTTCTATACAATTTACATTTCACAATCACATACTTGATGGCCTATAATTTTAATTTCCTCTTCTGATTATCATTCATGTCTGCTGGGCATTTCATATTTCTCAAGTAATAGATGATATCTTGATACCAAACAAAATCATCCATATCACATGTATAATCAATTTTAGAATGATTTACCTAATTTGCATCAAGATTGGTTTGAGCCATCAAGTTTTCCAATCCTTTTCCTCTAACCAATTTAGTAATTTGGACATCAATGTTGAATTCTTGGATCCTATTGATCCATCTACATCTTCTCCTAGACACCTCCTGCTATGAGAAAATATCCTTCATAGCTGCACTTGGCACAAAAGAAATCACAACTACCCCCATAAAGTAACACCTAAAAGCATTGACTACCTTCACAAGTGCATAAGCTTGTTTTTCATTTATGTCATATTTCAATTCAGTAGCCTGCAAAGATTTACTGAAGAATGCAATAGGCTGTTCAAAACCATCCTTATTCTTTTGTAACAAAACTGCAACAATAGTGTGAAAAGATGTAGAGGAAAAGATGTGCATTGGGACATTATAATTAGGTTCCTTAAGCACTGGTGCATCTTTGATAGCCTACTTGATATTCTTGAAAGCCTCATCAGGCTCACCCTCCCAATTGATTACAGATCCCTTCTTCAACATCTTAGAAATAGGTCTAGTAACCTCTACAAAGTTTGTCACAAACCTCCTTAAGAAATTGACCTGACCAAAGAAGGACTGAATTCCTTTAATATTCTTTGGCCTCTGAATTTTATCAATAGCTACTACCCTGTCGGGGTCAATTCTCACTCCTTGCTTCCCAACTAAGTGGCCAAGCAACTTACCTTCAGTGACACCAAATGCACATTTCCTTCAGTTTAATGAAATGCCATATTCCAAAGCCCTCACAAATATTTTCTCTAAATGAGTACAGTGGTCCTCTTCCTTCTTGGAATAGGTAGTAAAATCATCTTGATAAAAAATAAGGAAATCATTGACAAAATTTGCAAAAGCAACATCCATTGCTCTCTAAAAAGTTGCACCAGCATTTGTGAGACCAAAAGGCATTCTCACATAAACATATGTCCCCCAAGGTGTTGTAAAAGCTGTCATGAATTGTTCTGATTCTTTGAAAATTACTTGATTGTAACAAAAGAAACCATCCATCATAGACATCAATTCTAATTTGGTCACTCTCTGCAACATAGCTTCCATATTGGACAGACAATAGTTATCCTTTAATGAGCTGATGTTCAAATTCCTGAAGTCCACACAAAGTTTGATGTCACCATTTTTCTTTCTGACAAGGACAAGATTTGACACCCAAGAAGAATGCCTAATAGGCTTGATAATGCCAACATCTCTTAACTTCATCAATTCTTCTTGCATCTTAGGTGCCAAAGTGGGATTAATAGGCCTTTGTTTTTGTCGGAAAGGTTTAGCATCTTCTTTCAAAGGAATGATATGCTGAAATAAGTCTTCTCTATAAACCTTTAGGTCATCATATGACCATGCAAAAACATGCCTAAATTTTCTCAATAATTCAATCAAAGATTTTCTTACATTGTGAAACATGTCCCTACCAATGTATACCTTCTTAGGTGCCTCATGTGTTCCAAGATTTATCTCCTCTAGATCAGCATGATCTTCTCTTTTGATATTCTTTTGAACTCTATCCTAGTTATCAAAGATAGTTTCCAAAACAACAAGCCCCTTGGGCACCTTATTAGTTCTAAGTTGAATGACCTTATTACCAAAGACAACCTCTTTTCCTTCTGTAGTCTCAACCAAGGATGAACAATCAAATTCCTGACCATGATACTGATCTTCACAACTCATAAACTTCAAGATATCATTATCATCATCAAAAACTTTCCAATTTTCAATATTGTCTGGTACACTAGGCCTAGCTTGAATTTCAACTTTAGAGATACCAGTAAATGTAATATCATTGGGATTGATTGCTATATTGGCTAACAAGTCATCCATCTTATTGTTACTCCTATCCTTCCACTCAATATTGAAGGCATCAAAATGTTCAATCAAATCCCAAACTACATTCCTATATTATTTTAACCTTTTGTTCTTGGAAGCATATATTGACCTAACTTGGGACACCACCAACTCAGAATCACCAACAACACTTAAGCACTTAATACCATGCTTTTGTACCAACCTCAGTCCTAACAACAATGCCTCATATTCTGCTATATTGTTGGTACAAAAGAAATTCAATGTGAAATAAAATTTGTAGGTGTTTCTATTAGGAGAAATAAGTAGAATACCTGCTCCTGCTCCATCCTTGCAATTTGCACCATCAAAGTACATTACCCACAAATCACCTTTCACAGAATTAACACTTACCTCAATAGAGATAGGTGACAAAATAGGTTCCTTCTCAAGTACAGGGATCTTTTCCCTAAAATAATTAATGTTAGTATCCACAAAAATGTAGTTTCATTATCAATACTTCTCTCAATCATGTGGCATACTCTTGGTTCTTGCTCAATCTTGACAAACTGATCATCAATCTTGAAAGTGGCATAGGATAGATCACACTGTAAACTTCCACCCATGGTAGCACTCCACCTTCTAGATAGTAGCATCCCATAATGAGGAGGGATGTCCACCACCAAAACACTCATTGTTAACTCTTTCTCTGGATATGCTGCTAGCCTATATGGCATTTCATTGATAGTCCCAATGACTAGTACCTCTCTCTGATCCATTGCACAACATCTACCTTGAACTGTATCAACTTTAAGGCCCAAATTTTCCATAATCTCAAAAGGCATAATAGTATTAGAGACACCACTATCAATCATAAAATTTCTTAATTTCATTCCATTCACAAGGACACTTAAAAAGAATGGATCAATGTTTTCAAGGCTAGCATTGATAGAACTATCCAAATATATAGGAGGAATTTGAGATACAATTCCCTAAGCAGTAACACCTTTCAAAGCTTTATCCTGAAATCCATTGCATGCAACATCATTGTTATGAACATTATCTACCCATGAAATAGCTCTATCTTTGTGTTCAGGGATCCTCAACAATTCTGACAATGGAACCTTAACTGTAATTTGGGACAATATAGATAACATATCAATAGGAGCAGAGGGAGGAATCTCAATCTACATAGCCTTAGTATCCTTTTTCTTATTTGATAGATTAGGTGTATTAGCCACCCTCATTTTTTCATTCTTAGCCATTGTGTTAACTGGCTTCTCAATCTCACTAGAAAATCTTTCAACTCCAACTCCCTTAGGTTCACAATTCTTACCTTTTACATTCTTGAATTTCACCATGTGACCACCTTTTGATTTGTTCTCATCAGGCTCTCCAGAGTTGGTACTCTTTATAAACATTCCTATAGCTTTTCAATTTGTATCTCTTGCTACCATGCCTCTAGTTTTCACTTGGGAAATCATTTCTACAATAATCCTATCCATCTCTTCTCTAGAAGGTCTTCTTAAATTCACTAGCTTAGAAGAAGAGTTCATATTACATGTCTTCTTATTAATGTCTTCACTATCAGAAAAAACCTCTTGATGAAAAAGGGCCTGATTGTGTCTCTTCACATTTACATCTGCTTCTTCATCAAAATCAAAATCATCTTCATATCCTAGATATGAAGTAGCCATGTTGCATCCAATATCATCTTGATCTTCTTCTTGATCTATCTCCTCATTGCCACAATCTTGATTTGCAGTCATAGAATGTGCAACCACACAATGCTCTACAGAATGAGGGGACTGGCATGCAACACACCAAGGTATGTCTTCCATGACATTCATTGAAGCTTTTTGTAGAGGGTTAGGGACACCTCTATCATTTTTTCCTCTTGCAATAGGGACAACAGGCCTGCCATCCTTCTATTGGGTGTTGTAGGGGTAGTTCTACAATCTATTCTACTTATTGAAATTGTTGTTGAGTTGAGGCCTCTCATTGGTAGGAGCACTAATGTTCCTATTTGCAGGTGCCTTCAAATCCTTCAATGCATTGAGCACCTTATCCAATTTATCTTCTTCTTGCCTCCTTGTTCCAACCTTCCTATCATTTTCTTTTTCATATTTCTTGTACCCAAACAACTTTGGATCATCTCTCTTCCCACCCAATTTCCCTGATATCTTCATATTGTTCTCAATATTGACAGAGATCCTAAAAGCATCTCTAAGGGTTCTTGGTTCTTTGTCCCTCAACAAGTATCCCATCTTTCCATCAAATGCATTGAAGTATGTAGTTAGACAAACATTGTCATCTAACCACATAACTTGAAATAACTTATGCATACCCTTCTAAAATCTCATGTTGAATTCAGCTACAGACTCACTCTGATTTTTCCTTATGGTATTGAATTCAATCAACATGAAACTAGCATTAGACCTATCACCATACTTCTCTTTAAAACATCTCTCAAAATAATCCCAAGTATCAATACATTTATCAGGAAGCCTCTTAAACCAATCTCTAGCATCCTCCATTAAAGATTGAACAAATAATTTCATGACTACATCCTCATGTTCTACCTCATAATCATTAAGCATATCAACAAATAACCTAAGGTTCTGCTCACAACTAATAGCATTATTACCAGAAAAATTAGGTACCTTATCTCTTATATCATTTGGAAAAGCATTCGGGTAGCCTGGTATCCCATCAAAACTAATTTGCCTATAGCCTTCTAATTGCATAGGTCTTCTTTGAAATCCTAAACTAGTGTTCCCACTAGAATTATTATTTTTATCTACATTCCCACCCACTTGCACATTTGACTATCTATTAGGATCAACAAATGATTTGGTAGATACATTAGGAAGTATATTACTAGTAGTAGCATTGCTAAGTTGAATAGTAGTGTTCATAGATGGCATACCTAGCTCAGTAGTGGAAGGGCCATGAACATTAGCTGTTGAAGCCCTCAAGAACTGGATCTTTCTTCTCTTTTCTACAATGGAGGTTTCAATTTTAGCCCTCTCTAATTCTCTTGCAAGGTCCTCATCTTCTTTTCTTTTTCTTTCTATCTCTACTTCCTATTTGATTTAGGTGGTGGGATCCTTGGTATTGTCACTAGTTTTCTTGCTTGGACACCCACCATCTTATGCTTTCCTTTCTCATTAATAACTATAGTGGGCCTAGTGATCTCATGTACATTCTTACCCTTAGGCAAAGGAGCATAACTTTGCACTTGTCTGATCATAGGGCCCTCTTCATCAAACTCATGGTCTTGCAAAAAAATTCCTTCTCACTTCTTAGAGCTTCAAGATCACCAAAAACATCATGCTGCAACACCTTAGGACCAGAAGCAAGCATCTTGTTTCTCTCCTTCATTTCATTAATCTTTCTAAGGAGAGACTATCTTTCTATTAGAGCATTCACTTTTTCAGCCTCTCTCTCCTCTTGTAACCTCTTATGTATGGCATCTTTCTCTACCAACTACAACCTAAGTGCATTCAAATCATCTAGGTCTATCATAATGTCATTAGAACCTAATGACACATCCATATCAATGAGATTTTGATATAGGAAATGGACTTGCCTCGGTCTCATGGGTTCTCTTCTGAAATTATCCTCATCAAGATCTAAATCAATCTCCAAACCCATCTCTCTTTCTTGTTCATCCTGACCTACAGGCAATGAACCCTTGTCTTGAAATACAGCCTCTAGGGTATCATAAAATTTATCTTCAAAGTGACTACCATCTGATCTAGAAAATCTATCTTGTGAACCTTCCTCACTTGAGGAAACATGTGGTTCTCTACCTCTAGTATATATTTGTTCTCTTATGGGAGCACTAGTAGACTCACCATTCCTTCTGATCCAACTCTTCTTTTCCTATCTAGGCAATTGTTCCAAAGTGACCTCTAGATTTTTTCTGACAAAGGACCTAGTATTCCTTCTCTTGTCCATCTTTTACAGTCTATAGCACTAGTTCTAGACCTTTTGAGTTGCCACCCACCTAAATGGGAAAACCCTTAATTGAATACAATAGGAAAACAAGAGTGCACTTTGCAAATCTTTATCTCTAGACTCTCCCCAGCAGAGTCACCATTTTGTTGGGAGTTCCCTTTGATCTTCAACTTGTAGATTTATACTTTGTTGGATAACCTTAATATAACTTTGACTCTATTACCACTCCAAAGTCTACAAGGAAGAGGGCCAATTAACAAGGATCAACAATGAGATCCTCCTACACTTTGAGCCTTAATGCTCAGGCAGGTGTACCCTTGACTCACTTCTCCGAAGGAGTCTCAAAAAAATATACCATTATACCCTTTGCTAACTGATTGAAAGATTTTATCATTTAAATGTGTGTATGTGATTGATGATGAACAACCTCCAGGGAATGGACCAGTGCCTTAAACAGAGCATAGAGTCACCTAATAACATATATCAATTGAATCCTAACTTAAACACACTTGAATTTAGGATAAGTGCTTTTCTTCTTACCCCTCTCCCTCAAACACAAGGACATCAGATTATTATCTAGTTGTAAACTCATTGAACTCACCTAAAAGACTTTAATCCTAACTTTGTTAGGAACTCAGAGATGACTTCACAATACTCTTTGTTTACCATATGCTAATTCACTTTGTGACACTAACATATATGAGCTCAGAACCAAAACAAGAAGACATACACAAATGCAAGATTGGAACTCAAATGTATTCTCATTAAAATTTGAAGGATCAATACATTATCAAACAACAAAATGCCAAAGGAATAGACCCAAAATCTAGGCTCTCCTTGCTCAGTAAATTAACATCAACAATTAGGGACCAAAAAGAAATTTTTTGGAACCCTCTCTAAGTCAAAAAAGCTACCACTTATACCCATAGTCATCTTGGAAACCCAAAATAGGTTGCAACAAGATACAGATGACTAGGGTTAGGGTTTCACCCACTAAACCAACTGAAATAGTTAGGAATTGAATGCAAGGGAAGAAACCCAAACAACTAGGAGAAGACAAATCCTGGAGTGATCTTCAATCATGAAAAAATCCTTGAGAAAGTATCGAGAACCACAAAAATGCCCAATTTTTCAACCAATTCAACCACCTACAACATGCCTCAAGCACAAAACTACATAGTACAGACCCCTGCAAATGGTCATGGCATACCTTGGACCACACTGCAACCACAAACAAATCATCTCTTACCAGCTCCAGTTGCTTCTACATTCAATTTTGGTCCTTTTGGTCACAGGAAACCCTCAAAAATTTGAATTTGATATCAAACGGTGAATTCCATGGCACCAGCAGCAAATCGACGATCCACATTTGAATCTCGATCAAATTTAAGTCCTAACTATTAGATCTCTCTATTTCACGGGCCTTATGTCTTTAACCCAACCAAATACATTGGGTTTACTCCTAGCGACCATGCAACAAGGATTTTCTTTATTCATGAGATGAAAAATTAACTCACTGCTTAACCCTATGAACTGGTGACTAAAGGAAAACATTTAACCTCGATCCTTTATTTAGCGAACTAGCGACTGAAGGCTAGTGCCTATTCGCTGAATGTTTCATCTTTTCACCAATTCATTTATCTATTACGTGAATGCTTGTTCATTGGATCGCCAAACCTTTTAGAACACCATAATTTTATTATGTGAACAAGCAAAACCCTTTGAAAATTTGTCAGGTTGCTAAACACCTTGTCCAAACCACCAAAAAGATCGAGAAACTTTACTAGGCCCGCACAAGAAGATCGACAGTTGTCTCATCTTCGCATAGACCTCCAAGATTCTTCTAGATCATAAGACAATTTTCAGATGAAGAATCTTACCCTACCCTGACAACCCTTTGACAGGATATCAAATCAACGGTCGGTGCAAGATCTTAAACCTTTGACACATCTCATAAGAACTTACGCCAACCATTGATTTACTGACAACATTAGGACCCTCTGACACATCTAGAAACTAGGTCCCACTGACAATGACAAGTCATTACCTCATGGACCAACAAGAGACCACCAACTATGCTTACATGGCAATTAGGACCCACCGAGAACATTATACCACCTAGAAGATAAGACGGTTGGTGCAAGATCTGAAAGGCTCAAAAGATTCTATGTGCTTACACACCAACCATTGATCAGTTATCATCTGATTGAGATACTAGGCCTATTATGCATTATAGGATATCTTGACAAATGAGAGACTACCATGTGAGCCTACCTAGTAGTGTACCCACCTGTATTGAAAGGTTACGTCATGAAAGAGAATCAATGGTCATCACAAAAGTGCAAGCCTCTGACAAAACCTTTGCACTTTCATGACAACCATTGGATCAACATGGTGTCAAAGCCGGGCCTAGGGAAATATAGGGCTGAGGACTTTAGGAAATATTTAATTTGTCAGCCACTTAGACATAGGAAATATTAAATGAAAGGGACCTAGGAAAATTAAAGACCTTCGGGTGATTTAAGGCTAGGAAAAATTAAAGGACATGACCCCGCGAGGAGATAAAATAATAAGGCACATGCGTTAAAAGGTTTTTAAGTGGCCCAGAAAGGTAACATAAAATTAGAACAAGGCCAAGGCATTTTTAGGGATTTTCTCATACAACGGCTAGTTTTCAAAAATTTGAACTAAGGGCTTATGCTAGAGACCTAAAAACAACTGCAGAGACCAGGAGAAAAGGGCTAGAGCCATGAAATTTTTCAAGATGCTAACACTATGTTCATAGAGTTTATATATGGTCTACTATGTTCATTCAGTATTGTATTCTTGAGAAACTAAATTAGTGTGCAACAGAATGAACACTGATTCAGTGTGCAACATAATGAATAATACAAGATACTGATTCAATTGCTCAAGAATGATGATAAGTGATATTCTTGAGCAACTGAATTAGCGTGCAATAGAATTAACACTGATTCAGTGTTCATTTTATTGCACACTGAATCAGTGTTAAGCCTGTTGCACACTAAATCAGTGTTCATTCTATTGCACACTGAATTAGTGTTCATTCTATTGCACACTAAATCAATGTTCATTCTATTGCACACTAATTCAGTTGCTCAAGAATACAATATTGAATCAGTGTGCAACAGAATGAAGTATACAATATTGAATCAATGTCTTGAGCAACTGAATCAGTGTGCAATAGAATGAAGTATAGCTACTAGCTACTCAAGAATACAATACTAAATCACTATTTTAGTTTCTCAAGTATACCACTTATCATAATTCTTGAGCAATTGAATCAATGTCTTGTATTTTTCATTCTATTACACACTGAATCAGTGTCCATTATGTTGCACACTGATTCAGTTGCTCAAGAATACAATACTAAATTAGTGTCTTGAGAAACTGAATCAGTGTGCAATAGAATGAACATTGATTCAGTGTGCAATAGAATGAACAATATAAGACATTGATTCAGTTTCTCAAGAATGAGGATAAGTGGTATGCTTGAGAAATTGAATTAGTGTGCAACAGAATGAACAATAATTCACTGTTCATTCTGTTGCACATTGAATCAGTGTTCATTCAGTTGCACACTGATTCAATATTGTAATTATATATGGTCTACTATGTTCATATAGTTGTACTATATATGCTCTAGCATATATTCTCTAGTACATCTTCCACATGAAAAGGTGGAATTGGAATTTTAGGTCCCAAATTACCATTGTCTCAATCCCCGTTTAGAAGACAAAGTGTCAAACAAGATACACAAATGTCAAACAAGATACACACATTTCAAAGAGATCAAAATCAAGGAACAATAAGCATGAATGTTAATCAAAGAGAAATCAGAGTTACAAATCATACATAGGCTTCATTTATTTCAAAGAATTTTGTATATGTAAACTATGAGAACACATGATTTGAGCATTAGCATTAAAATAGTATGATTGATCTTCATCATGTGGTACTCCTTGGTGTATTCCATTTATATTTCCTAATGAAACAAGGCTTACAAATTCAAGAGGCATAGACAATAACTAGCTAGGAATGAAGAGACAAACAAAAAGTCAATGAAACCGTCATGCATATCACTATATCTGCATTAAAGCACATTAAAGAACAAAGAAAGGTCTTGTAAAACTACAACTATTCTCTACATCAGTAGTCTTCCCACATCATACTTTTTATATCATCTCTAAAGCTCCCCCAATCATCCCTATCATGCTAACTCAACCCATATGTCTCAAGTATTGGTACATTTATCCCATCACAATCATCGTCCTCTTCAATAACCTCTTTGGATGGAACACTGTCCTCTATAGTAATGAAGTTGTGTAGTATGCAACATGCCAAAACAATACATGCTTATGTCATGATTGGATAAGATGTTGCATGCCTCGGGATAGGAAAATGCTACTTCAAAATACCAAATGTATGCTTTATTGCATTTCTAAGAGAGGAGTGTCAGTGGTTAAACAACTCTTGTGGGCTGTTTATAGGGTTTTTTCTTGAAAAATCCTTTAGGTGGTAACATGTACATCAATAAGGTGCAAGAAATCATGGTACAATTGGATATCCAACATCGACTAAATAATATTTTCCTACAAAATAACATATATTCTTAAACTATGAAACATTGACACCATGAAACATTTATAATTTTCTTCAGTAAACATACAGTGTGAAATGGCATAACAGGGGGAACTACAAGTGGATTAGATCAAGTGAGAGCTGAAGCTAGAACATGGCTATCTACAAAAAACCCTTCCCAACCAACAAGAATGTATTGGAACTTATAATCAAAAGAAGAGACAGCCATAACAATTTGTGACAATTTCCCTTTTCTATCCTGATATTTACCCTGTAAGTCGACATCGATAATGATTGGTATATGGGTTCCATTAATTTCTCCAACATAATCCTATAGAATGAAAAATTATAGTCAAGAAACACATAGTAATAAGATTATCACCAAGGCAAAGAAATTTGTAGTGCTAGGGGGTTTACCTTGAAGTAAGGATCAAAACGGTCCTTCCCACTAATTTTAGGAGGAGTGTTTGGACCAAGTGGTAGAAAATAATTTGCATGGAGTGCTAAGACATTTGTCAAGGCCTTGTGGAAGTATCGACTTACTGTCTCTCTGGAGTGACCAAAGTTGTGGGAAATATTACGATTCCTTAGATTGTGGCGAAGGGTGTGGAGGAACATGACTAATTGTTCTTCTAACATTATGCTCATCATATCTGATAGGCTTCCTTTTTGCCTTACAAGATTGGCTAGCTGAAAGAAGGTTGTTGCACTCATGTGAATTTGGTCATGACAATGCACCTCATTCCAATGAATAATGCATTTATAAAAACCACTTCCATCACTTCTTTCATTACAATTTTTTTACCTACCTTGAATCATGGACACCACTTTGGATACTCCAAGGATAGCAAGAATAAGTGTATGAATATGAGTAGTTCTAGTCTTCCTACAAATGTGTCCTTGAATGTTTATATTGTTGGTAAGATCCATCCTTGAAAAGTACATGACAAAGAAGGTTTGAGATACAAAATCGACAGTCATAGTCACCAAGAGTAGAAGCCAAGAAATGTGTGTACTTTATTGACACAAATATTTGAATATGTATTCCTAGCTGGTTATTATCTATAGGTGTTGAATTTGTTAGCATTGTTGCATTAGGAAAGAAATCTAAATAAGGGAAAAACATAGAAGATGTTTTTTGTAAAACATGATTAATAATATTATTATATACATGTATATGTGCATATATATCATTCTTATATAGGCACATATACATATATATATAAGTATGTAATATTATTAATCATGTTTTACAAAAAAGATCACTGAAATGAACTTTAGATTATAGGGAATAGAGTTTCATGGCCAGCCTTGATTAATTGCATCATGTATATAATTTAGATGGTTGTAGATTAATTGAATCACATTTTCATGGCACCATTTGATGCATTATGAGAATATGCCAATATAGGTAGCTGCTAAAACTAGAAAACACCCAACCCACTTTATGGGTAGCTCCTAAAACTAGAAAACATCCAACCCAATATAAATCTTATAAGAATTACAAGAATTGATCTTGTGGATGATTCAACTTAATAGTCAGATTAGGACCCTGAAGCACTTAAATTTGACTTGTGAGAGGTGTAAGAAAAACCCAAATCTTAATCCCCAACCATATTTGAGAAAAATGGTCTGTTAAATAGAAAAAAGTGGTAAAATCAGAGGAAATGTCATGCCTTTAATTTTTCTTGAATGTTGGTCTAGCAATCCACATTCCAAATGCTATCAATAGTTAGTGGCTCCATGGTAAAAGCACTTATTATGCATACAAGATACAAGAGTTCCTAGGTTTGAGTCTAGCCAGAGATAGGATCTATGAGAGTATAAAAATGGGTCGGGATGAATAAAAGATTTAACTGTGCTCATTAGGGAGTGTCTAAGGCCAAGAGGGCTGAGATGGGGATTCTATGAGAAAATCAAGGACTCCCTCTAGAATCACTTCTAACATCTAAAGCTAATGCAAATTCTACTTTAGTAATGAAGAAGCTCATACGATGCATTTGTCATGTGACAAGGGAGCGATGAGAGAGTAGTAGCTCTATGTTTTCAAGAAAGAGCCATGCCACAACATTAGAAAGAAGAAAAACCATATTGATGGAGAATAAGGTAGAGCATTTGAGAAGAAAAGAAATGTTGTGGGAAATGTCATCTCCCAAGCCTATCCACATCTATGTGTGAGGTAGTAGTTTCCTAAGGCTATTTAGAACCACAATACCTTAGACCAATGAAACATATGAAGAATCATTGGCAATAAAATGACTAGTAGCATGGCAACCGACTCCAATTAATATCATATATGGCACAAATAATGAAGACTCAGAAAACTCAATTTTGGAATGGATAGCTCAGATAGAGAAGACTATCACAAGTATAACAAATAGCTCCTGCACCTACAAACCGCCAACAAGATGAACTAGGAGGATGTGATCAACCTGGGGGCTCTAGGATCCTTTGAGACCCCCTACAAGAATTTTTATTTAAGTGTAACTACCTCCCATACAGAAAGGTTGAGTGCCGCTAACCAAATATCTATAGGAAGTAGAGAGTGTTATCCGAGTCTCTATAGGGGAAATGGTTGAATCTCATAGTAAATGGTGCATTTGAAGATGAATTTATCTTCAATATCCACTTCCTAGGGGAAGTAAATACAACAAATCAAATCCTAGCAATGAATATGATGATTTATCTTTACTCATAATTGGTAGGAATACACCTTCATTTAGCCAATGAAAAAAGACATTGGAGATTATGAGGACAACATAAGATACCATCCTCCACCCATATGAAATGCTTTGCATCAAAATCAAGCTTCAAGTTAAGTGAAACAAGAAGAAGCATTGACAAAAGAGGAAAAAGGGTATCCAGGTCTGCATCTAGACATATGGGCACATGGGGCAATTAGTCCCAAAATGGTTAATTCTAAAGAAAATCTTTGTGGACCATCCAGAAAAAGAAAGGTGATGAAATTTCACTAAGTCTAGGAAAATAATCAAGAAGGCTCATGCGTGAACTATGTGTGAGAAACTTTTGCAAGATTTTGAGATTAAAAATTCATGAAATCTATGAAAAATGTCATAATCCTTCCAACGCAGGTCAGCAAGCACAAAGGAAAAGTCTGCCAAATGCAAAATTCTTCTAAAGTAAGAAAAATCAAGTACAAGGTTTCAATTGTGCACATGAGCACATAAAAGCATGAACAAAGGAATTCTTTAAAAATATCAAAATCCCTCACAAGTCCTTGTTTGCTCCTATGAGCACCGTTTCTTGGAAGACGGGGAATATTTCAAATGATGAAATCAAAAGGCATCAAACATATAAATAATGAAATTCCTCACCATTTTTAGTTTGCATGGACTCCACACTGGTACAAAAACTAGGAACTCTTGTATCTTGTGATACTAAAAATCTTATAAACCCATTTTCCCAAATATGCTAAAAAAAAACCTAGAATACATAAAACCTAGCTAATAGTAAATGGATGCAATGAACAAGAGAAATGTCTTTGCAGTGAAACAATGAACAAGAGAAATGGAATTGCAGTGTGAAAAAAATTGAAACAACGAACAATGCATACTGAATTAAAGAAGAATGCCTTTGTAGTGTGAAGAATGCTAGGAAAATGCCTTCAATGTCTTCTTTACAGTACATAATGCCTTCTCTATGAAGAATGGTGGATGAAATTCCTTTGTTGTAAAGAATGGTGGATTAAAATGCCTCAAAAACAATGTGGACACCCAAACAAAGTTTATTTTGCCCATGGACCCAACAAGTTTTACAAAATGGGCATTCAAAAAAGTGAAATTTGGCCCTCAAATTCAAATTCCACCTTTTCAAGTGGAAGATGTAAATGCTCATTTTGAGCCAAAATGAGAATTTACATCTTCCACTTCTATTTCTATGTTTCACATCCAAACTAAGGTTTAGATGGAAGTGGAAGTTGAAAATGCCAATTTCGGTCTAATTCCTACTACCAAACGGGCCCTAAATGATATACAACAAGATGGAGAGATTAGGGAGCATGCTTGATCAGCTTGTCCTTCATGGTAGCTTTGTTGTGTGTTTTCCTACTATACTGTGCTTCTCCCATAATGTGTTTGCTAAATGTTAGATTCTTTTATATGATCCTTGTTACTCAGTTGGTGCAAGGTGATAAAGGAATCAAAACTGTTGTTCAATTCCTCTATTTGTATCTCTATTCTCCTATGTGTTGTTTAATGTTATGTTTTAAATTGTGCTATTGTTTGTAAATGTTTCCTTGTGTAATATGCTTGGATTCGAGATGTGGTAGCACGGATTATTTTTGGTCTCCATGTCATGGTCTGAAAAGACCCTCCTTCGTATATCTTATGTGATCTTTCCTCCTTTGTGTTTGTAGTTCTACTTTCTTTGGGTAATGATGTCAATTAATTTGCAATCATATCATATATATATTATCTTATGATCATACTGACCCCATGACAGGTAGATCCCTTATGTGTTTTCTGTACATTTATGTGATATTTCCCTTGATTTATCTTCATGTGGGGGCATCTCGACGTGGAAACATAATCAGTGGAGTTTTTTATGTTTCCATTAAAGCCATTTCTCTTGTTAAGTGTCAACAATGACTTTAACATGGGGGCATATGCTTTGCTCACCTGTTGCACACACAAACTTTTTGATACACACATTTTTTTTTTCAAGATACTTTTCTCCCTTTTTGGATTAGTGACTAATCCTTAAAGCATGGATCTATATTTTAGGATCTCTTGATCCCTCCAGTTTCAAATATACATATATTTTGATCCCTTAAGGTCAGAGGTGTCCTTAAGATTGTATCTCTTTTGTTTTTTTGGTTTTATTCTTATGGAATAGAATATTTCTAAGGATAAATCCTTGATTGGTTGACTAGTAAGTATCCACATTCACTAGGTAGTTCAATTCCATCTTTCCAATTGCGTCATTTCCTTGTGTGGCTCACAATGGGACATAAGTTCTCATTGGGTGAGATAATCACACCTTCTTTCTCTCTCTAGATATGTCTCTCTTATTGTGATCTAGGACTCAATGAAGACTTGAGTCCTTGGGAGCTTGAGGTTTCTCTTTGTCCCTTAGATTATGATAAGATTATCTTTTCATTATGATCTCCTTTACCAAGAGTTTACATTGATTCCATACTCTTGCTAAAGTGGGGGCTTAATGTATAATCTTAAAATGGAAGCACTTCCATGATAAGAGCATTTACCCCTCTAAATAAGTGGTCTAGGTTCATCTTAAGTCCCTTGATTGGGGCTTTCCATGTATTTGGCTTTTCCCCCTATTCTGCTTCCCTCTGCACCCATTTTCCACTTCATATCTACATTTCCTAGCATTCTAGGCTGGGGTCCTGAGGTTTTTGACCTAAAGGTCAAAGTCAACCTTGAGGGTCAAAGTCAACATTGACTATGACCTAGGTCAAGGTCAACCTTGACCATGACCTAGGGTAGACTCAACCTCGTCCTTGACCCCCAGTTCAAAATTCAAGTTTTTCTAATTTCTAGGCATCGGGTTTCAGAAAGATTCTTTTCTTGCTTCCAGGTTAGCCATTTCGGGTTTTAGGATGGTAAATCCTTAAATTTCATTTAATATGGTTCCATTTCTAAGGGTTAAGTTTAATTGGGATTTAATTCCCCAATGCCAGCCTTCTCTAGAGGTTTGTGCCCTAGTTCACTATAAAAGCAGGCCTTCCTCTCTCATTTTCACATCCACTATTATCAAGCAATCTCTCAAGCTCTCAAGTGCAATCAAACAAGAAAGAAGGAGAAGCAAAGAAAGAAAGAATTCATTCATCTTCAACCCTAGCATCCATTCAAGCATTCATCAAGGAGATCCATTGTTAGCCATTGAAGGATTTAATCTCTTTGGTTCCCCCTTGAATATCCATCCTTCTACATTCATCCAAGCCTCATCATATGCAAAGATCTATTCAAGATTGGTGTTGAATATCAAATGTCATTGATTTGAGACATCCTCCATTCATTCTACATCCATTGGAGCATCCCTACTTGTGGATTTGAGGATTCAAATCCTCTACAAGGATTTGAACATAAGCAAGGTGAATTGTTTCATTTGCTTTGTTTATGCACATTACATTTCAATTCAATTTCAAGGTTAATTCATAAATTGGGGTTTGACCAAGGAAAATCACCCATACAAACAATAAAATCCCCTTTTTCTTTTAGGTGCAAGTGCGGAACTTCAGATCTCAGATTGGATTTGGATACCCTTTTCAGTGAACTTCCAAGATATGTGAACAAAATCACCTGAAAGTACACACAGACATCAAAAATTGTCATTTTCCAGATTTTTCCTATTTTGAGGTTAGTATTTCCTTTTCAATTATTTTAGATTTCAAGCACAATTCTACTATAGGAAATATAAGGTTTTTCTCTCTCTTTCATATTCTCTATAGATTGATTTGATTGTGTATTAACCTTTTGGTTGATCAAATTGGATCTCTCCTTTGGGAATTTGGATTTAGGAGTGAATCTCATATTTCCCCTATACATTACATTGAAAAGTGGTGACTCCATTTTTCCACTATTCACATAGCTACTAGAATGACCAGAATATTGCTTGCATATAGACACACTAGACATGCAAGAGTTTCTCCTTTTGCTAAGTGAATGATAATCATATCAAGGTGCTCCCAGTGACCCTTACATTCACTTAGCAGGATGATCATTTTCAATTTCACTTATAGCGGAAAGAAGTCACTCAAAAAGATAAGGAGAAGAACCAACCTCACCAAAGTTTCTATATAAAAGGAGTTGAGGTACACATGGCCATCCAAAATGAGATGAAGGATCTTACAGATGGAAACCCCTCTTATGTCAATTATTTGGATCATTGGAACTAAACCAAAAAATAAAAATCAAAGGAAGGACCATGCCCCTATTAGGAATGCAAACATTGAGAGGGGGGGTGAATCAGTGTTTACTGTATTTATCTTTTTACTTTAATCTTTAAACTAAACTTAAATGATTAAGTACTAAAATGAACATCCATATAAACATGAAACATGAAATCAACACATAACACTAGTATGGTTATGGGGAAACCCAAATAGGTAAAAACCCTAGTGGGAATTGACACCCACTAATATTTTGTACTAGTGTTTAGTGATCCTTGTTAGAAGATCCTTAACCCTGTTAGGAGTTTCTTTACAATGTATTAAGTATAGTAGACCTTGTTAAGGTTCATACCCTATTAGGAGTCTTTTACAATAGTCCCTATTATGGGAGTGGATGCACTATCCTAGAGCTCACTTCTCAAGTGGTGAAGGCTACAACCTTCTGATCTCAGATACACACTATATCTATTGGATGAACTATCACTGTGACACTGCTTGTCATATGAGTTCCTTTGAGACACTCATGATTTGACCTCCTGCAAAGCTCTAATACATCTTATAGACTCTTTGCATACTTCTTCTATGCTTATCACAACTCTATATCAACTTCCATCCAAATTACAATGGGTGCATCTCATATTTATATGCACATACAAAATAAACAACTAGGTCATCCCTTAGACCTATTACATACAATGCTTCCAAATGAATTGGCTCAAGCATGTTTACAAAAAAACATATATACATGTCAACAACCTAAATAAAATATGTGCATAGCCTTTACATCAATAGAATATAACCATAACTCAAAATGATAACAGTTGACTGCTTACTCTATTCTTCACTGGCACTCACTAGCTATGTAACTTCATCTATTTGTATCTTCCTCATACTTTTATATCTAATCATGCACTCATAGAATAAGCATGAATATAGTCTAACTAACTTATCTTCCAAGGTGAACATCATAACTCGGTCATACGCACGTGCCCTGATGCTCTGAGCTGCAAGAACTCTATACACTATCCGGTCTTCAATAGTTAACTAATTTCTAATCTTCTCATCAAGTGCACTGACTCCAAACTACTATATGACTTTTTTTCCATAATTACAACACTATATTAAGTCATATACATTAGTATATCCAACTTTCCAATAATCTCCCCCTTTGTCATTGATGGCAACAAAGGAATATGGCCAAGTTGCTAACTATCCTTAATAAAAAAAACTGTTGTCTTCTTTACATATACTTATATCTCCCTATACATATTACGATCCATATTCTATACACAAATCCCCTTTGAAATTAATGACAAAGGTGTTTAAAAAACTGGATCTACATATAATCACTAATGGAAAACATCTCAATATGCTATCTTTAGGTTTTGGATCTCCTTCTTGCAAAATGTGATCAAGGAGTTTACCATCTGGAGATGGGTGCATAGTTCATATTGTAGCTTCTCCATCTTCTTCAAGTCAATGTTAGGACCATGACCATATGTTACCATTGTGGCATCTATTTCCTTGATGTTCTGATTGAGTATATCTAATGAGGGTGCAAGAGCATTCCTAAGCTGTGTTTGCCTTGCCCTAATCTTTGACATTTCTTTTTCTTTCTGCTCAATCTTTTCTATTTGTTCTTGGTACACATTATTACACATGTTTACATCTATGGATGTGTCTTTTACTAAACCCTTGACTTGCTCAATCATAGCTTCTACCTCTTTTATTTTCTTAAAATGGGCATCAGTAAGCTTATCCTGATCCATACATCTAGCAATGATTCTTCTTCCTTGATTTACAAACTCTTTTAAGGATGCTTGACCAGTCTTGAGTGAGCTTAGGTCAAGTGCAAAGTTTCCCATTAATTCACTTAACCTCTTCTTCAGGTATTTTTCTTTTACAACTAGTGATGAAAATTCTTCAAGGCTTGAGAAATTACTTTTGAAATGTGAGATGACTATACTTACATCATCAACAGAGTGTATCTTTGACACTTTCTTGTCCTCTGGCAACAAATTGTTTAGAATGTTTATTGATTCTACTAGGAGAGGATTCCTCATTACTTGTTTTTCTTTTGCATTTTCCATGGTTAGTATGCTGAATTTTATCAGATCTTCTTCTCCCCAAGAGTCCAAACTAGTTGTGTCTGGTGTCAAACTTGACAACAATGTAGAGGGTGATGGATTGATGAGAGTTCTATCCAATACTTCTTGTTTTACCTTGACTATTTCAACTGATGGTTCATTACTCTCTTTTTTTGTTTCTTTCTTTTCTTCTTCTTTTTCTATTTTTTCTTTTTCTTTCTGATCTATTATATCTTCAATCAATACTTCTTCTTGATGAGTGGGAGGTGTGTTGCTGCATAACATCTCAGCTTCTTGTGTCCTCACAAAAGCTTCCTCAAACTTATCCAAGTTATGTTATGTGGCTGCCATTGCAATCTCTACATTGTTAATGAAGATTGTATCATCTTTTTGTATATTTGTCACGGGAAGAGACTTTACTACCTCTGTAAGTGTTACCACTATAGGCGTTGAATCCTAAGGACCTATAAATGGTATATTGGCGGTCTCTTCTTTCTCACTAGGTGCTTGAGTGATGGGCATAGATGGAGGTTTCATGTGTTGCTCTAAGAATACATTCTCAAAGGCCTTCTTTGTTTCCTTTGTTATAAGTTCATAGTCTTTGTTTATAATGTGTAGTATTCTCATCTTTGTCCTTAAGTGTGGCTTCACCAAATTCAATATCAATGTCTTTTCTTTAACAAAACATACTGGAAGATTGGAATCCAGTGTTTGTTCCCTGATTCTAAAGTCTTCTTCAATGGCTTGTCTCTTCAAGGTATCCATGATCTCCCATACCTTATATGGGATAGTTGTCTTCAATTCAAGAACTATCTTCTTGAATTTTATCATGTGTTTGATCAGCATCTCATGAATCTATGACTTATTAATTTCATGATATTTGTCATAAAACTTGGCTATCTAATCTAGCCTTCCTTCTTCTACTACTCTAGTCCTTAACACTTGAATACTAGGTAGGAATCCTACTTCCGAAGGTGGCTACACATTTTTCAATTTTATTTTTGTGGCTCTAGCTAAAGGGTGACTTTTGGTGGTTTGTTTTCTCCTCTTGGACATCTTAAGAGATGCATCTATGGACTCAACATCATCTGAAATAGTGGGTGCAGGACTAATATCATCAATTTTACCCTGTTTATTCTTTGGATCATTAGTCTTCTTAATGTTTACCTTTTTCATCTTGGGATCATCAGACTTAACTTCCACTGTGGATGCATTCTCAATTTCCAAATCTTTTCTTCCCTTGCTTTGTCTAGGTCTACTTGTGTTACTCCATGAATTCTGAGTATCTCAAATGTAATCTTAGAGGCTTTCCTCTTAGTTGTTGCACTATTCAGAACTGCATCAATCTCTCTTGTCTTCTCCTCATAAGTTCCCCATCTTGGCTCATTAGGGTTAGTAGGAGCTGAAAGAAATACTTGAGCATATGCTTCTAAAAAAATTTCATCTACTTCATATCCAAGTGGATGAATCCACTTTGTTCTAGGTACAACTGCCTCAATGCATGTTGTATCTATTTCAACCATAAAACAAATAGTATCCTTGTATTTCTCAACAATGTTTTCTAGAATTTTGTACCTCATTTGCATCTTGACCCTGAAGGTCTTCAACTCTAATGTTATGTAATCACTTAATGTAATTTCAGTGGATGCCTTGTAAGATATATGTGGCATGGTTGGATTGGAATTTTCCAAATATGTATCTAATACTTTTCCAACTATATGAAGGTACATGTAAATGATCAAAGACCCAAACCTGAATATCTTGGTCTTATCATGCTTGATTGCCTTGATGTTATCAATCAACTGTGTGCACAAGATCTCACACAAATTGAACTCTCCATCTTCCTTCACAAGTCTAATGGCTACTAGAATTGTGCCCATAGACACACTATTCACTCTGCTAGTGTGATGAAGCCTATATCCAAGTATCATGGACATCAATTTGATGTCATCTTGCTCAATAGGCTCAATTTTCATCCCATGTCTATCACTCCTTGACTTACATGTTTTCTCAACAATTTTCCTGACATCCTTTCCCACATGAAGGATGGTGCCAGACTTAGATAGGCATGTCATTTCATATATTAGGTCACTAGTGATTCTTACTGGCACATCACCTATCCAAAATAGGTCATCGTGAATTCTGCTCAAAAGTATTTTAATCCATTCTATCTCATAGAACTCATATGCTATAGCATACTCCACTATAGAGTGATCATTCCACTTCACATATTCATATAAGAATGTTTTTTCTGGTTTTAGCATGGTTTCCATGTGCCCCCTTAGTCTGTTCAATCCTACTAGTTCCTTCTTGCATCAAATGTATGCCCTAATGTCTTCGACATGCATAATGCCCATGGGCGTGTGGGAGAATGCTCCCTCTAAATCATCTAGGGTAGATTTAAATGGATACTTTTTAAACACATCTTTTCTTTTCTACAACATCAAATACTATGGGAGTGGCCATCACTTACTTGTTCTAATGCTTTCCAAATGTTCTCTGAGATAATTTGAAAACTTTTGAATCGGCACAATGAACTAGGGTTTCTACAATTGATCAAATGTACTACTAATTATTGATAGATCAATTTTCAAGTCTTCACAATAACTTCTAAAGCTCTTTCTGTGAACTTAAAGTGAAAATTCCACCATTAATGCTTGTCACGTAAACTAGGTTGTCACTTAAATATTTCTATCTTTCATTCTACTGACAATCAGCTAGTGTGCTCTTGCACAAAGGTTCCCTTAGTCTCCAAAAGCTTTAGTTCAAAGGTGCATACTCTGAGAGTGAGTATACCAGCCACGCAGGGGTCTAGAGCTAAATTATCTCCCCCTATGATCCTGAGGACCATTCATCTAGATGTTGAAGGTGCATCCACTGTGGATGCATCCAATACATACTCATCAACCTTATCCTTCTTTTTTTATGACCAAATCAAGCTCGCATCCTCTGAAGCTTTCACAAAATTGACTTCTCCTTCAGGATCCAATACTAGTTCTTTTGTCTTTTTAGGGCTTTACTGGCCTTTCATCCTTGATCTATAGAACCTCGAGATATGTCTAGCCTTGTTACAAGAGTGACAAATGACTGGAGGCCTTATATTCCTCAGCACATTGACATGGGTCACCATCTTACATTTTTTAGCTAAGTGACTATTATAGTTACATATCTGACATGGAACATTCTAAGAGATTCTTACATTTGATTTATTCTGATTTCTTTGATTATGAGTCCTATTCTTTTGGCTTGTCTTGTAATTCATAGCTCTATGACCAAATTTATTGCATGAATAACAGTAACCATTGAAAGGTCTTACCTTTGTATAGTTTCTTGCTATGTGTCCAGGCTTGTTACATGCATAACAAGTGTGGTCTATAGGCTTGCACTCATTCTTAGGTGGTTCAGTATGATCTTGGTCTAACTTCTAGTCTCTTTAGCATTTGAGGTGCCTTCTGGTGCCTTCATTCTTTCTCACATGTTATCAATCTGATTCTATGCTTCATTGTATCCAATGTAGCTAGTATCTCCTTTAGCTCTTCGTGCATATAACTAAGATTCTATTAAATCAGAACTAGTGTGTAATTTATAAATGTGATTCTTAGCCTCTTTCAATTCAGATTCCAAGCTTTCCTTGTTGTTTCCTAGTTCTAAGATTTCCATGTTTTCTTGCCTCAATTCTTCATTCAGTTGAAGGTTCTCTTTGACCTGTTCATCATAGACTTCTTGATTATGGGTCAACTTATCATCAAATTCTTCAAGTTGTTCTTTTAAGGATTTATTTCCATCATTCAGCTTCTTGACCATTGTCCCTAGATCATTGGCTAAGCATTCTTTCAAATCTTTTCTTATCCTTTTGATGACTAATTGAGCATCACTAAGTTTTTCCCTTAGTTCTTCAGTTTCTCTTTCAGATTTGTCCAGGTCTTCAAGAGCAGCTTCTAGATTTCTTTTTAGATGTTTCATTTCTACTTTGTTCATGATCTCCTCAAGTGGTTAAACTTCTTTGCTGAGGACTAGAGCTCTGATACCAATTTTTATGAATGGGAACACTAAGAGGGGGGGGGCGTGAGTCAATTTTCACTGTATTTATCTTTTTAATTTAATCTTTAAACTAAACTTAAATGCTTAAGTACTGAAATGAATATCCACATAAAGATGAACTATGAAATCAACACATAACACCAATATGGTTATGGGGAAACCCAAATAGGTAGAAACCCTAGTGGGAATTGACACCCACTAATATTATGTATTAGTATTTAGTGATCCTTGTTAGAAGATCCTTAACCCTGTTAGGAGTTTCTTTACAATGTATTAAGTATAGTAGACCTTGTTAAGGGTTAGACACTATTAGGAGTCTTTTACAATAGTCCCTATTAGTGGAGTGGATGCACTATCCTAGAGCTCATTGCTCAAGTGGTGAAGGCTACAACCTTTTGATCTCAAATACACACTATATCTGCTAGATGAACTATCACTATGACACTTCTTGTTAGATCAGTTTCTTTTCAATGTGCTAATGCTTTGACCTCTTGCAAATCTCTAATACATCTCATAGACTCTTCCCACACTTTTTCTATGCTTATCACAACTCTATATCAACTTCCATCCAAATTACAATGGGTGCATCTCATATTTATATGTGCATACAAAATAAATAGCTAGGTCAGTCCTTAGACCTATTACATACAACACTTCCAAGTGAATTGGCTCAAGCATGTTTACAAACAAACATATATACATGTTGGAAACCTAAATACAATAGGCACATAGACTTTACATCAATAGAATATAACTGCAACTCAAAATGATAACAGTCAGTTGCTTACTCTATTCTTCACTAGCACTCACTAGTTATGTAACTTCATCTATCTGTATCTTCCTTATACTTCCATATCTGATCATGAGCTCATAGACTAAGCATGAATATAGTCTAACTAACTTATCTTCTAGGGTGCACAACATAACTTGACCGTACACATGTGCACTAATGCTCTGAGCTGCAAGAACTCTGTACACTGTCCAGTCTTCAATAGTTAACCAATTTTTGATCTTCTCATCAAGTGCGCTAACTCCAAACTACTCTATGACTTTGTTTCCATAATGAAAACACTATATTAAGTCATATATATTAGTATAGCCAACTTTCCAATAGCCCCCTATCTTCACTCCTCTTGGTCAAGAAAGTCATCTTATAGTTGCTTGAGGAGGAATGATAAAGTGAAAAGACAAACACATAAAAGAAAAGCTTAGCATGCTTCAGAGAGTTACAAATCTAGTTGCAATTTCAATTTTAGTGGATTGAAGTCAAATCAGAAGTATACAATGTGAGATGTCTCAATAGGATGGCAACAGTAGGAAGATGTAGTGAAAACCACTAGCAACCATCGTGAGAGATGAAGTTTCAAGGGGATACTAGAGTATGAATGAAGTATCAACAGGAAAACATAGTGAGAACCACTAGTGACTGATACAAGAGATCTTCAAGGAGAGAGATCTGAGAGGGAATGAAACATGAACAAGTAGATGTAATGAGAACAACTGATGACTAATGTAGATAGGATCCTCAAGGTGAGAGATCTAAGAAATAGCTAGTTATCAGTAAATAGGCATAGTGAGAACCAATGGCGACCGATACACAAGAGATCCTCAAGGAGAGAAATCTCAAAAGTAGCTAAGCATTAGTAGGTAGACATAGTGAGAACCACTGGTGACTGATGCAAGAAAATCCTCTAAAAATGATAGGACAATGCCCCTAAGACTGGGAAGGTGCCCCTAAGTGTGACCAATTTCAATCCATGTAGAGTTGAACAAAATCTTGAAGATAATGAAAATCAAGTGGATGAGCTAGCAAACTAAAGCAAGAAACATGAAAGAAAACAAAAGAAGGAAAACATGAAAGCAAACTAAACCACGAAAGAAAGAGCCAAGCGGTGTTGCAATAGGTATAGCATTAGGGAACAAAAGGCGCATGTTTACCAGGTTTTCACCATCTTGGAAAAGATTCTATTTTTGCTACCATGATGCCTGTTTACCAGGTTTTCATCAATGGCACATTTTTTCTTTATCAATTTTTTTTGTAGTTTTCTCTTTTTGATTTTTTTTTGTATTTTTTGATGTTTTGATTTTTTTGTATTTTTTGAATTTTCACTTTTTTTTTGTATTTTCCAATTTTCCAATTTTTTTTAAATTATTATCAAGCTGCCTGTTTACCAAGTTTTCACTAGGATAATAGATACATCAAAGCGCTAGTTTACTAGGTTTTCACTAAGATGATCATTTTTTTAGGACATTTTGCAATTTTTAGAATTTTTTCAAAATAAAGTATGTACAAGAGAATGTAGAGAATGTCTCAGCTATAGAATCTTTTCAGGTGCAGAGCGTTAATTGACTCTTTGAGCTATTCTCCTTCAGTAGTAGATAATTGATAAGCACTAGACTCAAATGTTGTAGTGATAATGTATGAACCGAGCCAGTTTGGTTCAAACTTTCCTTTCTATATATGTTGTTGTTGATTCTTGGGGTTTTCTCTCAGGACAAGATCACCCACATGGAATTCCCTTGGTCTGACTTTCTTATTGTAGCTCTTAGAAATTATTTTTTGGTATGCTCTTAGATGATCGAATGCCACTTGCTGATGTTCATCCAATAACTCTAGCTCTTGTAGCCAAGATATTCTAATGAATTCATTAGTAATGAGGTTCCTTAGAGAGATTCACAACACAACATCCACACCATAGACTAAGGCAATTTCAGTAGTCCCTGTTGGAGTTTGAATGCTTATTCTATAGGCCCATAAAGCTAGATTAATCTAGAGGTGCCAATCTCTACCAGATTTGTGAACTATTCTGTATAGGATCTTGAGAATTGTCTTGTTGGAAGCTTCTGCCTATCCATTACCTTGAGGATAATAGATCAAGGACCAATGCTGAATGATTCTTAACTTAGTACATAACTCCTTTAGATCCTTGTTCTTGAATTTCCCCCATTGTCATTAATTATTGAGGAGGGTACACCATATCTATAGATGATGTAATTTAGTATGAATCTTGCTATAGATTTTCCATCAGCTATAGTTAGAGGCACCACCTTGACCCACTTAGTAAAATAGTCTCTAGAAGTAATGATAAATTTGTGTCCTCTTGAGGAAGAGATGTGTATCTAACCCACTAAGTTAAAGGCCCATTGCTAAAACAAATAGAAAATAATGAATGGAATGACCTCCTTAGTAGGAGCGTGGATCAGGTTTCCTTGTAATTGGCACTACTTACAAGATTTAGCATATTGTATAGCATCTTTTTCCATTTCTAGAGAGTAGTAACTAGCTCTAATAATTTTACAAGCTAATGTCAGACCGCTCAAATGAGAACTACATATGCCTTCATGTACCTCATCTAACGCACATTTGGGCTTGTCAGACTCTAGACACCTAAGGAGGGTACCATCGAGATCTCATCTATACAAGTCATTAGCCACTATGACATATCGTGAAGCACTGCAAATTAGGTGGCATTTTTCATTCTGGGTATAAGTGTCTAGAATAATTTGATCTCAGAGGTAGGAGTAAATATGATGGTAGTGAGATGAATCATGTCCAATGAGTAAACAGATCATCTTGGAGTCAAGGGTAGTGTAAGCTGGGTAGTGTAATGTCTCCACTAGGAATTCATGTCTAAAGTCATTTTATGGCATTTGTAACATGGAGGCAAGAGTTTCCATGGCATCAGCTACTTTATTATCTGCTGGAAAGAAATATGTGCAAAGTACTTTTTGAGATCATCAACCATTCATTTATAAGGTACCATCTTTTCATCCTTTGTTTGATATGTGTCATTGACTTGATTGACGACCAACTGGGAGTCTCCAAAGACCTTAAGTTCATCCACACACCATTCAATAGCTATCTTCATACCATTCATTAAAGCTTCATTTTCAATGATGTTATTTATGAAAGGGAATAACATTTTGTAAGCCTTTGACAAAGAGTATCTCCGTGGTGTGACAAATAGTATTCCGGCACCCGACCCCTACTAAGTAAATGAGCCTTCAAAGAACATATTCCACATTTGATGTGTAAGAAGCATTATAGACTCATTCAAAAATTTAATTTTCAAGGGTTGATGGTCCTTGAGAGGAGCTTCTGCCAATTGGACTGTAATAGCTTGTCCTTTAATATCTTTTCTTTCTACATACTCAATGTCAAACTCACTGAGTATCATGACCCATTTTGTCAGTTTTCCTATGAGAGAAGCTTTACTGAGTAAGTACTTTAATGGATCAATTCTAGCAATGAGTTGTAGTGTGAGTGAGCATATAGTGCCATAATTTTTGTGAAGCAAACACCACTGCTAAACAAGTCTTTTCAATGACTGAATAGTTCATCTCATAAGAAACCAGAGTTCTACTAATGTAATAAATGGCTCTTTATTTTTTATTTTGATCCTTTTGAGCTAGTAGTGCACCCAAAGATGTGTTTGTAGCTGAAATATAAAGGATTAATGGATTCTCATGAATAAGAGGCATCAATATTGGTGGATTTGCAAGATATTACTTGATTTGAGTGATCCCTTTGTCACATTCTTTGTTCCACTCATAAGTCACACCTTTATGTAGAATTTTGGTTAACGGTTGTGAATTATCGGCCAATTGTGCAATGAAGTGCCGAATGGATTGTAGTCTTCCTTGAATCCCTCTCATTTGATTGATATTCTTTGGTGGAGGCATCTCCATGATAGCTTGAACTTTCTTGGGATCTACTTCTATGCCTTTAGCAGATATGATATAACCCAACAACTTTCTAGAAGTGACACCTGTTAGTACCTTGCAAAAAATTTCATGGCTCTAGCCCTTTTCTTCTGGTCCCTGTAGTCATTTTTGTGTCTCTGGCATAAATCCTTAGTTCAAAAATTCAAAATGTAGCTATTGCATGAAAAACGCTTTGTCTACATTGGCCCTATTCTAATTTTAAGTTACCTTTACTAGCCACTAAAGTTCCAAATCTGCATGTGCTTATTAGAGACCACTTGACCATGTTCACGGTTAGGTTTTTCATGTGTTGGTGGGGTCCCCTTTAATTTTTCCTATGTCCTTGCACTTTAATCTTTCCTAAGTTCCCAGTGCCTAGTGTATTTTAATTTTTCCTAAGTCTGACTATTTTAATACTTCTTAGCGTTTCAGCTTTGTATTTTCCTGGGCTCAGCTATCTGACACCATCTCCATCTGATGGTGGGATTATCTTCTCATGAGATGTGTCAGAGGCTTGTGAACTTAAGACATCCATTGATTATCCTTTATGATAGAGCTTCTCAAACAGGTGGGTCCATTGACACATATGCACAAATGGCGACATCTTATTGGTCCATGTTGTAACACGGTGGTAGTTGTCAGTGGGTCCTGGGTTGCCAACATGTCAGAGGGTCCTGACATCTATAGAGGATTGATGGTGGGTGTGTCTTCACAAGGGGTGTGTCATATGTATGAGATCTTGAAACAACCATTGATTCTTTTGTGTGACATAACCTTTTCTTTTGGTGGCTCAATCTGCCAGATATGCTGATTTGTTGTACTATGATTAGTCCACATTGTGTGAGCTGGACATGTTTTCAGGCGGGACTGGTATCTAAATCAAAAGATTCAAGATCAATGGTAGGTGCTTGATCTCATGGAATCTTCCAAGCCTTTTAGATCTTGTGCTAGCCGTCTGATCTTCCAGGTGGCTTAATGTTCTTAGTGGGGCCATTTTCCAGGTGGTGCAAGATTGTTCAAATTTTATTGGTCGACATGGATGATGTGGTAGGGTGGGGTCATTGTCAGAGAGATCAGTGATGAGGAAAAAATCTATGATCAATGTAAGTTCTCATGATTTTTGTTAGAGCCATGAGATCTTACGCCCGCCATACATTTTCGAAGGCTTAAAATGGGTGGGTCCTGTGTCAATGATGACCGAGTAGTAGAAATGAATGACATGATCATAAGTGGCATAAAGAGGGCCCAAGTGGGGTCAAATGGTTTAGTGGTTTGGATAAATGAGGTTAGCGGTGCCCACAAAGTTCAAAGGATTTTCTCATTCATGAGAAGAATTGGCAGTGTTCTAAAAGGTCTGGTGATTCAGCAAAGGAAGGTTGCGTAATCACTAAATTTTTTAGCAGAGACATAAAGTGTTTTGTGAACTAGTGAATTCCTTCAGTCGCTAGTTCACTAAATAAAGGACCGGGGTTAGTAAGTTTCCTTTGTTCACTTGTTCGTGGGGTTGAACTTGGGATAGTGTTTTCATTGCATGAACAGGAAATGCCTTGTCACATGTTCGCTTGAGTTAACCCTGGGCTATCCAATGAGTTAAGGTCATAAGGCCTAGTAAACATGAAGATCTAATGGCCACAACTTAAAGTTGGCCCAGATTTAAATTTTCACCACCAATTTGCCACAAGTGCCATGAGGTGACCGTTGAAATTCAAATTTGAATTTCCTGAGACATTTCCAGTGATAGAAAGGACTGGTTTTAATTTTTTTAGAGGCTGGATTTGATTTCTTTGGTGGCACCAGTGGTTGCAGTGTGGTCCAGGTTGCCTTGATCGATTACAAGAGGGTTTGTACCATGTGGGGATGGATATTTTTGGTGGCTCAAGGTGCTTTTTAGGTCTAATCAAATTGGTTTATATGGTGAAATTTATGATTTTCCTGTACTTCTCAGAGATTTTTCTCATTCATGAAGATCATCCTTGATTTGATAGACCTGTACTCAGTTTTTCCTTCGAGAATTTTTATTTTTATTGTAATTAGGGTTGGTGTAGTTCTTGAAACCCTAACCCTAGCTATCTGAAGCTTGTTGCATCCTAGCCTATTTGGGATTCCAAGGTAGCTAGTGGTATAAATGCTGAAATGTTTTATTTTGTAAGGGTTCCTTCTTCTAAAAATTTTTGAGAAGTGGTTCCATGAAGGGTCATTTTCCTGTAGATTTTCTCTACTTCTCTGCATATAGGGTGCTCTTTTCTCCTTTGTTGGCTCAGAGAATATGAGATGTATTGTAATTGATTTGTCTTATGTATGAGGATTTGATATATTCTTACTGTCATCAAACTATCTCCATTTGAATCTTAAATTCATTAATCATACATCAAGGGTGTTTGATTTTTCTATTTGCATTTCCCATGTGTTTGCAAGTGGAGTTGTCTTTGTAGAGATAACTGGTTTAGGATTAGTTTTCATGTATGTATGAGCTGAGGTGTCAAAGATATGTCATGCTTGTTTTCTAGTGGATGTTGGTTAATGTATTGTCTATTTATAGGTCTCTTCTAAGGGGATGGTTAAAATCCTTTGGATGGGTAATAACGTACTTGAATACATAGGTGGGTTGTTAAAGTGAGGTTTGGTCATGGTGTGTGATTGATGTCAGGCATCAACACATTGAGTATACTATTTTCTTGTTTCATAGCTTTCTCTTCAATAGGGTATTTGACTCTATGGCCCATTGGATAAGGCACTGATCTATGAGAGACTTAGGGTATCTCAGGGGTCCTTTCAACCCAATATTAAAATATTTCAAATCAAATACCATTCCCTTTCATGTTGGTAGTAGTAGTAGGAGGTCCTTTCTAATCTTCAAACTCATTCTATGCAAGTAGGGCTATTGCATGTGAATTGGCTTCACTGGGGTACAAGTTACCTAAAGGGGTTTGAAGATTATTCTACAATAATCTATCTGTAGGCCTATTGTTTATCTTAAGGTGTCTTGAGTGTGTAGATAAGGCAATACCTGCCTGAGTGATGTGGAGCTCAAAGAAGAAGAAGGATTCCTTGTTATCCTCATCAATTGGACTGTTTTCTTGTCAAACTTGAGTGCCTACCATGAGAATCAAGCCCATCTGTTGATTCAAGTTTGGTCCTGTAAGGAAAATCACCAACAAATTAGCGACTCTGCTGGGGATAACAACAATGAAGCAGTATATCTGTTAGGATCTCTAGTTGGGCTTATATTGTAATATTCAAAATCTTTTGTTGACCAGATTGATTTACCCATCCGAAGCTCCAAAAAATTGGTGACTCTACTAGGAAGCCATTGGAAAGAGTCAGATATAAAAATACATTTGTAAAATCTTCTCACTAAGTGTTGAGTGGTGGCTCTGATCTCTCTGTTTGATCAGTGCAATTCCTGATAAATAGTGTGATATCCTAGTGTAGTTTTGTGTTGATTGGAAGAGGTACAAAGAAAGGTGAAGTATTTTTCCTCTTCAAGGAGGTGGTGACTCTACATTCCAAAGAACCTGATGGAGTTTCAGGGTGAGCTCTAGATCTGCCCTACCTTCCAATCAACAAAGTCTTATGCTGGAAAACTCTCAGGTATTTCTCAAAGATTTGAAATGTTTCCTTATTAAGTGATCAAGCACTAAGAAAATGAATAAAATGTGAAGAATATAGGAAAGGTTCAGTGACAAAAGAAGATTATTTTCAAGTATAGATTTCCTGTCATTAGTCTTGAAGATTTTCAAGTGGGTGTGCAAAGCTGTAGGTAGTGATGGATGTTCATAGAGTTTGTTTTGTTAGAGGATATGTGTTGTTTTGTTATGATGGCATACCTAGTTTCCCTAATAAGATCCCTGATGGAATCAAGAGATATTTACCAAAGTATAACAAGGACCAGCATCAGTTAGCAAGGAAACATGTTCAGTGCTTTGTTGATGTGATGTGTGATTTTGATGTTTGCCATGAAGACCTATGGATGAAATTGTTTGTTCAAACTCTAGAGGGTGATGCTAGAGATAGGTTCTCTTTTTTACTAGCATGTTCTATCTCATCATGGAGTGAGTTTCATTTGGCCTTCATGGAGCAATTTGGAAAAAGGGTAAGCATATCTAATTCCTATGATAAGTTTTTAAAGATTCATATTGAGAATGATGAACTTGTTCCTCATTTCAATATCAGATTTGCTAAAGTATTGAATGATATCCCTGAGAATTGTAGACCCAATGATCAAGTATGTATGAATGTCTACTTTGATGCATTTGGTAATAAAATGAACTACTTGCTGAGGGATAAAGAACCTAGGTCATTGTATCAGGCATTTATAACTGCAATGGACATTGAGAACAATTTCTAGTATGGATTGACCAAAGATCATTTTTCCATGAGTGTATGCCAGTATAATGAATATGAAAGAAAAGAAGCCTGTAGTGTTGATACCACAACTCCAAATTGGTGTACCAACATTTCTACTGTAGTTTGTAATCAAGTTGAAATGTCAAATCAAGATATGAGTATAAATGTTGTTGAGTCTTTTGCTACTGATGAGACATGTGTTCAGGGTGCTACAGTAGTAATATATATTCTAGGCCCTAGTAGAATTGAGTAGTGTGATGCTATTTTGAGTTGTAAATTTTCCACTGTAGTCAATTCTTGTAATTTTGATTATAAGCATGATTTTGCTAGTGTTCATAGGCATGTGGTTGCTACTTCTATATCTTAGTGTTATACAAATGAAGAGGCTGAAAGTTATGTCTCTAATGATGAGTTTGAAGATGCTGCACAAGATGAGGAATGTGATTTATAGGCATATCAGCCACAGTCTGAAGAACATAGTGCTAAAAGTGGTTACTTAGGTGAGGGTGATGAAGGCAGTGATGTTGAGGTGTCTTCATATGAGTCAGATGCAACATGGAAGGAAGAGAGTAATGATGGAAGTGAACATTCCTTTATCAGTGAAGGTATGTTTTCATTTTTTGAATCTTAAAATGAGAGTGCATCTCAGTTTTTGCATTATACAAATCTGCTTGAGTATGAGGGTTTTGAGAGTGATTTGTCCTCAAAGTTTGAAGATAAAGAAATGGTAATTCAATGGGATATCAGTGAGGATGAACATGAAGATTTGAGTAAAGGTTTATCTAATGGTCCTGCATTGGATAATAAGGTTGCAGCATACAATAGAGGGTTTAGGAGTGAACCATGGTTTTTCTATGATGGTTTTCCTAAACAAGATAATGAAGAAGATATAATTATGGACACTATATGCTTGGTAGGTGATGTTGACTATGAATCTTCATGTTATTCTAATTTTTCCTCATATGCTAAAAATATCCATGGAGATGAAATGGGTAGTGAGTTTAAAGTGTTTTCTAATACTTTATATGATGAGGACTATGATGATGATCAGCCCATTTTTTGTCATAATGTGCAACAAGGAGTATTACATGGAATTATCAATCCATTTTTTGAAGAACACATGGAGGTTTCAAATGTAGGAGAATTTGATGATGACATGTGTAAGTACAAATATGATTATTCATTTGAAATCCCACCAACTACACCTAAGGATATGCATAGTCAAGGTATGAATGAAAATTTTTATCAAATAAAGTATGTGGCTTTTGCATTTTAGATTGATGGCATACATGAATCAGTAGATAAGGATCAGTTTCATTTTGATGATAGTATTCATGAGCATGCTGAGTTTTACTTTCATAGTGAGCAGGATAATGAGAGTATTCCAAGTTTTCACATGCACTATGAAGGTGAAGATAATTTTTTTGTTTTGCCTAAAGGGCTGATTGAAAGTGTTGATATGTTTGGTGAAACAAATGGGAAGAAATTTTTTAGCTTACCTCAAGAAGAAAGAAATGAAAATTAGGTATATGACAGAGGTAAGAAGTTTTGAAAGTTTCTAGTGGTTCAAGGCCATGGTTTGTACATAATAGGAGTAGTTTTCCTATTTTCAATAAAGTTATTCAAGAAGGTTTTGTGGGATGTCTGCTTCTCCCAGAGATCTGATTTCTTTTCATGCCTATAGGAGGCATGCATCCACAACTAGAGCCACTATTAGTACCCTACAAAAAATTTCATGGCTCTATCCATTTTCTTCTGGTCCCTGTAGTCATTTTTGTGTCCCTAGCATAAACCCTTAGTTCAAAAATTCAAAATGTAGGCATTGCATGAAAAACCCTTTGTCTACCTTGGCCATGTTCTAATTTTAAGTTACCTTTACTAGCCACTAAAGTTCCAAATCTGCATGTGCTTATTAGAGACCACTTTACCATGTTCACAGTTAGGTTTTTCATGTGTCAGTGGGGTCCCCTTTAATTTTTCCTATGTCCCTATGCTTTAATCTTTCCTAAGTTCCCAGCACCTAGTGTATTTTAATTTTTCCTAAGTCTGACTGTTTTAATACTTTCTAATGTTTCAGCTTTGTATTTTCTTGGGCCTGGCTCTCTGACACCATCTCCATCCAATGGTGGGTGTATCTTCTCATGAGATGTGTCAGAGGCTTGTGAACATAAGACGTCCATTGATTCTCCTTTATGATAGTGCTTCTCAAACAGGTGGGTCCATTGACATGTATGCACAAATGGCAACATCTTATTGGTCCATGTTGTAACACAGTGGCAGTTGTCAATGGGTCCTAGGTTGCCAGTGTGTTAGAGGGTCCTGACATCGATAGAGGATCGATGGTGGGCATGTCTTTGCAAGGGGTGTGTCAGATGTATGAGATCTTGAGACAACTGTTGATTCTTTTGTGTGACATAACTTTTTCTTTTGGCAGGTCCATCTGCTAGATATGTTGATTTGTTGTACTATGATTGGTCCATGTTGTGTGAGTTGGACATGTTGTCAAGCGGGCCTAGTATCTAAATCAAAAGATTCAAGATCAATGGTAGGTGCTTGATCTCATGGAATCTTCCAAGCCTTTCAGATCTTTCACCAACAATCTGATCTTCCAGGCGGCTTAATGTTCTCAGTGGGGCCATTTGTCAGGTGGTGTAGGATTGTTCAAATTTTATTGGTCAACATGGATGATGTGGTAGGGTGGGGTCATTTTCAGAGAGATCAGTGATGAGGACAAAATCTATGGTCAACATAAGTTATCATGAGTTTTGTCAGAGCCATGAGATCTTATGCCAACCATCCATTTTTGAAGGCTTAAAATGGGTGGGTCCTATGTCAGTGATGACCAAGTGGTAGCAATGAATGACATGATGACAAGTGGCATAAAGAGGGCCTAGGTGGGGTCAAATGGTTTAGTGGTCTAGATAAATGAGGTTAGCGGTGCCCACAAAGTTCAAAGGATTCACTCAGTCATGAGAAGAATCGGTTGTGTTCTAAAAGGTTTGATGATTCAGCGAAGGAAGGTTGCGTAATCACTAAATTTTTTAGTGGAGACATAAAGTGTTTAGTGAACTAGCGAATTCCTTCAGTCGCTAGTTTGATAAATAAAGGACCGGGGTTAGTAAGTTTCCTTCATTTTCTTGTTCACGGGGTTAAACTTGGGATAATGTTAAGGTCATAAGGCCCAGGAAACATGAAGATCTCACGGCCATGACTTAAAGTTTGCCTAGATTTAAATTTTGACCACTGATTTGTCGTAGGTGACATGAGGTGACCATTGAAATTAAAATTTGAATTTCCTGAGATATTTCCAGTGATAGAAAGGACTAGTTTTAATTGTTTTAGAGGCCGGATTTGATTTTTTTGGTGGCACTAGTGGTTGCAGTGTGGTCCAGGCTGCCTTGATCGATTGCAGGAGTGTTTATACCATGTGGGGATGGAAATTTTTTGGTGGCTCAAGGTGCTTTGTAGGTTTGATCAGATTGGTTTATATGGTGAAATTTATGATTTTCCTATACTTCTCAGAGATTTTTCTCCTTCACGAAGATCATCCTTGATTTGATAGACCTGTACTTGGTTTTTCCTTCAAGAATTTTGATTTTTGTTGTAATTAGGGTTGGTGTAGTTGTTGAAACCCTAACCCTAGCTATCTAAAGCTTGTTGCATCCTAGCTTGTTCAGGATTCAAAGGTAGCTAGTGGTATAAATGGTGAAATGTTTTATTTTTTAAGGGTTCCTTCTTCTGCAAATTTTTGAAAAGTGGTTCCATGAAGGGTCCTTTTCCTATAGATTTTCTCTACTTCTCTGCATATAGGGTGCTCTTTTCTCCTTTATTGTCTTGGAGAATGTGATATGTATTGTAACTGATTTGTCTTATATATGAGAATTTGGTATATTCTTACTGTCATCAAACTATCTCCATTTGAATCTTAAATTCATTAATCATACATCAAGGGTGTATGATTTTTTTATTTGCATTTCCCATGTGTTTTCAAGTGGAGTTGTCTTCGTAGAGTTAACTGGCTTAGGATTAGTTTTCATGTATGTATGAGCTAAGGTGTCAAAGATATGTCATGCTTATCTTCCAGTGGATGGTAGTTAATGTATTGTCTATTTATAGGTCTCTTCTAAGGGGAGGGTTAAAATCCTTTGGATGGGTAATAACATACTTGAATACACAAGAGGGTTGTTAAAGTGAGGTTTGGTCATGGTGTGTGATTGATGTCAGGCATCAACACATTGAGTATACTATTTTCTTGTTTCATAGATTTCTCTTACAATAGGGTATTTGACTCTGTGGCCCATTGGATAAGGCACTGATCTATGAGAGACTTAGGGTATCTCAGGGATCCTTTCAACCCAACATTAAAATCTTTCAAATAAAATACCTTTCCTTTCATGTTGGTAGTAGTAGTAGGAGGTCATTTCTAATGTTCAAACTCATTCTATGCAAGTAGGGCTATTGCATGGGAATTGGCTTCACTGGGGTACAAGTTACCTAAAGGGGTTTGAAGATTATTCCACAATAATCTATCTATAGGCCTATTGTTTATCTTAAGGTGTCTTGAGTGTGCAGATAAGGAAATGCCCACCTAAGTGATGTGGAGCTCAAAGAAGAAGGAGGATTACTTGTTATCCTCATCAATTGGACTATTTTCTTATCAAACTTGAGTGCCTAGCCTGAGAATCAAGTCCATCTGTTGATTCAAGTTTGGTCCTACAAGGAAAAGCACCAACAACACGGAATGCACATTTTTTGGGATTGAGTCTCAAACTAAATTTTTCCATCTGATCTAGTATGGGACCTAGATCTACAAGATGTGTTTTATGCTGCATGCTTTTACCCAAAGTGTCATCTACATAGTCTTCCATTGTTTTGTGCATCATGTCATGAAAAATAGTAGTGATAGCTCTTTGATAGGTAGCTCCAACATTTTTAATTCCAAAGAGCATGACATTCTAACAGAATATTCCCCAAGCACATGTGAAGGCTATCTTTTCTTGGTCTTCTGGCACAATTTTTATTTGATTATAACCAAAAAATCCATCCATTAGAGTGTATATTTGGTAACCAGCTGTCATATCCACTATCATGTCAATATTAGGCAATGGGAAATCATCTTTAGGACATGCTTTATTCAGGTCCCTAAAGTCTGTGCACACGCAGATAGACTTATCATTTTTTGTAATTGGAACAATATTAGATATCCACTCTACATAATCAATAGCTTAGATGAAACCAGCTTTGAGAATTTTTTCTAGCTTTGCTTTGACTAAAAGTGTCACATGTGGATGCATCTTTTAAAACTTTTGTCTGATAGGCTTAACACCTGGTGCAATAGATAGATGATGCATGATTAGCTTGGGATCCAATCTAGGAATATCAGAGTAAGTCCATCCAAAATTAATTTTCTTGCTTCAAAAGAAATTGGTGAACTCTTCTTTTTCTTTTGCAAATAATGATTGTGCTAAATGAATAATCTATGGTGTAGCTTCCATACCCAAATTCACTGGTTGGGTCGGCTCAATCAACACTAATGATCTCTCTTGAAAATGACTTAGAAGTGTATCAAGTATCTCATCCTTGGGAACCTCCAAGAGGTTTTCACCCTCAGATACATCTTTTATTTTTACTTTTTTTGGCTCTTACACTGCCACAATTTGGTTTTCACCATCAAAGCACCTATTCTTTTTTCTTTTAATTTTATGACTAGGATACTTGATATCTTCTTTAGTCATATTGATATTGTCTTCATTGGTGGAGAACATTACAAGTTCAACAATGTTAAGATAACAAGAAAGAGTGTAGTCATTTTGGAACACAAGGACTTCATTGGCTGGAGAGGGAGAGTTCTAGTTGATAAGTTCAAGATGATGGAGTGAAAGAGTAGTGGCAAGTTCAAGTGTGTTCATAGTATAGCCATTGAAAGCATGGATGAGTAAGTCAAGACCTAGAGTGATCTCATCCAAAGGTGTGTTTGATTCTTCTTGAGTCCTCATAGTGGAAGTAGCGGGAATGTCAGTGTTAGTAAATTCAAACTCAGTTGACCTAACACTAGACCCTTCACCTACTTCAAGAAGGTTTTCATACACATGTACAACATCTATATCTTTGTCAAAAGTGGCATCAAAGAGAGAGTCAAAATTATATTCATGTGAGTTAGTAATGCTTGATATGGGAATTCCATCAACACTAGTTGTACCATCTGACTCATTTTCAGCTCTTGCAGCACCGATGGCTTGTTGGTCTTGTTCAAACCGCTCTTGGAAATGCAGTGGTATGTACTGTACACCATGAGAATAGGAATCAACCATTTTTATTTCTCTCCATTGGTCATACATGAGTCAATGCACTAAAGCACTGTCATTTGAATCACTATCAGTCTCTACTAGGTGGATAGGTATAATAGGTTCATCTGGTCCTTCAAAGAATGCAACAAGATCCGAAGGAATAGGATATGGAAAAGTACCCTCATCAAAACTATTCTCTAATTTATTAGCTATGGTAATGTCCTCAAAAGTAGGCTAGAATTCTAGTTCTAGTTCTAGTTCTGGCTCTGGTACAAACTTGTTAATCCCTAGATGAAATGCGATTTTCTTGAAGCCTAGACCTAAAGTGTCCTTGGTGTGATGACCTATGGCTTCAATTGGTTTGAGAAAACCATTTTCATTTATCCCTATAGGGCCACTCCCTTTATAACCGAAGCACTTCATGATTTTGAAGGCCTCACTGTATGGTTCTTGTTATAATTCAAGAGTAGGAGTAATTTGTTCAAATGTTTCTTTTCCTTTGTAGAGCCAAGCTATGATAGCCCTTTCCTCATCTTCATCTTCTAATGGCATTGTGGCCTTGACAAAGGCACCATCATAGATTGTTTATGGAGCACAAGCAGAAGGTTTTTTTATTTTCAAAGGGTCTCCCATAGGAATGTAGAGATAGAGGTAGAGCCATTAATGATAATACAGGTTCAATTTGATACCCTCCCATGCCTATATCCTTAAGTTTTAGAGTCTATCCCATTTCTTTGAGCTTGGCATCATAGAATTTAGTGGAGTCTCTATCATTTGGGACAAGACTATCTGCAAATTGTGCAAGTGTGTTGCAAGAATAATTGGTATTGGCAGGGACTGTCACTTCTACACCATGGAATGAGAATTTGATACATTGATGATATGTAGATGGAACTACCTATATTTCATGGATCCATGATCTAGCCAATAGTATATTATATGCCAGAGGAATATCTAGAACTTGGAAAATGATGTCTCTTTCAATAGGCCCAACTCTAATTGGTAGTACAACCAAACCTTTGGATTACCATTCTTCTTCATCATATGCCTTAATGGTGATTTTCTTACAGACATCTATGCAATCTTCATCATAGCCTAGTTGGGTAAGTAGCTTAGCAGAGAAAATATTGAGACTAGCACCATTGTCAATGAGGACATTGCGGATGTGTTTTGGACCTATCATGACTTCTATATGAAAAGGAGCATTGTGCGAGTGGCTCAGTGAGTGGTCATCTTCTTCAGAGAAGGATAGATATTGTGGTGATGTTAGGTGACCCACCATGGATTGACACTGATCAAGATCTAAGTCTTTTGGGACATTTTCCTCGGTGAGGGCTTTATCCAGAATCTCCCTATGAGCAGGTGAGATCTTCAACAACTCAAAGATTGTGATCTAAGCGTTGGTACATTGCAGCTGGTCTAGAATGCTATAACTAGTCATGCTAGATGTAGGGACTGATTTCATGTTCTTGTTGGTAGGGCCAACAATAGTCTTATTTATAGGTTTCTTTGGAGTAGAAGTAGAAGGGTCAAGACCCTTAATGGTTATTTTTGCACAAGAGCGAGTAACAACATTTGTGCAATCCTAAGATGATTTAGGTTTAGAAGAATGAGACTCGGAGCCTTGCAAGACAAATGGAATCTTAGTCTTAGGAGCATCTCCACTCCCCTTAATAGTAATCACATCACAATACTCAACCTCAATAGGTTCGATCATACCAATAAAATTATCATTAGTAGTGTACGTGTAATTGACCTTAGCATTGGTATTCTTAGCCTTTGAAGATTCACCTTTCTTGTGAAGAGGAAAGGGATCTTTAAATGCCTAATGGTCTAAATTATTTTTATGGCCATCCACACCAATGTCACCATTTTCAATAAAATCTTGGACCTTATGGCACAACTGAAGACAAGTAGAAGTCTTATGACCCTTATTTTGGTGATAATCCTAGTATGTGTTGTCATTCCACCAATGAGGTCATGGTTGTAGATCATAGAGACACTTTTCCAAAGGAGCAAGTATCTAATTCTGCATGAGAGTCTTATAAACCACATCAAGTGGTTTTCTTAAGGATGTGAACTCACGTTTGGGTTGAGATACCCAAGGTTTATTTTTAGTGAATCTCGAAGGTTGTTGAGTCTCTGTTGTAGCCTTCTCCATAGCTTTGATCACCTGTATACTAGAGGAAAGATTAAAAATAGATTTCCTAGGCTTCAAGATCACATTATCAACCACTCCATCATTTACAACATCTCTATTCTTGTTGACAAACTTCCCTTTATCTTTGTTTGAGGAAGACCCTTGTTTGTTATCCTTTTGCAAAGTCAACTCTCCTTTCTTGATCATAAATGATTCTATGCGCACAACTTGCTTAATCACACTGTCAAAGGTTAGGGGACCTTGTAATTGTACTTGATATCCAAAATCTGGGACAAGATTGTCCAAAATGATGTTGAGTCCCTCAGACTCTGGTAGTTTATGAGGACACTTTGTACATAGTTGTCTCCATCTCTGGGGAAATGTTAGGAAAGGTTCCCCTTGTCACTATTTCAAATTGTAAAGGTCTTAGACGTTGACCGGATGCTGAATATTATGTGAATAATGTTGGAGAAATAGATTAGCAATTTCATCAAAAGTCTTAATTCCAGTGGGAAATCAAGAAAACCACTCCATAGCTAGTCCACCCAAGCTACGAGGAAATAGGAGCATAAGATATGTCTGATCATGCATGAATTCCATGGATAGAGTGCCAAACTCTCTTAAGTGATCTTGGGGATCAGTAGTACCTAAGTATTTGTCATATTTAGGTAGCTCTACACCTTTGGGAAAAGGCAGCATGCAAAGACTCTTATCAAATGGGAAAGGACGGATGCTTTTCATTGAGAATTATTGTGCAGGTTTATCTTTATCCCTCGCAAGCTGGCTAATTTGGTCTTGCATGTCTCAAACCATCTTTTGCAACTTTGCGGTCTCCATCTATTCTTCTTTGGCCACAAGCATTTTGACTTGGTAATCTTAGGGTAATTTGGCCCCTTGTTTGATCAGTTCTAGGAAATATTTCTCCTCCTCTAGAAGGAGGATCTCCATCATCTTGATAAGACCCTTGTTGGCTTTCACAACATCTATGTCATTTTGGGTTATTACCTCATCTTCATTACCAAGAATCTCATAAATGCTTGGGACTTGATCTTGTTGTTGATCATCTTGATCTTGATCATGTGGAGGAGGACGATAGTGATATACTTGTTTTCTGCCCTAAGATTTGTTTCAGGATTGATTATTTTGGGATTGGTTTTGATTATATGGAGGAGGGCGATAGTGATATGCTTTCTGACCGCCCTGAGGTTTGTTTTGAGATTGGTCCTGATTCTGATCATTTTGGGAGTGATCAAGATGCTGGTTGTTTTGAGATTGCTCATAAGTTTGATTTTATTTTCCCAGTTTGAAATTGAATGGATCTCCCATCTTGTAGGATTGGGTAGCGAATTTAGACTTAGTAAAATGATATGAACGATGTTGAAAGGGCATGGATAAGGTAACCTTGGGTGCTTTAATAGGATCAAGAGGGTTGATAGGTTCAAATGAATTAATATCATCAAGAGGGTCAATAGATTCAATAATAGGAATAGTCTGAGGAAGTGGCCTTCCAAGGTTGTGAAACAACAAGTTGTTTTGGAAGAATGAGTTGTCCTATTCTTGAAATGATAAGTCAAGTTGTGCTTGAAACAATGGATTATAACACTCTTGGAACACTAGAGCTGATGATTGTGATTGGCTATTTTCAAAGTACTCAATGAAGAGGAACTTGTGGATCCCTCACAATACTCTGATTGCATGATAGATTTGGGACACTCTATTTTCTGATTATGAGGTATTCCCCTACCTTGTCCAGTTCTACAAATGGAGAAAGTATTTCCACTTCTAGTTGTAACAAGCATAGATGAAAATGAAATGAGAGAGGACCTAGGATTATACTAGAACTCTATCTCTAGGAATAACGAAAAGGAGATAAAGGCTAGAACAACCAAGATGTGAGATGCACCCAACATGAATCATCAAGAGAATGGCTAGAACAGCTGAGATGTGACTATTGCATCGTAAGGTACAAAAAAACACAAAGATGAGATAAATAATAGGGAGACAATATGAGTTTAAGAAAAATCATTCAATTCGTAGCTCAAGACACTCAGTTTTAGATAGTGGATGATAGGAAATTAGAAAAATAGACCTAAAAAAAATTAGATTAGGCAAAAAGTTCACCAGTCAATGGGAAATAAGTCACTATTTTGAAAACCAAGGTACACATTCATGCAAGATAATGTCAAACTTTGCATGATAAAATGAAGTCTCATGTGAGAAAGTGCTCTGGAAAGTGAAATTTCACATGGGAAAAGATCAAAGTTTGATAGTTTGACAGAGTTTTTGAGGTAAAAAGTCAATTTTTCAGACACAGCCTGAACTGTTCTCTGATAGAATTTCTAGTTCTTGGATAGTTTAAAGGCATTTTGAATCAGTAATCTCAGTTTGGAAGGCTTCAAGCATTCATTTACAAGTAAAAAGTTTTAGATCAAGCAATAGGGATGCAAGAAGTAGTCACAAACAGTTCAACCAAGGACAAAGAAAATTGTCAAAATCATGGGAGTCTTTGTTTAATCATGATGGATACTTTAAGACTTGATAACAAACACATAGTTAACCCTACAAAAAAAGGGTAAAGAAGAAAAAATTCATGCCTCACAACTTACGTGCTTGCATTCACCTCACATAGCCGTGTCACCCCCTAGAGGGTGCCTGTGTTTTTGGTGTTTCCAAGGACTCAATAGTATATGTTCAAAGGCTACCCTTGAAGTAGTGGCCAGTGTCATATACCACCTTCGAATGTCCAGGTGCATACCTATGGTGAGAATCTAGGGGAGAGATTCTTCCCCCTCTCTGTATAAAGATTATGTCTCCTTTCGAAGGTGATCTAGGTAGGCAACTAACTAGGAAAGTTTTTAGTGGGCTTCCATTCACACTAACCTTTGGTGCCCCCAATACAGAGATAGGGCCTCACAGCCACACCAACACCCCAAAGTCATACACCCCTGCAAGCAAGGCTAGGAGCAGTGTCACTCAATACAAAAGATAGAGCCTTCTCAAGATGATAGTCCAAATCAAGAGAAGGAAGTTAACATGGTTTTGGAGTCTTTTGATTCAACAAAAAATTCTATATTATAGTGAGGTGGAATCACCAGAAATAGGTGTGAACTCACTTGGGTCATTCCCAGAGGTTCAACTTCCGGCAAGCCCTCTAAAGGTGACACAACTTGGCTTGGATTTGAGGGTCGTATTTTTTGATTCTCTTAAAGAGATAAGAGGATAATTGTCTACCTCTTCACCTTACCCAAACATGAAAAGCATATTCATCACTGAGCTAGTTCCTCCTTAACCAATTCACAAGTTTTTGGGTTTCTATTTCTCTCAACGAGAGAAGAGCATAGTCCCCTAACAAGTAAACATGCCAAAGATTCACTACCTTGCTTTTCATCCCTAGGTATCCATCATTCTAGCAACATCTGGGTCTTGGTTTCATCCATGGGCATCACTTCCATGTAATGAAGAGCCTATTCACATACTATGTGATGAAAGCAATAAAACAAGCACAACATTTTAAATGTCTTCGAAAACCATCCTGCAAGAAAACTGTTAGCGAGTTTATATGTCTTTGACAAGCGACCTGCAGCCCACTATTATGCTGTTAGAAAAATAGAGTATACAAATCAACAACATGTAATAATGTTAGAAAATAGTGCAAAAAATCCACAAAAATTGAGAAATTTTTAAAAATTGAGACCATGTCTTGTGCAAGGAAGTACACCACTATGCGTGAGAAAGTACTATGAAGCATGAGAGAAAATGCTACTGTCAGCAACCCTGTGCACAAGAAAGTACCTAGAAATAAAATCTTAGCATGGCATAGTCAGAAAGCTCGCGTGAGATTTCATACGTAGTTGTACAGACCGTACAGACAGAGTGCAAATTTCTTATCAGAGAATTTTTGAGAGTGAGGCCAGAAATCAATTTTTTGCCCCACGGTGGGCACCAAAATGTTTATGCCTAAATATGGACCTTAGAATTTAGCTATATACATGACATAGTCATTGCTTGATCATCAAATCATGAAGATGAGTATGAATTACTCAATTCACAATATCTCTCGATCTGACTTGTTGCCTCCTAATTAGTTGGGGTGTTTGAATTACTTGCAGATTGGAAAGCCAACAACCATTAGACCAGACTAAGATGGAGGATTTAAAAACTTGAAATGATCAAAATGAGAAATTAAGCTATATGAGAATGCAATTAAACTAAGAGGTTGAAGGAAATATGAGAAATGCATATTTAATCTAAAACTTTGAAATGAATTTGAGAATTAATCTACTAACAAATAAGCAAACTAATTTAATATGAAAGTGCAATTAAACTAGCATGAGAATTAATCTAACTATGCAATAACAAGGCTTGAAAGCATAAAAATGGAGACTAAAATTGACTATAGTTTAGATACTCTCACAATTGCCTCCTTCAAAATGAAGAAAAGGAGCTCATAATATAGAAAAGTCGCGAGAGAGGATGAAGAGTTTCTTGAAAAGAAATGGTTGACTCTTCATTTCCATGGTGAGACAAATACAAGGAATTATTTAATTAAAAGAATGAATTATTGCCACATATGGGTGACCTTTCAAATAATTTGAATAATTAAATCCAAATAAATATGTCCATTCAAATAACCAAATAATTATTTAATTCCATGATGTGTATTAGCTAAAGGGGGTGGAATTAATTTAATTTAAAGCACTTAGGACTTTAGAATTAAATTAATTAATCATAGGGATTATTTAGCCAATAAAATTGAATATTTAGGAATTAAATATAGTGTGTGATTAATGCAAATTTAGGGTTTTTGCATTTGATACCAGGTCAAATAAAGTCAACTAGGAGACAAAATTGCCTAGTACAATAGGACTTTAATGATGTATAAATTGAAGAAAATGCACCAAAATTGATTAGAATTATAAGGTGCCAATTTTGGGGTATTACAGTTCCTACCTATTCTTGGTTTCTACAACTTCCTAGGCTTCATTTTGGCACATACGGTAATATTTTGAGGTGAATTTTTTTTGAAAGTGCATGATTTTTCATCTGCTTTCAAGATCTTCAATCAGATTTCAATGATTTTGGGTGGATATATCACTTTCATAAATAGTTCATTTTGGGGCTATATTTGCACTTGGTTAATCCTTGAATTTTAGTTTTCCAATTTGCATCAGTCATTTGAAGGAGTTATCAATTGGTATTTGGTTGTATTTTGGATAATTCAAAGGTTAAAATCCTCACTCCATATAACTACTGTGAATGGAAAGTATCTTGAAGTGATCATTTGTTTAGTATTGGATTTCTTAGAATGACTCTTGCAAAGGATCAAGAACCACTTACAGGTGTTGTAGAAAGGTGAAAATGGTATGATCAAAGGGATAAAGCACTTGGCTCTCTTCGATCATCTATCTCTCATGATTTTCACTTTCATATTACATCTTGCACACATCCTCATGATGGTTGGGTCATATTGGAAGGACTCTTCGGTAAACCTAATAGAATATGAAAAAATCAGATTAGAGAATGAGTTCATAAGTCTAAATCTTAGTGATTTTGATAATATTGAAGACTTTTTCTCTAAGTTCAATTCTATTAGATTAGAGCTTTCTATTTGTGGAATTTTTAAAGGGGATGAACAATTTATTATTTCTATTCTTTCCAAGATAGGTCCTAAATATTCTATCTTTGTTTCTACATTCTATGCTACTATGCATGCTCTTGGTAGTGCATACAAATTGCCTTCTCTTGATGAATTTTCAGCTCAACTCACAAGGGAACAAACAAGGTTTCCTCACATGGGTCAATTGAATCCTTCCACACATCATGCATTGATTGCAAATGAGTCCACATCAAAGGATTCTAATGGAAAATTAAAGAAACAACGTAAGGATTCCAAGAGCCTCATGAGATAGTTAATGAATCTCCTTCACATAATACTTCTGAATTGAAGTCCCCTTCAAGAGAGGAATCTTCTAGAAGAAAGAGGGATAAATGTGTATATTGTAAAAATCTAGGACATGATAAGCATATGTGTTTTCAAAAGAAGATTGATGAGCTAACTCATATTATTCAGAAGCATACCATTAAGTTTCCCTCATGAATGTCTACTCCTTCTTCTACACATTTGGTAGCTTCTACATCTCCATCATCATCCAAAGATAAAGGTAAAGGACAAGAACTCTTGGCTTCCACACATCTTGAGCAAGGTAAATGGCTTCTTGATTTAGGTGCATCACATCAAATAGCATCTTCTATGGATATGTTTTCTTCTATTGAGCCTTGTAATTCTCCTAATATTTTGATGGGTAACAACACATTCATGAGATTTTGTGGGAAAGTTTCTATTCCTATGGGAGAGGAGATATTTAGTGATTTTCTTTGTGCAACATCCTTGACCACTAATCTAGTTTCTATTTACCAAATTACACATGGGGTACAAGGTAAAATTGTTGAGTTCACTCTTGATTTTGTCTACATTAGGGACATGGATACTAGAGATGTCATAGCTATTAGAGTTATTGAACATACATCATGCTTGTATTCATTTTTAAAATTTTTTGATGATGATGATGATATTCATGGTGTACACATCCCTTTTCCAAGCGATAATTATGTATGTGAGGAGAAATTTGGCCACTTGAATCATTTTTTTGTTGAGGAAAGTGTTGATCTTCATATTCCTCCACCTCTTGCTTCTTCAAACATGGGCTCTATGGTGTAGGGGCACCTCCCTATATTCTTCAATGGAATATATTCATCAGGGGACTTCAGGGATGTAAAAACATCATAGATCTAGTTAATAAGCCTATTGTAAGGCCTAGTCACCCTTGGTGTGGTTATAAACCATGGGATTTGACTATGGTCCAAAGGAACATTTAGGTGTTTAGTCTATCCTAGGTGTCTTTCAAGTTATTTTAATGACTTAATATCATCTTTGGTCCTTACGATCCAAGGCTTAGGACTTATAGGCTCATTAGGAGCAAGAATGCAACATTTTGTAAAAAAAGTTGCAAAATGCAAGAAAGGTTGCTCAACAACATTTCCAAAAAGTTGCTAGCAATTTTTAAAAACATGCCAAATGGTCACAACCTTTGAAAAATAGTTGGATTCATTGGGAAAGGTCTTCAAATAGCCCTTTCAGGTGGGTGGAAGTCACATGGATGTAATTTTGCATTCAAATCAATAAAAATCCCTTATTTTCTGATATTCTAGACTGTAAACTAGTTGTGTACGGACTTATACAGATTAGAAGAGGAAGGAGACTTGGAGGTATGATACCTAACATGAAATAAGACTGAAATACACTTGGATTGAGTCTATTTGGTTGTTGAAGGAAAGAATTACATAAACTTCTAAGTTAGCGGGTACATAGGAAACCCTCCTAAAATAGGGTTTCATCAATTCAATGCCCTAACTTTATTTTCCACTATGGAAATCCCATACCACTTGGGAAAATTAAAGTAGGGTAAATTTATTTTAGATCCTCAAAGGTTTAGGAGAAGGGATATTTTTTTGTGAGGTTTTCTTGTAGGCCCTAAGCTAAGCATCTCTATGTGCTTGGACCAGAATATGAAAGACTAAAGTGATAGTAGCACCTTGGGGGTTGATAAAAGAAATATTATGGTGTATTTTTTTCTCTTAGGGATCCCTAACACCTTTCCAATTGGTGGTTTATCTAGGAAAGATAGTTGGTGAACACTTCCTTAAGTAACCAATCCCCATTAGCCCTATTAGGCCTAGTGGATCAACAATAGTTCGGTGGTGTCCTTATAGGTTGGGAAATTTTTCTTTAGGAGTTTGACATAACTCAATAAAGGGTATCCAAATATACAATTATTTCTATAGGCCCTTTGGAAGAATGTAGAACCAAAGTCCTAAAACCTCACTCAAAGGGCTACGAGCTAGGAAGGCATAAATGTCAGAGTTGTTGTATGAGCACTTTGACATTCTAAGGGATTGAGAATCATTCCTTCTAGAGACATTTTTCAAGTGTGGAACCTTTCCACGCCCTTCCCAATATATAGGTGTATCATCTTAAAATGGAAGCACTTCCATGATAAGAGTATTTAGCCCTCTGAGTAAGTGGTTTTAGGTCATGTCAAGTCCCTTGATTGGGTCTTTGCATGGATTTGGTTGTTTCCCCCCTATTCTACTTCTCCCTCCTTATTTCGAGCCTCTTTTTGACAGACTTTCTTTGAGAATTTAAAGACTTTGACTTTTTGGGTCAAGGATGACCTAGACCCTAACCTAGGTCAAGGTCTAGCTTGACTCTAACCTAGGGCATAGACAACCTTGTCCCTAACCCCAGGTCCAAATTTTAGTTTCCAGAAGTTTCAGGATGTCGAGTTTCAAAAAGTTTTATTTTCTCGCTTCTAAGTCGAATGTTTCATATTTTAGAATGGTAAACTCTTAAATTGCATTTAATTTATGTCCATTTCTAGGTGTTAAGGTTAATTGGGATTTAATTCTCCAATGTTGGCCTTCTCTAGAAGTTTGTACCCTAAATCACAATAAAAGGAGGCCTTCCTCTCTCATTTTATCATCTCATCTCATAATCTCTCAAGCTCTCAAGTGATCAAGCAAGAAAGAAGGATAAGGAAAGAAAGAAACCATTCATTCATCTTCAAGTCAAGCATTCAATCATTCAAGAATTCAAGTGTTCATCAAGGAGATCTATTGTTAGTCATTGAAGGATTCAATCTCTATGGAGCCCTCTTGTTGAAGATTTCTCCATCCACATTCATCCAAGTCTCTCCCTATGCAAAGATACATTCAAGATTGGTGTTGAAGATATAATGCCATTTATTTGAGACATCCCATACATTTCTACATTCATTTGGAGCATCCCTACTTGTGGATTCAAGGATTCAAATACTCCATAAGGACTTCAACATAAGCAAGGTGAATAGTTCTATTTACTTTGTTTATACATATTGCAATTTCAATAACATTTCAAGGTTGAATCCAAACTGGGGTTTTACCAAGGCAAACCTCCCAGCCAAATAACAAAAATCATTTTTCTTGTAGGAATAGGTACATAACAATGAATTGAAGTACAAATTTGGATACCCTTTTTGGCACACTTCTAGGATTTGTGAATAGAATTTCTGTTAGAGCTATTTTGGGTCAGGGAAGACCTTCAGTGGGGGGTAGGATTCTACCCTGGAGTAAGGTTGTGCCCCACTATTGGGGTCAAACTCAACTTGACCTCAAAAGGATAATTTTTTTTTGGGTTTTCTCTGTCTCAGCATTTCCAGTCCAGAGCATGTTGCAGAATTTCCCAAAACTATGCACAAACATCAGAAAACAATGATTTCTTAATCAGCCTTCTTTTGAGATAATTATTTCTATTTCATCTAGTTTATATGTCCATAACATTTTTTATCACATATATTTCATTCCCTATCCATACTCAATCTCCATTCATAGTGGTGAACCCAACGTGAACCCAACGTACTTTACCCTCTTTTCTTTTGTGGAATTAGATGCCCTATTGTGTTTTGTGGTGTTATATTTCCCTTCACTATTCATTTTGGTGAATCCAACGTACCTACCCTCTTTTCTTTTGTGGAATTAGATGCCCTATTGTGTTTTGTGGTGTTAGATTTCCCTTTATATTATCTTGTTGGTGTTAGATTTATCTTTTATGTTAAATCTTGCATGCTAATTAGATTACTTGCATCTATATTTCAAAAATACAAAAAAATTGCAAAATCTCTTTCAAAATAAAAAAATATTCATGCTTTATGTTTTCTTAGTTTAGTTCATTTTCATTGCACTGGTTTATGAGCTTTACTACTACTAGTCCTACTTATAATATTCTGGTTAGACGAAGTCATAGACTTATGGGTGCCTTTGATCCTAAGTCTTCCTCTCCTTTCCTTAGGATCCCAGATGATAATTTGATTCTTCATGATTCCAATCCTATTATGGAGGAAATATCTTCTCAATCATCTCATGATGAGAATGATGCTTCAAGATTTCCTCCTGAACAAGTCCAAAAACTTTCAACTGAACTTGATAAAATGGGTAATTGTCTTATTCAAGAAAACCATAATCAAGATTTTATTCAAGCTATAGAGGATCTTAAGAAATTTCTCTATGATAGTGTTCAAGGTGTTAATCTCTTACGTGGTATTACTCACCTCGTGCATTCAAATGTTAAACCTTTAGCTCAAGAAGCTCAAGATTTAGGGTTGATTCCTCTGATTACTAGTATAGAACCTTCTTCTATTATATTATCTAGTATTCCTACCTATACTCCTTTGGTGACTATGATGGTTCCCTCTATTCCTATGAGTTTTCCTCCTATGTCCCTTCCTACATCACAACCTTCTTATTAGATTGTTCCTTTTACATATTCCAATCCTCTTCCAAGTGTAGTTTGAAGTGTTTCTCAAGTTGTGTCTTCTATTCCTGGAGCTTCGTACACTTTACCTAGTGTTTCTAATGTTTCTCTTCCTGCTATTTCTTCTAATGATTCAACAATCATCAGTTTGGCTTAAACTATGTCATATTTAAAGCAACAACTTGCATCCTTGAATCAAAACAAGTTTAGCATTCCTACATGTGACATGGGCAATCATTTGTCTCAAGATATCATTCATACTACTATTCCTCAGCAAGTTGATATGACTCATTTTGAGAATTATAATGGAAAAGGAGATCCCATTCATCATGTTAAAACATTTCAAATCCTTTGTAGTGATTATGCTCATGACCATAGGATTTTAGCCAAGTTGTTTTCTAGAACCTTCCATGACAAGGCCTTACAATGGTATTGTTCCTTGCCCCCTTATTCTATTGATTCATTTCCACAACTTGCCAATGGTTTTATTCAACAATTTCAAAACAATATTGGCCTGCAAGTGTCTTTGACTAATTTGATGCATTCTAAACAAAGTGCTAAGGAAAAGTTGACTGAATTTAATGGTAGATTTAAGCATTTACATGCTCAGATTTTGTATCATGTTCATGATATTGATATTCAACATATGTTTATTTCAAATTTACAAAAGGATATTAGAGATAAGATTCTGCTTACTAAATTTACCTCTTTTCAACAACTTTGTGTAGCGCTTCATCATTATCAATTAGAAGTTAGTCAATTTGAGAGCAACACTCCAATGACTCCTATTCCAGTTGATAAAAGTGATGCTACTCCTAATCCAAACAAATTAAAAAAATTCAATAACTATGTCCAGATAAACAAACAAGTGAATGTAGTTGCTGATCAAGTTGTTGTTGCATCTCACAATGCCACTTATGCATCCACTGCTTTTAGATTAAATCATGTGTTTACTCCTCTTTCTAAATCTTTACATGCTATTATGAATAGGTTGTTAACTACTAATATGATTACTTTACCTCCTAATCGACCTCTTTTACCTACTATGATTGCATCTAAATCCTTTGATCCTAAAGCTTTTGTCAATATCATGATTAGAATGGTCATGATACTAAGAAATGCTATTCTTTAAAACATAAGGTTCAAGACTTAATTGACTCTAATGCCTTATCTGTTGATAATCTTGATGGTAGTGGGAAAAAATTTGTTTCTCCTTCGAATCAAAATATTCAAATCTATATGAATTCTTTACCCATGCATGATACTAATACCATTTCTCAGCCATCTTCTATGGATATTGGGTATGATTCAAAGATGGATGATCTTAATCACATTTTTAATCAAGTGGAGCATGTTGTATTGTGCTTCTTCCATGATGTGATTTCTAAATGTTGTTAGATTCTTTTATATGACCCTTGTTACTTTGTTGGTATAAGGTGATAAAGGAATCGAACATATTGTACAATTCCTCTATATGTATATATATTCTTCTATATGTTGTTTCATGTTATGTTGTACTTGTGCTATTGTTCGTAAATGTTTCCTTGTATAATCTACTTGGATCTACGACTTGGTAGCACTAATTAATTTTGGTCTCCAGGTCATGGTCTGAAAACATTCTTCTTCATATCTCTTATGTGATCTTTCCTCCTTTGTGATTGTAGTTCTACTTTCTTTGGGGGATGATGTGAATTCATTTGCAATAATACCATATATATATATATATATATATATATATATATATATATATATATATATATATATATATATATATATATATAATCTTATGATCATACTGACCCCATGGAAGGTAGTTCCCTTCTGTGTTCTCTAAATGTTTATGTGGTATTTCCCTTGATTTGTCTTTGTCTAGGGGCATCTCATAGTGGAAACATAATTAGTGGAGTTTTTAATGTTTCCATTAAATCCATTTCTCCTATTAAAGTGTTAGAAATGACTTTAACATGGGGGCATACACTTTTCTCACCTATTACATGCACGCACTTTTTGATACACCTATATTATTTTTCAAGATAATTTTCTCCCTTTTTGGATTAGTGACTAATCCTTAAAGCATGGATTTATCTTTTAGGATCTCTTGATCCCTCCAGTTTCAAATTTTTTATTCCTTAAGGTCAAAGGTGTCCTTAAGACTAGATCTCTTTTTCCTTTGGTTTTACTCTTATGGAATAAAATATTCCTAAAGGTGAATTATTGATGGGTTGACTAGTGAGTAGCCATATTCTCTAGGTGGTTCAATTCCATCTTTCCAATTGTGCCATTTCCTTGTGTGGTTCACAATGGGACATAAGTTCTCATTAGGTGAGGTAATCACTCTCTCTCTCTCTCTCTCTCTCTCTCTCTCTCTCTCTCTCTCTCTCTCTCTCTCTCTCTCTCTCTCTCTCTCTCTCTCTCTCTCTCTCTCTCTCTCTCTCTCTCTCTCCAGAGATGTCTCTTTTATTGCGATCTTGGAGTTGGAAAATACTTGAGTCCTTGGGGGATTGAGGATCTCTTTTTCCCTTTGATTTTAATAAGATTATCTTTTCATTATGATCTCCTTTACCAAGAGTTTTCATCAAGTCCATACTCTTGCTAAAGTGGGGGCTTAATGTATAATCTTAAAATGGAAGCATTTATTCCTCTGAGTAAGTGGTCTGGGGTCATGTTAAGTGCCTTGAGTGGGTCTTTGCATGGATCTAGCTATTTCCCCCCTGTTCTTCTTCTCTCTCCTTGTTTCTAGCCTCTTTCTAACAGACTTTCTCTGAGAATCTAAAGACATTGACTTTCTAGGTCAAGGATGACCAAAAGGGTCAAGGAAGACCTAGAACTTGACCTAGGTCAAGTTCAAGCTTGAATCTAACCTAGGGAAGAGACAACCTCATCCTTTACCCTAGGTCCAAATTTTAGTTTCTGAAAGTTTCAGGATGTCAAGTTGTGAAAAGTTTTATTTTCCTAATTCCAGGTCAGTTGTTTTGGATGTTGGAATGGTAAACTCTTAAATTGCATGTAAGTTGGGTCCATTTCTAGGGGTTAAGGTTAATTGTGATTTAATTCTCTAATGTCAACCTTCTCTAGAAGTTTGTGCCCTAGATCACTATAAAAGGAAGCCTTCCTCTCTCATTTTCTCATCTCATAATCTCTCAAGATCTCAAGTGATCAAGCAAGTAAGAAGGAGAAGGAAAGAAAGAAAGCATTCATTCATCTTCAAGCTGAGCATTCAAGTGTTCATCAAGGAGATCCATTGTTATTCATTAAAGGATTCAATTTCTATGGATCCCTCTTGTTGATGATTTCTCCATCCACATTCATCCAAGTCTCTCCCTATGAAAAGATACATTCAAGATTGGTGTTGAAGATCTAATTCCATTGATTTGAGACATCCCATACATTTCTACATTCATTTGGAGCATCCCTACTTATGGATTCAAGGATTTGAATCCTCCACAAGGACTTCAACATAAGCAAGGTGAATAGTTTCATTTACTTTGTTTATAAATATTGCAATTTCAATTACATTTCAAGGTTGATTCCAAACTAGGGTTTGACTAAGGAAAACCCCCCATCCAAACAACAAAAACCATTTTTCTTGTAGGTACAGGTATAGGATAGTGAATTAAAGTATAGATCTAGATACCCTTTTTGGTGAACTTCCAGGATCTACGAACATAATTTATGTTAGAGTTCTTTTAGGTCAGGGATGACCTTCAGTGGGGGGTTAGGATTCTACCCTAGGGTAAGATTGTGCCCCACTAGTTGGGTCATATTTGACTTGACCTCAAAAGGATAAATTTTTTTTGGGTTTTCTCTATCTTGACATTTCCAGTCTAGAGAAGATTGCAGAATTTCTTGAAACTGTGCACAGACATAAAAAAAATGATTTGTTCATCAACCTTATTTCAAGATAAGTATTTCTATTTCATCTAGTTTATATTCCATAACATTTTCCATCACATATATTTCATCCCCTATCCATACTCAATCTCCATTCATAGTGGTGAACACATTTTACCATTATTTAGTAGGTTCTTATTTTGAGGCAAAGACAAGTGGGAGACATTACCCTATAATAATTACTGAGCCTCAAGGAATAAATTTGTGAATCAACCGAGCCAAATCGATTAACAAAGGAATTGAGTATCAACTGAGCCAACTCAGTCAAAGAAGGAACCAAGTAGCAACTGATTCCAGGGGTTAAAAACTAGTATAAGACATAGAAACCTCTAGTGAGGATGGTGGATTTGTGTTTTTTGTAGGATCTTTTAAAGGTGTAGAGAACTCTTCTAAACCACTTTGGGTTCTGAGAAGACACCTAAGGTCACACCACTTTTGAGTTGGCTAAATAGGGGATAGTTCTACATCAAGTGGTATCAGAGCATCTAAGATCCTTAGGGTAAAAGTATACAAGCACCATGGAAGGAGAAGGTGAAGGAGGGTTGGCAACAAGGATGACCAATGCATAGATAGTAAGATACCTAAGAGAGAAAAGGACAAAGAATGATGAACAAAGGAACATTGAAATGTATAAAGTGAGGTAAGAAATGGAAAGGCTTATGGAAGAGATTTAGAAGAGAAGTAGTGGAAAACCTGATGATGTCGAAGAAGGGAGTAAAGAGGAACCCCTTGAGTAGGAAGAAGATGAGTGTCCTATAGGCCAAAGGCTACTAATGAAGACTCTAAAGTCTATGAAGAGAAGGACCATGGATGCCAAGATTGAATTTCCTACATACAATGGAAAGATGGACTTGAATGCTGCAATGGATTGGGTAGATTCCCTAACTAGTTTCTTTGATTGTGAGGACATCCCTAAAAATTAGAGGGTGAAAATTGCTAAGTTTAAGCTCAAAGGCTCTGCACTCACATGGTGGAACTTCACTCAAGATGACAAGGTGAAGAATAGAAAGAATCCAATCACCACTTAGAAGAAGATGGTGGCCCTACTTAGGGAGACTTATGTCCATAAATATTATGAAGGCCAACTTCATAAGAGAAGGATGAGTCTATGAAAAAAAGAGATTGATATCTTAGGATAGACTGAAGAATTTCAAAGATTGGTAATGAAATCCAACCTTTCTGAACCAGAATGTGTGAAGCTTGCTAGGTATATGCAAGGCCTAAGGGTCTCAATTCAAGATGAACTTAGTTTGACAAGCCCTACCACAGTGAACCAATGCTATCAATTGGCATTGAAAGTTGAAGAAAAGTTCAGAAGGAGAAATGAACAAAGTGGTAGAGGAAAAGGTAAGAATGAAAGAGGAAGAGGAAACTTTGGAGGAAGAGGACATAATACTAGATCAAAAGGTGAATCCAATAAAGAGAATACTCAAGGGGAAAGAAGTTCAATGGGTGGATACAGATGAAGAAGAGGAAATGGAAGAGGTAGAAATGAAGGAAGAAACAATCGACATATCAGGTGCTATAACTACAATCAAATAGGTCATTACACCAATAGGTGTCTAGACAGAGACAGGTAGAATAACCAAGGTGAAAGAAGATCCAACCTAGTGCAAGAAGATGATGCTGACAGTGTAAGAGACTGTACTAGAGAGGAAGGTGTATTCCTCATGATGAAGAGGACCTTAATCCAAGCACCCATTCCAGTGGATCCTCCTCAAAGGAAGAATCTTTTCAAGACCAACTGCAAAAGCCATGGAAAGGTATGCAAGTTAGTAATTGATTTTAGTTCTACTAAAAATATTGTATCTAGGGAGATGGTACATAAATTAAAATTGTAATAAGTACCCCACCCAAACCCATCCCATGTATCTTGGTTAACTAAGGGACAACTAAACCTCATAAATGAATAGGCTTGGGTAGATTTCTCCATTAAAGACTACAAGGATAGAGTCCTTTATGATGTTGAAGATATGGATGTTTATCATCTTTTACTAGGACACCCATGGAAAAATGATTTACATGCCAAACATGATGGAGTCACCAAAAATTACCAAATCATTCAGAATGGTCACAAATACAATCTGCTCCCTCTTCCTACTCCTCAACAAGAAAAGCCAAAGGAACAGTTTTCTATGATTGTAGGAGAACAAGACATGATCAATACCATTCAAGACTCAAAGGTAAGATATGCCTTGGTCCTCAAACCTAAGGAGGAAAAAATACACAAAGAAGTACCAAAGGGAATAGACATTCTACTACAAAAGTATAAGGGTATTTTTGTAGGAGATATACCAGATGAGCTCCCACCATTGAGAGATATTTTTCACCAGATAGATTTCATTCTTGGTACTTCCCTACCAAACAAGGTTGCATATATAAACTCACCCTTGATCATAATGCAGAAGTAACTAAACAAGTTAGTGAATTGTTGACAAAAGGACTCATACAAAAGAGTCTCATCCCTTGTATAGTTCCAAGTGTTTTGGCCCCTAAAAAGGATTTAAAATGGAGACTATGCACTGAATCTAGGGAAATAAACAAAATAACAATCAGATATAGATTTCCAATACCCAAAATTGAGGATCTACTAGACCAACATGCAAGAGCATGTTATTTTTCTAAAATACACCTTAAATCTATTTACCGTCAGATAAGAATAAGGTCAGGAGATGAGTAGAAGACTACATTTAAGACCACTGAGGGGTTATATGAATATTTTGTGATGCCATTTAGCCTTAGCGATTCTCCTAGCACCTTCATGAGACTAATGAATGAAGTGCTTCATGATTGTATAGGCAAGTTTTTGGTGGTCTATTTAGATGACATCTTTATCTTTAGTGGAACCATAGGAGATCACATGAGACACTTGGAAAAAATTCTTCAAAGGATACATGAGAACAAGTTATCTATAAATTTGGAAAAGTGTACATTCATATAGCAAGAACCGATATTTCTTGTCTTTGTTATCTCAAAGGGAAAATTAAAAATGGATCCTAAAAAGGTAGAGGCAATAATCTATTGGCCAACACCAGAAAATCCAAGAGAAGTTAGAAGTTTCCATGGATTGGCTACCTTCTATAAGAAATCTTTTAAAAAATATAGTCATATTTGTCCACCATTACTTGACACCACCAAAGGGGGTAGAAAGATCAAATTTCAGTGGACAACTCAATAAAATGAGGCTTTTGAATACTTGAAGGGAAGAGTGGAACAATACCCCATATTGGAACTACCAACCTTCAATAAGTTGTTGATAGTGGACACAAATGCTAGCAATATAGCCATAGGTGCAGTCCTTAGTCGCAATGGTAGGCTAGTGTCTTTCTTCTCAAAAAAAATTGAATGAAGCAAAGAAAAAGTACAATACATATGACTTGGAAATGTATGCCATGGTTCAAGCCCTCAAGAAATGGAGGTATTACTTGCTTCCTAAGGAATTCATTTTCTTCACAAAAAATCAAGAACTAAGTTTCCTTAATAATACAAGTTAAGCTGCAGACATATGAAGTGGGCTCAACAACTCTAAGCATACACCTTTTCAATAAAACACAAGGGAACCTCAAACAAGGTTTTAGATGCCCTTAGTAGAAGAGTGATGTTGGTCGAAGAAGTGTAGGTAAAAAGCATAGGAATTGATGCCCTCAAACACCTATAAAAGGATGATGCAGACTTTGGTGATATTTACAAGGTCTTCTCTACTCTTTCAGATGCATATAACACTACTTATTTAGAGTATTTATTGCAAAATGGTCTTTTTTCCAAAGGGGGTCAATGTTTTATTCCCAAATCCTCCATGAGGGAAAATCAGATAAAGGAAAAACATTGTGGCATATTAGGGGGTCATTTTGGGATTGAAAAGACATTATAACTCATAAGGAGAAACTATTATTGGTGAAAACTTCCCACTGATGTCTAAAAATTTGTTGAAACATGTACAATTTTCCAAAGAGCTAAAGTAGTTAGGACTAATCAAGGTCTTTATCAACCACTCCCAATCCCAACAAAGCAATGGGACCATGTGAGTATGGATTTTATCTTGGGACTCGCAAGAACTAAATACATATTTGATAGCATCTTTGTTATAGTTGAGAGATCTAGAAAAATGACACACTTTGTTCCTTGTAAGGTTTCTAATGATGCATCTCATATTGCCAAATTTTTCTTTAAGGAGGTGGTCAGAATTCATAGATTACCAACATCCATTACCTTTGATAGAGATGTGAAGTTCCAAGGGAATTTTTGGAGAACCCTTTGGAAAAAGTTGGGGATGAACTTATCATTTAGTTCTCCATACCATCCACAAATAGATGGGAAAACTGACATTGTAAATAGGTCATTGGGAAATCTCTTGAGATGTCTCATTACACAATATGAACAGATGTGGGATGCCATCCTTCCTCAAGCATAATTTTATTTCAATGATTTAGTGAACTGGTTAATAGGGAAAACACAATTCGAAGTGAACTATGGAATACACCCTTGAGGAGTCATAGAGTTGAGATATTTACCAACTGACTTCAAATTTAGTACACTAGGTGAGGAGTTTTCAATATGGATCAAATAGATTCATGATCAAGGTAGAGATAAATTGAATCAGAACACTGCAAAGTATAAGGAACAGGTAGATAAAAAGAAGAGACATGTTACTTTCAAAGAAGGAGATCAAGTGTGGACATATTAGAACAAGGAAAGGCTACCTAAGGGGCACACCAAATTGTAGATGAAGAAGATTGGTCCCTATCAAATACTCCACAAGTTTGGAGACAATGCTTATGAAATTTCTCTACCTCCTACCATTTATATTTCACCTATCTTTAATGTTTGTGATTTAAATCCTTTTAAAGGTGATGCACAATCTAATGATTCTCTACAAGATACTAAAGATACATAGGTTGAAGAGCTTAAGGATTTTCCACCAAGCCATCCTATATAGCTAGAGAGGATCCTTGACTCCAAGGTTGTAAAAAAAAACAAGGAAGAAGACATATACTGATTAATTGGTTAAATGGAAGGGGCTACCTGACATTGATGCCACATGGATGAATGAGAAATGTATTAACAAACATGGGACATCCCTTTAACAATTGCTCTTAAGTGGAACTTGAGTTTTCAAAACATGGGACTATGGTACAGGGGCACCTCCCTATATTCTTCAATGGAAGATCTTCATTAGGGGACTCCAAGGATGTAACAACATCATAGATCTAGTTAATAAGCCTAATGTAAGGCCTAGTCACCCTTGGTGTGGTTATAAACCATGGGATTTGACTATGGTCCAAAGGAACATTTAGGTATTTAGGCTATCCTAGGCATCTTTCAAGTTATTTTAAAAATTTAATATCATCTGGGGTCCTTAGGATCCAAGGATTAGGCCTTATAGGCTCATTAGGAGCAAGAATGCAACATTTTTTAAAAAAAGTTATAAAATGCAAGAAATGTTGCTCAACAACTTTTTTGAAAAGTTGCTACAACTTGTAAAAACATCCCAAACAATCACAACCTTTGAAAAATAGTTGGATTCATTGGGAAAGGTCTTCAAATATCCCTTTTAGGTGGGTAGAAGACACATGGATGTAATTTGGCATTCAAATCAATAAAAATCCCTTATTTTCTGATATTCTAGACTGTAAACTAGTTGTTTATAGGCTTGTATGGATTTGCAAAGGAATGAGACTTGGAGGTCTGATACCTAACATGAACTAGGACTCCAATGTTTTTGGATTGAGTCTATTTGGTGGTTAGAGTCAATAATTACATAAACTTATTTATCGGGTGCACATGAAACCCTCATGAAATAGGGTTTCATCAATTCAATGCCCTATCTTGCTTCTCCACTGTGGAAATGCCATACAACTTGGGGAAATTCAAGTAGGGTCAATGTATTTGAGATCCTGAAAGGTTTAGGAGAAGGGGGAATCTTTTGTGAGGTTTTCTTACAAGCCCTAGGTCAAGCATCTCTAAGTGCTTGGACCAGAATATGAAAGACTAAAGTGATAGTAGCACTTTAGGGGTGGATAAAAGAAATCTTATGGTAGATTTATATCTCTTGGCGATCCCTAACACCTAATGAAGGGTGCTCCCCTTAATACCACAAACACATAATAGAAATAGAGAAACAAAAACAATTTGCAAGAATAGAAAATGGGCTTCTTATTATCTCCACAAATGTTGAATTACAAATTTTAGAATTACAATATGCATAGCCACATGGGCATTCCCTTTACAATATTCTGTAGGAAAAAGCCTTGAGTCATTACCCAAATCTACCAAGAACTACCCTAGACAACACTACAGGCCTTCTTTATATAGGCAATTTCCACTGCCTGAGAAGGTTCTAGAAATTTAGCCCTTAAGGCAGACTATACATAGAATTATTTTATTTTCACAATTTTTTACAATAGGGTTGGCTCAAAAGAAATAAAAAATATGCTTTTAGGTAGCCCAACTTTTGAAGGCCATAACTTTCTACACGTAGCTCCATTTATCTATTATAATTACTTTTCAAAAATGCCACGATGAGATCTACAATGCCTAACTCACGTAAGCTCTAGTCAGTTGGGGGTCAATCATGATCTGGAGCCTCTAAGGCCTTCAAAATTGACCTGAAAGATTTCATACCCAAAAACCTCAATAACTTCACCAATACAGATGATGTGGCAATGAAACTCAACTGGTAGGTTGATATGACTAAGATGAACCTCCAACTATGAAATCAGAACATTCTGAGATCATATGACCAACTTACTAAAAATCTTAAGTTTCCATAAATAGTAGCTCTACACAAGATAGCCTTTATTGAAAAGAAAACAAAATATTTTTGGGTGATGCAAGATTTCTCTTACACCCATGATGCTCCTGCATCAGACACCTAGGGTAATTTGAGAAGTGACCTCATCACATCTTAGGTGTGAAGAGGAAAACCAAGACAGTTAACCTCCTCCCTTGTCAGCCATGATGAATCTTCAATAGGTCATCCTTTCTACTTCACCAGATATTCTTCATATGTCATGTTCCTTGTGCTTCTACCAACACAACTATCCAGTATATCCTCAATCTCTTTGGTATCTAAACTAGTTGCTGGAATACTCCACTATGCTACCGTGATCTCATCTTCAACACCTCCTTCATGATACTTTGTCAAATTTTAAATGTTAAACACTGGTGAAATATTCAACTTAGTAGGCAATTCTACCTCATAGGAATTTCCTAAATCATGCTTCTTGAGTATCTTCCATGTCCCATAATTCTTCATTTTCAACTTGTTATATGTACCAACTGGAAATCTCTCCTTCTGCAAATGAACCATGACTTCATCTACAACTTAAAATTCTTTATGCCTCCTTTTCTCATTTTCCTTAGCCTTATATGGTGCATTCATCTTGGTAATGTGCTTCCTCACCTCCTCATGGATGTTCTTCAAGTGTTCTACAAAATCCTCAGCTTCAGTACTACTTATTTCTCCTTTATCTATCTTTCTTAACTCAGATGCATTTCATGGACTACTTCCATATACAATCTAGAATGGTGATTTACCAGTGCTTCTATTAATAGAATTATTGAATGCAAATTTTGCATATGGTAAAATCAAATCCCATCCTATTTCCTTATCTCCAACTAAACATCTTAGCAAATTTCCCAAACTTATATTCACCACCTTTCTCTGTCCACCAATTTGTGGATGATGTGATGAACTAAACTTCAAATCTATCTTCAACTTCTTCCACAATGTGTGCTAGAAATATCTAACAAACTTAGTGTCCCGGTCTAAAACTATGATCTTTAGCAAACCATGTAGTCTCACTACTTCTTTGAAAAATAATTTTGCTACATGAATAACATCATTAGTCTTCTTCTAGGGAATGAAATGTGCCATCTTCAAAAATTTGTCAACCACCACAAAAATTGAACCATGTCCCCGTTGAGTCCTTGGTAAACCAATAACAAAGTCCATATTAGTATCCTCCCAAGGTTTCTCTGGTATAGGTAATGGTTGATACAACCCTTATTCTGCTTCACTCTTTTTTCCATCTGACATACTCTGCAACTTTGTACAAACTTCTTGACATCTTGCTGCAACTGTGGCCAATAATAGTTATCACTAACCAAAGAAAGGGCTTTATCATGACCAAAATGTCCAGCCAATCCTCCGCTATGCTTCTCCTTGATGAGATTATCGCTCATAGAACTTCATGAAATGCACAACTGACTCCCTCTGAATAGCATATCATCTTGAATGATGAAATCCAACCACTTTGTTCTGTCTAGAGTAACAGGTTTTGTGCAAGCTTTCCAAGCTTCACCAAAATCAGGATCCTTTGGATACAATTTCTTGAGTTCCTTGAACCCAACCACCTCAATCTACATCTCTATTAGCAATAGTTTCCTTCTCCTAAGAGCATCTATAACCACATTAGGATTTCCACTCCTGTGTTTCAAAACAAATGTATAACTCTACAAAAACTCAACCCATTTCAAATGCCTTTGATTCAACTTTCCTTGACTATTCAAATATTGAAAAGCTTGATGATTAGTATACAAAAAAAACTCCTTAGTAAGCAGATAGTGTCTCCACTTCTTCAATGCCTGAACTATAGCATAAAATTCTTGATCATAAATAGAATATTTTCTCTTGGCATCATTTAACTTTTCATTGAAATAAGCAATAGGTTTACCTTCTTGACTCATAACAGTTCTTATTGTAGTACCACTAGCCTCACAGTCCACTTGAAACACCTTATTAAAATCTAGAAGTCCTAAAACAAGTTGTTCTATAACTTTCTATTTCAACAGTTTAAAACTCTTATCTACCCCAGTAGTCCACTTGAAATCTTTTCTATCCCCTCTCATTGTTTCAGTCAAGGGTCCACAAATACTACTAAAATTTTTAATAAAAGTTTTGTAAAATATATCCAAACCATGAAAAGATCTTACCTCCGTAGCACTCCTTGGAGTAGACCATTCAAGGATAGCCTGTACTTTCTCTGGGTCCACTTTTAGACCTTCTGCTAAAACTAAAAATCCCAAATACACTAACTCTTTCTTCACAAAACTGCACTTCTTCAAATTTATCAATAATTTCTCTTCTCTCAGCTTCTCAAACACCATACAAATATGGACCATATGTCCCTCTAATGTTTTACTAAAGATCAAAATATCATCTAGGTAAACAATGACAAACTTACCCATAAATTCTTTTAGAACCTCATCCATGAGCCGCATGAAAGTTCTTGGTGCATTGGTTAGCCCAAAAGGTATGACTAACCACTCATATAGTCCTTCCTTTTTCTTGAAAGCAATCTTCCATTCATCTCCTTCTTTGATCCAAATCTGATGATATCCACTCTCTAGATCTATCTTTGAGAAATACACACCTCCACTCAAACAGTCCAAAATATCATCCATTCATGGAAATGGAAACTTGTACTTGATTGTGATCTTATTTATTGCCCTAGAGTTTGTACACATCCTTGATTCTTCATAATTCTTTGGTGCTAATATTTTTGGTACATCACATGGACTCAAGCTCTCCTGAATCAACCCCTTCTGCAATAAATCATGTACTTTTCTATTCAACTCCTCACTTTCTGCTGGTGTCATTCTATGTACTACCTTATTTGGAAAACTAGCTCCTAGAATCAAGCCCATCTAAAGACTGATCTTCCATATTGGTGGTAATCCATCAGGAACATTATCAGATACAATATCCTAAAACTCATTCAACAAATTTGCAACTTCTATAGGTATATCTTCTACTTCCTCATTACCAGCTTTTGGAATTAAAGTAAAATAGACATGCTCAAGCCTCATACCATCTAGGAACTTTCTTCCATCAATAAAAGTTATTCTTGCACTACCACATACCTTTTCTTCTATGTCATTTAATGGCTTTAGCTTATGTCGCACTCTATCCTTTGTCAAGGAATAGGTATTCACATGACCATCATGTACAACACACCTATCAAACTGGCATAGTCTACCCAACAACATATGACATGCATCCATAGATATGATATCACATAGTACCTCATCATGGTATCCACCAATCTTGAACTTCACTAGGCATTATTTACTGACCATGACCTTGTGGTCATCCTATACCCAGACAATCCGATATGGATGTGGGTGTTTCTCTCTCTTGACTTTCAACTTTGTCACCATCTCTTTTGAAACCAAATTTTTAGTGCTTCCGCTATCAATAATCACATCATGACATTTAACATCACACTTGCACCTGGTGCAAAATAGGCTCCTCCTTTGCTCAGGTTCATTCTCACCACTCCGTAGGACTCTTCTATTAATCAATGTTTCTCCTCTTTCTACATCTTTAGAATGTGATGATATAGCATCTTCATCAACATGTGCAACTCTATCTTGGCCTTCATTCCTCCTATCTATCCTTCCTTGGCATTGATGACATTCAAATTTCCTATGACCTTCTCCACAGTGAAAACATGTTCCACAGAAGCCTCCTCTTCCTAATCCTTGTCCTCTTCCTCTTCCTCTCTAATCTCTATTATTTTGATCATGGAAACAATTGGAAGTGTTTCCTCTCTGATTTTGACTTCTACTAGCCCCATCCTTATTTTTCAGATCTTCATTTCATCCACCATATGACCATCTACCAAATCTTCCACCATGACCTTATCCATTTTATCTTCTCTCAAACTTCTTGTTCAACTTTTCCTCTACTTTTAGGGAAAACTAGTATGCCTCTTCAATAATGTTCATTCAAACCAAATTCAGCTCCTCCTGAATGCTCGGTCTCAACCCATTAAGGTAAGGGGAAAATTTCTCCTTATCAGCTTCCACATGGCCTATTCTAATGAGGATTTGATAGAACTCCTCCGTATACTCTTGAACAGATCTTCCTGCTTGCTTCAAACTTTGTATTTTCTTCAGTAGGTCAATCTCATAATCAACAGGAATGAATTGTCACTTTAGTTTATCCACCATCTGATCCCATCTTGTGATTTTATCCTTTCCTCTTTGATTTCACTCTAACTTAATCTCTTGCCACAAGATCTTTGCATGACCCTTCAGTCTGGCCTCCACAAACTTGACCCTATTAGGATCCTCAACATCATCATACTCAAAATATTCTTCTAATTCATTGATCTAGTCGATCAACTCCTCTAGGTTAAGATTTCCTAAACATGTAGGAACCTCAATTTTAGGTCTTTTCCCAATCTTGGAAATGGCTTGAAAAAGTTTTTCTTCCTCCTGGTTCAGAATTTTTCCTTCCTCTTGATCATAATTTCCTTCTCCCTCAGCTTCATCCTCACTTTCATCTATGACATTAAGATTCATTCCTCTATGAATCTCTTCTTTCAATGCTCACACTTATCTCTAGAGTTCTCTAACCTCAGGTGTCACAACACTAGCTCTTCTGCCACGTTCCCTTTGTGGAGGCATTTTCACGCTGCTTGTTGAAACACTAACCATGGTCCTAGTGCAAACTACCTCACAGTCGGTGATCTATCTACACACTCAGGAACTCCCACTCTGATACCACTTTATGAAGGGTGCTCCCCTTAATACCAAAAACACATAACAAAAATATAGAAACAACAACAATTTGCAAGAATAGAAATGGGCTTCTTATTATCTCCACAAATGTGGAATTACAAATTTCAAAATTACAATATGCATAGCCACATAGGCATTCCCTTTACAATATTCTATAGGAAAAAGCCTTGAATCATTACCTAGATCTACCCAAAACTTCCCTAGACAACACTACGAGCCTTCTTTATATAGGCAATTTCCACCGCCCGAGAAGGTTCCATAAATTTAGCCCTCAAGGTTGACTAAACATAGAATTATTTTATTTTCACAATTTTTTACAATAGGGTTGGCTCAAAAGAAATACAAAATATTATTTTAGGTAGCCCAACTTTCGGAGGCCATAACATTCTAACTGTAGCTTCATTTATGTATTATAACCACTTTTTGAAAACACCAAGATGAGATCTACAGTGTCTGACTCGCACAAGCTCCAGTCAGCCAGGGGTCAATCATGATCCGGAGCCTTTAAGACCTTCAAAATTGACCTGAAAGATTTCATACCTAAAAACCTCAATAACTTCACCAATATAGATGATGTGGAAATGAAACTCAACTGGTAGGCTGATATGACTAAGATGAACCTCCAACTGTGAAATCGGAACATTCTGAGATCATATGACCAACTTACTAAAAATAGTAAGTTTCCATAAATAGAAACCCTACACAAGATAGCCCTTATTGAAAAGCAAACAAAATATTTTTGGGTGATGCAAGATTGCTCTTACACCCAGGATGCTCCTGCATCAACACCTTTCCAAATGGTGGTTTTTCTATGAATTCTGAATGGTGAGCACTTCCTTAAGTAACCAATCCCCATTAGCCCTATTAGGCCTAGTGGATCAGGAATAGTTTGGTGGTGTCCTTGTAGGTTGGGAACTTTTCCTTTGACAGTTTAACATAACTCAATAAAGGGAATAAAGAATCTATTGTTTCCTCAGCCTTCTAGGTAGGCTTCAATGAATCTAAAGAGAAAAGTCGATACCCCTACAGAATCAAGCAATGTGGACTTAGCCATGGGGCATTCCTGGGCTTAGACCAAGTTTGTAGGTAGTGTTTCCTTGATGGCTAGAAGGACCCTTCTATTCATAAGGATATAAGGATATCTCCAAATATACAATTTTTTCTATAGGACCTTTGGAAGAATCTAGAACCAAACTCCTAAAACCTCACTCACATGGCTACGTGCCAGGAAGGCATAAAAGATGGAGTTGTTGTTTGAATTCTTAGACATTCTAAGGGATTGAGAATCATTCCTTCTAGAGAAATTTTGCAAGTTTGGAACCTTTCCATCCCATTCCCAATATATAGGTTCTTTTTTTTAGAAAAATAAAAGTAGGAGACATTACCCCACAAGAATTACTGAGCGTCAAGAAATAACTCAGTTAACAAAGGAACCGAGTCTCAACCAAGCCAACTCAGCCAAAGAAGGGACCGAGTAGCAACCGATTTCGAGGGGTAAAATCTAGTATAAGACATAGAATCCTCGAGTGAGGCTTTGGAAATTTCAATTGAGATATTTTTTATATTGTCATTGATCCCAAACCTTAACTGGTAACACAATTGCTATCTAGGATAATACCATATCTATTGATTGATGAACGAGATTAGGGAAAGAAGATAACAAGAGAACCTAAGGAAAGGTTGAGTTATTTGATACTTCAATGGGTACTTGATTATTTGGCACATTGATAAGATATTGTATTATTTATCTAAGTAAGAAGAAAGACTAAAGAAGTAGGCTCAACCGAGAAAAAGTGAAGAAATCTAGTTTAAGCCGAGTGATGTTAGTTTCGACCGAGTGCTAGTATATGCCAAGTAAATTTAGTGTTGACTAAACATCAGTATACATCAAGCGATAGGAAATTACTAAGAAAAGACAATGTTTGCTGAGGAAGACAGTTTGTGGAGATGACTGAGTTACACAGTGATGACTGAGGAGAAGAACACAATATTGACTGAGTGTTAATAATTTACATTTGGAGAAATAATTGAGATTCCCAGCCGACATAGTTGAATTCTTGGGATATGAAAATCATGTTGACTTTATTAATGAATTGTATGGAGTATTTAATGCATGGTAAATAATTTTATTATGGATTCAAGAGAAGTTTAGAGATGTATCTAGAAGAAAGGATGAAGAGCATAATGATGGAAGGATTCAGTGAATCTGACCTAAACCTAAGATCTATCAAGGAATTAAGCAGCAAAAGATGGATCTACCTAATTGAAGAGGTATAAAGGAAAACCTAATTATGAGGTTACAACATGGGCTAATGTTGTTGATGTTATTGAATGATAAGTCTAAGTACAAGGCTGATGGAGAAATTGTGAAGGAGCTGAATAGAGTTGTGATTGCCTAAAGTGAATTCTGATAAGATCAGTGATGGAGATGGAAATGAAGATCAATCAGTAAATCAACATATATGTGTGAAGTGGATCTATATTTGCAAAGTGAGATGTATGTTTTTTAGATCAGAAACTATTGTTACTTTCTAACCATTGTATTAGTCTAAATCCTTTAATCAAGGTTGACCTAAAAGTCATTGTATAAATCATTTAATCATGGTGGCATTCTAATGGAATGTTCTTAAATCCTTTAGCTGGGTCACTTTTGACAAAGTGTTTAAATCCTTTAACATAGTCACACCTAGCAGTGTATTTGTAAGCCTTTAATGAGGTTGTCTTTTCATAGAGCTCACCTAAGAAGAGTGAAATATCAGTAGCATGTTACAAAGTGGTTTTTCCCAAGTTGGGTTTCCACTATAAATCCCAGTGTTATACTTGTCTGAATGTTTTGGTGTGAATGTTGTTATATTCTGCAAGGTAATTACTTTTGGATAGTGGACTACATGTTATATGTTTCTAATATATGTTATAGAGATCAAGCTGAATTTATTATTAGATATGAGATTTTATGAAGTGATAGAAAGTTCAATTGGTACATCTGGACCTGAGAACAACTGATTCACACCCCCCTCTCTATTGTTCTAAATAATTCTAATAATTGGTATCAAAGTTGTTAGTGCTTACAGAGAAAATTTTAAAGGTACTTGAAGCTAATGATCAAGATGTATAAAAGGGAGGTACCAAAGTGGAACAAAGAGAACTTTTGTGCATGGAAAAGTCTGATGAAATTTCATCTACCTAGTATCAGTGATTCGATGAAGTACTATGTGGAACATAACTATGTTATACCTACTACACATTTGACTTCCAAGGAGATGAAAGAAAAATAAGAACACAATCAAGAAATGTTGGAGATTGCATCTACCTTAAGCTATCCTAAATTTGAAGATATCAAATGTTACACTACTGCAAAGAAAATGTGGGATGCTCTTGCAACTATCTATGGTGGGGTTACTAATTTACTAAGAGAAAAATCTTAAAGTTTGAGAGGTAAGTTTGATGAAATGAAAATGAAAGGAGAAAATATTTCTTAGTACTGTGGTAGAATTAAGGAGGTAGTGAATTCCTTTTAAAGGAGCTAATGGAATCATTGATGATGAGACTATTATTGGTAAAGTATTGTTAACTTTTCTTCCTATCTATGCTATCATAATTTCTGCAATATAAGAATCAAGATGTAACCTTGGTAATGTTCTAACTCTGGAAAGTCTTGTTGGTAAGATTATTGCTTTTGAGCTATCTAACTATGATAACTACACTATTCCTAATGTTGAATCTGCATTCAAGTCAAAAATGGTTTTGCATAATTCTAAGAGGGAAAAAGAAAAATGTGTGAAAAGTGATAGTGACAGTGATAGTGAAAGTGACTCTTCTGATGAGGAACTAGATGATCTTGAGGCTCTCATGGCTAGAAGACTACAAAGAGGAAAAGGAAAATATAAAGGTAAACTTAATATAATCTATTTTTTTGGTAACAAAGTTGGCTATATTGTAGCAAGATGCCCTAATAGGACTAAAAAGGATGAGAGAAGAGAAAGCAAGTACAAGGACAAGAGAAATGACTTGGATCACTGAAGGTAAAAAGACTACAAAGATAAAGGTAAGAAATCTTGCTATATTGTTGACGAGGAAATTGACAGTGACACTAGTGAATCTAATGAATGTGATATAGAAGTAGTTTATGTTGATATAAAAGATGATTATGATTTTGATGAGAAAACTGCACTTATTTCTTATGTGCATAAAGGTGATAAATGGATTATTGATAGTGGTTTATCACATCACATGACTGGTGATAAAAGTAAATTTCAAGCCCTAGATCATTACAAAGGTAGAAGTGTTAAGTTTGGTAATGATGCACCATGTCCTATGAGAGGTAAAGGATCAATTAAGATGACTGATAAGATCACATGTGAAAATGCTTATTCAGTTGAAGGTATTAACTATAATTCACTGAGTGTTGCACAGTTGATTAGTAATGGTTACCAAGTGGAATTTCATCACACAGGTTGAAATATTTGATGCCGCTGGTGAACTAATTGGAAGTGGAGAACAAACAAGAGGTAACTTGTTCTTGTTAGGAATAGACCCAATAGATAACTCAGAAGGGGGGTGAATTAGTTATCTACTAGTTTAAATTCTTTATCCAATTAAGTATACTTAAACATAAAGCATAACACAATGAAAGAACACTTGAACACAACACCAATATTTTGGGTATGGGGAAACCCAAATAGGTAAAAACCTCGGTGGTAATTGACACCCACTAATAATCTGTACTACTATTTTTTGATCCTTGCTAGAAGATCCTTAACCCTATTAGGAGTTTCTTTACAATGTATTTAGTACAGTAGACCTAGTAAAGGGTTGGACCCTGTTAGGAGTCTTTTACAATTAACTCTATTAGGGGTGAGGATGCACTATCCGAGAGCACACTGCTCAAATGGGTGAAGGCTACAACCTTCTGAATAACCGATACACACTATATCTGGATCTTGGTGAACTATGATTTGACCTAATGTCTAGATTAGTTTCAATGTATAGCACAAATACTTTACTTGGTCAAAAAGACCTTCTTCTGATGGCTCAACACTTCACACACTCTGCTCTACTCTTCACAATCAACTTTGAACCACACTTTAGCAATCACAAATGACTACCTATAAATATCTTTCCTCTAAATGATATAATCAAGTTAGCCTATTAGAATGACCTTTAAATCATATTATAGAAACCATAACATACTCCAATAATAATTTTGTCATCTCTACTAAGCACACAACACAATCTGGGACCTATCCAATATTAATAAGTGTAGATGCATGCTACACACTGTCGGCTCAACCAAAGTAACTAAAAATTTCTCCATAAGCTGAATTACATCATGCACTCTTAACTAAACATTAATAACTCTTCTCTAAGCACTAATCCAAGGGCACATACCAAAATCATAGGTACAACTCTAGAACCAAGAAAATATTTGTCGGCTCTTCTGAATAAACACAAGAAGCTGCTACTGCTAAATAGTGACTGCATAACTTCACTTCTACTAATCATCAGACTTTGTGTCCATGAATGTAACATCACTAACATGTTTCCATCACATATCTAAACATGCAAGGCTCCATGAAAACTCTATGGAAAATCATTCATCAAACACTTCCTGTAACTCTGTCAGGAACACTGCTGACACAAGATACTATATAACTATTTTTACTAACAGTTAACCTTTGTGTCCATGATATCATGTTGATAACATGTCCATGATGTATATAACAAAAGCTTACTACATAAGTCTTCCATGCATGCTACTTATCATATGTTGTCTTCAATGACAAACATATAGCCAACACTAGCTTGCTGGCAAATCTCCAACAATCTCCCCCTTTGGCATTGATCGAAACATATGGAATGAAAAACTCCACCTATCCAAATGAGATATTATTTTATAAAATTATCCATTTCATTATCAAAACTCTCCCAAGGATGAATCCTCCATCTGCTACAATATTCTTCAACATTCTCCATTTCCTCAACTGAACTGCTTCCATAACTAAAGACTACTCCCCCTTAGTATATTACTCCTTTTACTTCTATTTTTCATGACTATATATTACTCCCCCTTTGACATCAATGGAAAAGGGCACCAAATAGTTTAAGAACTAGTACTACTCCTAAGGTAAAGTAGTCAACCATCCATCAGTCTTGAAGGACAGATGCTCTTTCTTCTTTCTTCTAAGAAGAATCAGGGAAGGGAATTACTCCCAACTTCTCCCTGAAATACTCAAAAGTATCTTTTGGCAAGGGCTTTGTGAATATGTCTTCTAGTTGATCTTTAGTACTCACATAGTCCAACTTAACTTCTTTTTCTGCTACTTTCTCTCTTAGGAAGTGATACTTGATCTCAATGTGTTTTGTCTTTGCATGTATCATAGGGTTCTTTGACATATTGATAGTGCTAGTGTTATCACAATGTATAACAATAGGATAGTCAATCTGAATTCCAAAATCCTTTATTATTTGCACAATTATAGAAAAAATCAGGGCTGCTGCAACATACTGCACTTCTACTATTGACTAAGAGATACAATTTTTCTTCTTGCTTGTCCAAGTGACAAGTCTGTCACCAAGAAACACTGCTCCTCCTGATGTACTTTTTCTATCATCAACACATCCTACCAAATATGCATTAGTATATACATGAAGCTAAACATTTTATGAATTGGGATAACACAGACCATAGTCTATAGTGCCTTGCAATTATCTAAATATTCTTTTTACTACCATGAGGTGACTTTGTTTAGGCTCTACTGCAAATCTACCAACTATGCCAACTGCATTGGAAATATCAAATCTAGTTTGAGTAAGATAAATGAGTTTTTCAATCATAGAATTGTAAAATGTTATATCTACTACTGGTGAATCATCTTCTTTTGTAAGCTTGCATCCTATTATCATAGGTGTCCCTACTAGCTTGCAATCATCCATCTTGAATTTCTTTAATATCTCTTTCACATACTTGGACTGATTAATGAAAATACCTTTCTCTATGTGTTGCACATTTAATCCCAAAAAGTATTTGATAGGTCCAATCATTCTCATCTCAAATTCACTCTGGATCTCCTTAGCAAATTTAGCACTAAGTTTTTCATTACCTCCAAATATAATGTCATCAAAAAATATAGCTACAAGTAGTAAACCTTCAGATGTCTCTCTTATGAATAGATTACAGTATGCTACTCCTTTCTTGAATCCAATCTTTGTTAGATATCCATCTAGTCTCTCATGCCATTCTCTAGGGGCTTGCTTAAGTCCATAGAGGGCCTTCTTTAATCTACATACCATATCAGGTCTTTCTGATAAGGTGAATCCTTCTGGCTGCTCAATGTATACTTTTTCTTTCAAATCTCCATTCAAGAATGTTGACTTGACATCTAGTTGATAGACTTTGAAGTTTTTTACTGTTGCATAAGCTAGAAACAACTTAATAGCTTCTAATCTACTCACAGGTGAAAATGTGTCTAAATAATCAATGCCTTCTCTTTGCACATACATACTAACCTTTCTTTATTTCTTACTACTGTAACATCTTCATTCATCTTATTTTTGAATATCCACTTTGTTCCAATCACATTCTTATCATTAGGTCTTGGGACTAGTTCCCAAGTTGCATTCTTAATAATTTGATCTAGTTCTTCTTTCACAGCATCATGTCAATTTGAACCATTACATGCTTCTTCAACACTTAAAGGTTCAATATGAGATAGTAAACATACTGCCTCATTGCTAGCTGAATTCTTTTCTTGTGATCTTGTTAAGACTTTTCCACTCTGATCTCCAATCATATCATTCTTGGAATGGTTTCTAGATGTAAAGTTTGGAACTTTAGGTGATACTGTCTCATCTTCCTTCTAAGTTTCTTCTTCACTTGTTTCAGGGTCATTGAACAATACATTGATACTGTTAAACATCTCTTCAACAACTGTATCACTAGTGGAGGGTCTAGGTTCATCTTCAATCATAGGTGACTAATCATGGTATCTTTCTTGAACCATAAACTTCTCATCAATCTTAACATGAGCACTTTCAATGATCTTCTTCAATCTTAAGTTAAAACATCTATAAGCTTTACTTTTAGTAGAGTAACCAAGAAAAATACCTTCATCACTTCTTGCATCAAACTTGCCTACTGCTTCATCCCTCTTGATGTAGCACTTGCTTCCAAAGATTCTGAAGTATTTCAATATGGGAACATTACCAAACCATAGCTCATAAGGTGTCTTGTGAGGGCCAGGCCTTAATTGTATTCTATTGATTGTATAGACTATTGTATTGACCACATCTCTCCAATAGGTATGTGCAACTTTTTCTTCAATCATGATGGTGCACGCTATGTCAAGGATAATCCTATTTCTTCTCTTTGCAATCCCATTATGCTAAGGTGTTCAAGGTGCACTTAATTGTCTCTTTATGCCATGTTCTTCATAGTACTCATAGAATTTGTCAGAGGTGAATTCTCCTCCTCTATCTGACCTTAGACATTTTATCTTAAGTTTAGATTCATTCTCAACCTTAGCTTCGAATATTTTGAACTTCTCAAATTCTTCTGACTTATCTTTCAAGAACATGACCTACATCATTCTAGAATAATCATCTACAAACAAAATGAAATACCTTTCACCATAGTATGATCTTGTTAGAGTTGGTCCACATAGATCTATATGAATTAGATCTAGCTTGTTCTCTACTAAATTATGCTTCCTCCTAAATGAATTTGTCACATGATTTCCCGTTACACATTCCCTACATATAGTATCAATTGGATTTTCTATACTAGGTAGGTCTCTTACTACCTTATCATTACTGATCTTTACTATGTGATGCAAGAGCATATTAGGTCCTTGGAAATCCTGTGTCACCAAAAAGAATTTGGAGTTTTCCTATGTTTCTCAATTTCTCCTTTGATAGATTTGGTTTTTTGTTGGTTGATTTCCTTTGGTCACCAAGTGTGGTTGGTTCTCTCTTGGGTAGTTAGTTATTTCACTGCCACTCGGCATTGTCTATCTATCGCTCAGTTACCTTACTTACCGATGGGTCTAGTTTTGTTTCCTATTGTGGCCAACTTGTGCATTTATATTGGATCATAGAATTAATGTTGGTATCCATCATTAGGAAGTGTGTGGTCCCAAATTTGACTGTTACTTCCATTAATTGTGGATCTGAAGGCCGACTCATCTTGGTAGCTTCTTGTATAAATGTAGATGTTTGGTGGTAGTTTTAGGAGGGTAGTCTTGATAGAAGATAGAAGGTATTAGATTAGAGATTGGTAGTAGATCCTTGCATGTTTGAGGAATTTCATAATTCATTGTAATATCAGGCCCTAATCGAGAAGGCCTTATAGTTTGGTATGTTTAATTCAAATTGATGAAAGTTAATAAAAGATCTAGCATTCTCTCTCTCACTCTTGTTGTTTGTTGCTTCCACACATGTGTTGCAGGCTTGGATCATTAGGGTGTGCCATCCTTTGGCCCCTCTTGCTCTAGGTCCTTGCGTCAGGTGGTATCAGAGTGAGGTTAGATCTTGATCTAGGTTTGTAGATCTAGGTTTATAGGTTCCTCTTGAAGCCTTGGTTGAATTGTTGTGGGGTAGAAGATTACGATCTGACCTACAATTATAGAAGGTTGTCAAGATGGTTCATGGGAAGTGAGATGCAAATCCAAGATTGACAGATATGCTAAGGTAGATTGGTGCTAGATTAGAAGTAGTGGAAACAGGCCAAAGAAGAGGCAAACATCTTGAAGATGTTAGTGATGATGAAATTGAAGAAGAATAGGAAAATGCAGAACCTGCTCCTATTATGGATCAAGGTGAAGAAAGATTTTTTAAGGATTTGAAAAATCTGAAGTCAACACCACATTGCAATCCCCCCAAGTATGGTGGAAAGCTAGATTCTGATGAATTGGTGGACTGGATCACCGAGATGGAAAAGTATTCTAAATATGAGAGTATCCCTGAGGATAAGAAGGTGAAGATTTCAAGTACAAAGTTGAAAAGTCATGCATCCCTATGGTGGGAACATCTACAATTGGATCAAAAGAGGAAAGGAAAAGACAAAATCAATGTATGGATTAAAATGGTCAATAAGTTGAAAGGAAAGTTCTTACCCTATGATTATCAGATTAGCCTAGTTTGGTGAATGCAAAGTCTGAAATAGAAGGAAAGCTTGGTAAAAGAGTATACTAAGGAATTCTATAGATTAGATATTAGATCTAGACATGATGAAGATGATGTGGAAAGAATCGATAGATACCTGAATGGTTTGAGGGTTTCCATCCAAGAGGAGATTAGCATGGTCAAGTTGGAGAACATTGAGGAGGCTTATTAATTTTCCTTGAAAGATGAGGAGAAATTGAACAAAAGACATGAGAAAAGACAAAGAGGTCCAGGTGATAGAATCCATAGAGGAAGAGGTAGATCTAATCATGAAAATGGTAGATTTGAACCAAAAAAGAGAAATTTGGACAAAGGAAAGATCAAGTGGAAAGGTGAAAGTTCTAGAGGTAGAGGCAATAACTACTGAGGTGGTTATAGTAGAGGAAGTTTCTGAGGAACTTGTTATAATTGTGGAGAAGAAGGACATAGATCTTTTGAATGTACATAAGCTAGTAAGAAGGCTGCTAGCAGTAGAAATGCTTTGGTGCAAGAAGAGTCACCGAATGAGCTTGAGAAGGAAAATAACTTGATGGTAAGCTGAACACTCTGGAATGAAAGAAAGAAGGAAGATCTGATAAGGAAAAGTTTGTTCAAGACTAGATGTAGAGTTTCTGACAAAGTTTGGAAGGTAATCATTGACAGTGGTAGCTCAGAGAACTTGGCATCTAAAGAGATGGTCACAAATTTGCAGTTGAAAATGTTAATCCGAAGCCTTATCAAATTTCATGGATCAAGGATGAGAATACACTCCTGGTAAGTGAACAATGTTATGTGAATTTGAATATTGGAAAATACTATGATAAGGTGTTATGTGATATCATGCCTATGGATTGTTGTCATATTTTGTTGGGTAGATGTTGGCAATATGGTAGACATGCTATATATGATGGAAGATTGCATAAGTATACTATTGTGGTTGATGGAAAGAAACAAATATTGTTACCATTGATGCAAGAACCTATTAGTAATGTTTTCACATTTGTGAAAGTTTTCTTGATGGAAGGAAGGAATTTTGTTAACTCTTTGAAGAGGGATGATGTATGTTTTGCTATGATTCCTAATAAATCAGGTAAGAAAATAGAAGATAATGTCCCTGAGGAGATTGATAAGTTACTCACGGAGTATAGTGATATCATTTTTGATAATGTACCTAATGGTTTGCCACTGAAAAGAAGTATTGATTCCAAAACAATCAATAAGATAACAGTGAAGTATAGGTTTCCTATACCGAGAATGGATGACATAATGGATAGTTTGAATGGAGCAAAGTATTTCACAAATATTGATTTGAAAAGTGGGTATCATCAGATCAGAATTAGAGAAGGTGATGAATGGAAGACTACTTTCAAGACAAAGGAAGGTTTGTATGAGTGGTTGGTTATGCCTTTTGGTTTAATTAATGCACCGAGTACTTTTATGAGGTTGATGAATGAAGTTTTGAAGAAATTATAAGGTAAGTTTATGATTGTATATCTTGACAATATTCTGATATTTAGTAAGACTAGAGAAGAACATTTGTTTCATGTAAGACAAGTTTTGCAGATATTGAAAGAAGAAAAATTGCTGATAAATCTGAAAAAGTGTTCATTCATGCAAGAAGAGATTGTGTATTTGGGATTTTTTATTTTAGCTGATGGTTTGAAGTGGATCCTAAAAAGGTTGAAGCTATTCTGAATTGGCCTAAACTTGTGAATGCTACTGAGGTAAGATCATTTCATGGTTTGGCAAGTTTTTACTGAAAGTGCCTAAGGAATTTCAGTTCAATTTGTAATGCTATGACTGAGACTATGAGAGGAGACAAAAGAAAATTCAAGTGGACACATCAAGGTACTAAAAGTTTTGAGATCCTGAAGTAGAAGTTTGTTGAATTACCTATTTTGGTATTCTTGGAGCTTTTCCTTGTAGGACCAAACTTGAATAAATAAAAGGGTTGTAAATTAGGATAGGCACTCAAGTTTGACAAGAAAATAGTCCAATTGATGAGGATAACAAGGAATCCTCCTTCTTCTTTGAGCTCCACATCCCTCAGGTGGGTATTGCCTTATCTGGACACTGAAAACACCTCATGATACATAATAGGCCTATAGATAGATTAGTGTGGAATAGTCTCCAAACCCCTTTATGTAACTTGTACCCCAATGAAGAAAATTCTTAATGAAATAGCCCTACTTGCATAGAATGGGTATGAAAACTAGAGACCTATACTAACAACATGAAAGGGAAAGGATGGAACTGAAAGTAAATGATTTAAAGATGGGTTGAAAGGTGTTGGATACAATTATCTGAAGGAGATTGTTGGATTAATTGTGTGTTGTCTTTGATGTCACACAAATGTCATATCACTTATCATGCGCAGTCAGTCAGCAAAGCAATTCCTAGTGTCTACTGAGCTCAGTCGGTCAGCTAAGCAATTCCCAGTGTCTACCAAGCTTAGTCGGTCAGCAAGGTGGTTTTTTGTGTTTACCAAGATCTCTCGGTCTTCAAAGGATGTTGCAAAATTTGCAGTGGTAACTAAGTTCACTGAGTCATCAAAGGAATTATTTTCTAATTAGTGTTTACCGAGAAAGGTTGGCCCAGTAAAGAATTTTGTTAATTTGAGGAATAAAGTTTGTTTATTCAAGCCGACTGTTGTAATGAGTGTTAATGTTTGTAATTATTATTAGTGCCAACTTGACAATGTGAATGGAAAATCTAAATGGTATATATAGAAGCTCAAGTTTTGAATTAAAAGTGTGTGCAAGTGACAAAGAGAGTGAAAGTGTGGACAAGTGTGAAGGAGGAAGAGTGTGTGGATGAGCGAACATGCAAATCATTTTGAAGGAAAGTGTGAGTGAATTTTGAAGGATGGTTAGATATCCTTGAGGAGTAGTAGAGATATATTTGATTAGGAAGGATCTAGTCAAGCAGAACAGAGATCTGTAATCAGAAAATTAGTTGCATCATTATTCAAGTCATTTCATTGTTACTTTCTCACCATTGTAGTAGTGATTTCAAAATCTCTTAATAGAGTTGGTTTAACAGCCATTTTGTAAATCCTCTAAAAAGGTGATAGTTCTATTGAATTGTTTCTAAGACCTCTTATAAGGCCACTCCTAATAGGGTGATTAAATCCTCTAACAAGGTCACACCTAACAGTGTGTTTTGTGACCTTTAACCAGGTTGGCTCCTAATAGGGCTCACTTCAGAAGAGTGAAAAATAGTAACTAGTTACATTGGTGGTTTTTCCCATATTGGGTTTCCATGTTAAATCTAGTGTCTCTTGTGTTCATGTTATTTTCTTTATGCATGCATGTTAATCACTGATGAATACTTAAGAACAGTTATAATTAATACTCACTACAATAATTGAGTTTTCAACATTTCTCTATATGTTTACCAAGTGATAGCAGTAAATGAATTAATAAGACATCTAAGGGGTCTATGGTAATATTTTTTTGGTTAACTGATTCACCCCCCCTCTTAGTTACTCCATCTATATTTCCAAAAATTGGTATCAGAGCATTTGGTTCTTGCAGGAAGGGTTTCAAGGACCTAAGCTAAAGATCATGATGTCTTACAAGAGAAAAATTCCAAGGCTTAACAAAGATAACTTTTTAGCATGGCAAGGACTCATGAGACTTCATCTGGCTTCCATTGGTGATTTAGGATGGAAATATATTGATGAAGAATATAAAGCTCCTATTGGCACATTAACTATTGAAGACATTGCAGAGAAAAAGAGCCATAACACCATGATGATAGACATTGCATCAGCTCTCAATTATGAAGAATTTTATGAGATCAAAGACTACACAACTACTTATGCAATGTGGAACAAGCTAAAGAAAATTTATGGAAATGATGAAAATGTGAAGAGAGCCAAAGCAGAAAGCCTAAGAGGATAGTTTGATCAGATGAAAATGAGAGAAGATGAAAACATTGCAAAATATGTTGAAAGGATCAAGGCAAGTGTTACTGCAATTAGAGCTTCTGGAGGAAAAATTGATGATGAAACTATTATAAGTAAGGTTCTTAGAAAATTACTTCCTATCTATGCAATAAGAGTATTTGCTATTCAAGAAAGAAGATGTGAAGAAAATCACAATATAACTTTGGATGCTTTAGTGGGAAGATTGACAGCCTTTGAGTTGGATAACTATGACAACTATGTTCCAACTTCCAAAAATTTTGAATCAACATTTGAGGCCAAACTTTCACTTAAGAAGGGAAAGAAAATAAAGGACATCCAGTTAGAGAGTGAAGAAGAATCAGATGAAAGTTCTGATAGTGATCTTGAAGTTATTGAAGCATTACTTGCAAAGAAATATACTAGAGGCAAAGGTAAATACAAAGGTAAAACTCCCTTAATCTATTTTTCATGTGAAGAAATTGGTCATATTGTAGCTAAGTGCCCAAACAAGCAAAGCAAGGATGAGAAGAAAGGTCACAAGTACAATGGCAAGAATAATTTCAAATCATTCAAGGATAAAGGTAAGAAAACATGTTTTATGGCTAAGGATTCTGATAATAGTGAAGATGAAATTGTCTACATTGTTGTAAAAGATGAATCTGATGATGATGAAGATAAGATGGCACTTATCTCTCATGTAAGAAAAAATGATACATGGATCATAGAAAGTGGATTTTCACATCATATGACTAGTGACAGAACAAAGTTTGAACACCTTGAAGACTATGATGGTGGTAATGTAAGGTTTGGAAACAATGAACCTTGTTGCATAAAAGGAAGAGGATGAATCTCTTTAACCAAAGAACTTATATGTGATAATGCATATTGGGTTGAAGGACTAAAGCATAATCTTCTAAGTGTAGCATAGCTAATCAACATTGGATTCAAGGTTGAATTCATGCATGGTAAAGCAAGACTACTGGATGACAAGGGAAAACTAATTGGATCAGGCAAACAAACCAAAGGTAACTTGTTTTATCTTGATCTTGGTGAATGCTCATGTTTTATTGCTCAAATTGAAGAAAGTTGGTTATGGCACAAAAGGTTATGTCATGTAAATTTTGATAACATGGTGAAAATAAGAAAATTCAAGAAAGTAAGAGGCATTCCTACTTTGAAGAAACTTGATGTTGGTCTATGCAAAAATTGTTAGATTATTAAAATGGGAAAGACTAGCTTTAAAAGTAAAAACTATCAATTTGAAGATATTTTAGAAATTGTGCATACTGATTTATGTGGACCTATTGGAATTGAGAGCTATACTGGAGAAAAATTCTTTATTCTCTTTGTTGATGACTACTCTAGAATGATGACTATTATGTATCTAAGAGAAAAGTTAAAAGCATTTGAGAAATTCAAATGGTATTTGGTAAGAGTAGAAAAGGAAACATGGAAAAGAATGAAGTGCTTGAGATCAGACAGAGGTGGTGAATTCATCTCCCATGAATTCAATAATTTTTGCATTGAAAGAGGAATCAAAAGACAGGTATCAGCCCCAAGAACTCCTGAGAAGAATGAAATAGCTGAAAGGAGGAACAGATCTATCATGGATTGTGCAAGGAATCTAATGATTGAAAATAACATTGCTATGAAATACTGGAAGGAAGCTATTAGCACTGCAGTTCATACCTTAAACCGAGTATAGTTGAAGAAAGACACATTCAAAACTCCTTATGAGTTATGGTATGGCTATAAACCCAATGTCAATTAGTTGAAAGTATTTGGTAGTAAGTATTACATCTTAAAAGAATCTAGAAAAGGAAAATTTGATGTGAAAAGTGATGAAGGAATATTATTGGGATATTCTTCCAAAAGTAAGGCATATAGATGTTTGAATTTGTCTACTCACAAAATCATAGAAAGTGCACATGTGAAAGTTGATGAGTTTGTAGAAAAGATTGAAGAAGAAAGCAAAAAGGAACTAGAGGATTATAGGAGATTTGTTCACATTGAACCTGATACATTACCAAACACATCTGTCCATAAGGAGATTGCATCTACTGAGCCCAGTATAGTAACCGAGTCACAAGAAGTTCAAACTGAGTCACAAGGACTCGAGTCTCAGTCTGAAGCTACCAAGCCAATATCTACCAAGTCTAAGCAACCAAAACCTTAAGATAAAATTCAAGAAGATGACAATGTAACTCATTCAAGAGGCAAGGAACCTATATTGGCCAAATATGTTAGGAGGCATCATACACCAGATCAGATTATTGGAAATAAATCAGATGGTACTATGACAAGAAGTAAACTAAAAGGTACATGTTTACTTGCTGATTTTGACCCTAGAAATGTCAAAGATGCATTGAGAAAATGAAAATTGGATTGAGGCTATGAAGGAAGAAATTAAAAAAATACATAAGAACAAAACATGGACTCTTGTACCTAGGCCTAAAGATAAAAATGTAATTGGAACAAAATGGGTATTTAGGAATAAGTTGAATGAAGATGGTCAAGTATCAAGAAACAAAGCTAGATTGGTGTGTAAAGGATATTCTCAAGAAGAGGGCATAGATTATAGTGAGACTTTTTCTCCTGTTGCAAGATTAGGTGTAAGAACCCTACTTGCATATGTAGCACATAAAGGATTTAAGGTATATCAAATGGATGTAAAATCTGCATTTCTCAATGATATTTTTGATGAAGAAGTCTACATTGAGAAACCTAAAGGTTTTATTGATCCAGACAAAAGGAATATGGTCTGCAAGTTACACAAAGCATTGTATGGTCTGAAAGAAGCCCCTAGAGCATGGTATGAAAGATTACACAACTATCTTATTCAGATTGGTTTCAAAAGAGCTAATGATAATAGTAGTTTGTACATCAAGGAAGGACCAGATAACAAAATTGTTCTGGCAGAAATATTTGTGGATGATACTGTGTTTATAGGTAATGATGATCAATGCAAAGAATTTTCAGAGAAAATGAACAAAGAATTTGAAATGTCTATGTTTGGTCAAATAAAGTTCTTTGTTAGTCTTCAAATTCAGCAGAGCAAGAATGGTATCTACATTACTCAGTCTAAATACATCAAGGAAATACTTAAGAAGTTTGGTATGGAAGATGCAAAACTAGTTGGTACCCCCATGTGTACTGGACTGGAGCTTACCAAAGATGATGATTCAAAAGAAGTATATCAGACCTTATATAGATCAATGATTGGAAAATTACAGTATGTAGTTCATACAAGGCCTGATATTGCCTTAGTAGCTGGTATAGTAGCAAGATTCTCAGCAAAACCTAGAGAAAATCATATGATGGCAATCAAAAGAATCTTGAGATACTTGAAAGGAACTGAAGATTATGGCTTGTGGTATAAATTTGGAGGCAATGTGGATTTAAAAGTGTTTACTGATGCTGATTGGGTAGGAAACATTGATGATAGAAAGAGTACAAGTGGTGGAGCATTCTTTCTTGGCAAGAGGTTGGTATCTTGGATCAGTAGAAAGCAAAATTGCACATCCCAATTCATAGCAGAAGCAGAATATGCTGCTGCAGTAGTAAACTGCTCTTATATTATTTGGTTTAAATAGTTATCGAAAGGCATGAAGGTTGAGATCAAAGAACAAGTTGTTATATTTTTTGATAATACAAGTGCAATAAATATTTCAAAGAATCCAGCAATGCATTCCAAAACCAAGCACATTGCTATAAAATATCACTTTGTCAGAGAATTGGTGTAAGACAAGGAAATCAGATTGGAATATATTCATACAAAAGAATAGACTATAGATATATTCACCAAGCCACTACCTAAGGATGCATTCTTGTATCTAAGAGGTAAATTAGGGATCATTCCCCTATCCGAGGCTCACTAAATAAAGTTTTAGTGATGCATCAACTAGAGCATATTGAAGATTAGTTAGTTGATGTAGCTTAGTCAAGGAATCATTGCATATGAATCAGTACTCAAGGTACATTTCTATTCACCTAGTATGTGTTGTCTTTGGCATGTGTTGTCAAAGAGGGAGAGTTTGTTGTCATATTTCAAGAAATTTCTTAAGATTTCTAAGAGGGAGAGTTTTCTTGGAGAGTTTGAGAAGTTAAGAAGGAGAGTTTTTTAGTTAGAAAGAGAAGTTTTCTGACAAAGGGAGTTCTCATAGATGAGAATCATAATGAAGCTAAGGATATGTTCCTTACTCTATGTTTTCTATGAAATTTCATTGTGCTATCACATGTTGTGTTGCCATCGATGCCAAAGAGAAAGATTGTTGGATACAATTGTCTGAAGGAGATTTTCAGATTAATTGTGTGTTGTCTTTGATCTCACACAAATGTCATATCACTTATCATGCTCATTTAGTCAGCAAAGCAGTTCCCAGTGTGTACCAAGCTCAGTCAGTCAGCTAAGCGATTCCCAGTGTCTACCGAGCTTAGTCGGTCAGCAAGGCAATTTTATGTGTTTACCAAGATCTCTCGGTCTTCAAAGGATGTTGCAGAATTTACAATGGTAACCAAGTTCACTCGGTCATCAAAGGAATTCTTTTCTGATTAGTGTAATGAGTATTAATGTTTGTAATGATTATTAGTGCCAACTTGACAATGTGAGTGGAAAATCTGAATGGTATATATAGAAGGTCAAGTTATGAATTAAAAGTGGGTACAAGTGAAAAAGAGAGTGAAAGTGTGGACAATTTTGAAGGAGGAAGAGTGTGTGGATGAGTGAACATGCAAATCATTTTGAAGGAAAGTGTGAGTGAATTTTGAAGGATGGTTAGATATCCTTGAGGAGCAGCAGAGATATATTTGATTAGGAAGGATCTAGTGAAGTAGAACAAAGATTTGTAATCAGAAAATTGGTTGCATCATTATTTAGGTCATTTCATTGTTACTTTCTCACCATTGTAGCAGTGATTTCAAAATCTCTTAATAGAGTTGGTTTAACAGCCATTTTGTAAATCCTCTAACAAGGTGATAGTTCTATTGAATTATTTCTAAGACCTCTTACAAGGCCACTCCTAACATGGTGATTAAATCCTCTAACAAGGTCACACCTGACAGTGTGTTTTGTAACCTTTAACCGGGTTGGCTCCTAACAGGGCTCACTTCAGAAGAGTGAAAAATAGTAACTAGTTATATTGGTGGTTTTTCCCATATTGGGTTTCCACGTTAAATCTGGTGTCTCTTTTGTTCATGTTATTTTCTTTATGCATGCATGTTAATCACTAATGAATACTTAAGAATAGTTATAATTAATACTCACTACAATAACTAAGTTTTCAACATTTCTCTGTATGTTTATCGAGTGACAACAGTAAATGAATTAATAAGACATCTAAGGGATCTATGGTAATATTTTTGTGGTTAACTGATTCACCCCCCCTCTTAGTTACTCCATCTATATTTCCAATAGAAAGGACCCCTGAGATGCACTAAGTCTTTGATAGACCAGTGCCTTGTCCAATGGGCCACAAAGTCAAATACCCTATTGCAATAGATAGCTATGAAACAAGAAGATAGTGTACTCAATGTGTTGATGCCTAACATCAATCACACACCATGACCAAACCTCACTTTAACAACCCACCTATGTATTCAAGTATGTTATTACCCATCCAAAATATTTTAACCCTCCCTTTAGAAGAGACCTATAAATAGATAATACATTAACCAGCATCCACTGGAAGACAAGCATGACATATCTTTGACACCTTAGCTCATAAATACATGAAAACTAATCTTGAACCAATTATCTCTATGATGACAACTCCACTTGCAAACACATGGGAAACGCAAATAGAAAAATCAAACACCATTGATGTATGATTAATGAATTCAAGATTCAAATGGAGATAGTTTGATGATAGTAAGAATATACCGAATCCTCATACATAAGACAAATTATTTACAATAAATATCATATTCTCTGAGCTAACAAAGGAGAAAAGAACACCCTATATGCAGAGAAGTATAGAAAATCTATAGGAAAAGGACCCTTCATGGAACTAGTTCTCCTCAAAATTGCAAAAGAAGGAACCTTTACAAAATAAAAAATTTCACTACTTATACCACTAGCTATCTTGGGATCCTTAAGGAATTCAGGATGCAATAAGTTTTGGATAGCTAGGGTTAGGGTTTCACCCACTAAACTAACCAATATCAAACAACAACTAATTCAAGGGGAGAAAACCAAGCAACCTAGACAAATAGATCCTGGAGTGATTCCAATCATGAAAAATCTCACTGAGAAGGTACTGAGAATCACAAAAATTCCCAAAATGTCAAACTTTTTAGCCACCTACAATATGTCTCGAGCACAAAAAACATGGTACAGACCCCTGTAGACAATCATGGAACATGCTAGACCACACTCCAATAACAAGCACCACCAAACAAATCAAATCCGCATGTGAAAGCATTCAATTTTAGTCCTTCTGGTCATAGGAGACCCTCTACAAATTCAAATTTGAAATCAAACAGTCATTTCCATGGGGCCAGCAGCAAATCAGTGGTCATAATTTGAATCTCGATCAGCTTTAAGTCCTGATTGTTTGATCTTTCTTTTTCGCAGTCTTTATGTTCTTAACTCAACTGCCAGCCCCGGGTTTACCTTTAGAGAACATATGACAAAGCCTTTTCCTATTTGTTCAATGAAATACTTAACCTAGGTTCAACCTAGTGACCTAGTGATCAAAGGAAAGTAAAATTACCCCAGTTATACTTGGTGAACTAGTGACAAAAGGTTTTCGCTAGTTTGTAGAACACTTTAAGTCATCGCTAAAATACTTAGCGATCCTGCGACCTTCCTTCGCTGAATTGCCAGCCAATTTAAAATACCACTAGCTCATTTCACCAATGAGTGAAAAGCAATGAAATTCATCAGGCCGCTAACCTTATTTATCAGGACTGCCAAACCACTAAGGCAATTTTAATGAGCCCACACAAGAGGATCGATGATTGTCTCATCTTCACATAGGCCTCCAAGATTCCATCAGATCATGAGACAATCATCAGATGCAAAATCTTTCTCTACCCTGACAACCCTCTGACAAGAAACAAAATCAATGGTGGTCTCAAGATCACAAGTGTCAGAGAAAACCCATTAGATTACATGCTAACCGTTGATGCCCTATCACTGTCAGAACCCACTGAGCCTTGAAATACCTAGCCCCACTGATAGCATGCCCAATCACTCACCCGTGGACCAATCATAGCTTTCCATATCAGCACACCTAGTATGTGGACCCACTACATTTAGTACCTCTAAAAAAGATTGAATTGACGGTCGGTGCATGATCTTAAGCCTCTGACAGATCCCATAAGATCATGTGCCCATCGTTGATTTTTTGACACTGTCAGGACCCTCTGACGCATCTGGAAACTAGATCCCACTAACAAATACCAATGTGTTGGTACATGGACCAATAAAATATCATCAACTATGCATACATGTCATTTTGGACCCACAGTTTAATCCTTTAGGAGATCGAATGACTATCGTTAAGGGATGATGTTAAAACCTACACATCTTCCCTCAGTGGTATAACAACGATCATTGATTCTGCTCACTCGTTAACAAGTGAATAGGGAAGGAAGATAGGGCCCACCAGGATAGATGGCACATGGTCATGAAGTTTCATGTTAGAACCTTTTGACAACCTGCAGTCTTGTGAATTAATGACAACCACACAATTCTGCAAGGTGAAACAAAGGAAAGAAATTTTGTGGCTGGAGACTTAGGAAAATAAAATGCTGAGAGACTTAGGAACTTAGGGAAATATTAAAGGGGGATCCTAACGTAAAACCTAACCACATAGCAAGCGAGGGGACATAACATTTAAGCACATGGGTTATTGAGATTTTAAGTGACCTGATAAAGTAACACCAAATTAGAATAGGGCCTGAGAAAAATAAAGGGTTTTAAATGTAACAACAAGTTTTTTGAATTTTCTGCTTAGGGCTTTAGCCAAAGACATGAAAAATGATATAGAGACTAGGGGAAAGATAATGAAGCCATAAAATTTTTATAGGTGCAGGCCATTTTCTAAAGATTTTTTGCATTGACATGAAAATGGGCTAACAGTGGCTCTAGTTGGGGATGATGGGCAACTTATGTCCATGCAAGAAATCAGATCTCTGGGAGAGCAAACCACCCATAGGACAAAACACAAGGACCACAAAAACTGGCAACCAAACTAGGGAAAGAAACACACAACAAGAAAGGGAAAGACAATTGTACAAGGATTTAAAATTTTTATAGAAATTATACAATTTTAGTCAATGGCCCCAGGCCACCAAAAGAAAATCAATGCCCCTCCTAAATCAAAAATTTGATTTTCATCTACATATGTGACCAAACACCTAAAATTATCTTGATCACCTTGTTGCCAACATATGTGAATAACCATGGGCTGAAGAATAAAATTATGTTGATCACTACCCATGTATTTCTAGTCATGACTACCATACTCATATTCATATTCCAAGAAGTAAGGAACATCACTCACTTCTTCTTGATGACTGGAAACAAAAAATTGATCTAGTAATGCATCAGAAAATGTGACATATTGATTATCATGCATTACCATAGAATCACTTAGCTGAGAAGGACTTGGATCCTTAGATTTATCTTCATACACTACATCAACCAGTGAGAAACTTGATTGCTCTATGATATTTTCATGAATTGGATCATGAACCAAGTGAAGGTCTTCTTCATAAATTTTGTGATAGTAGGACAACTGATCGGCATCATTATTTTTGCCAAAAGAATTTATGTCCCAATCATTGAAGACAAAATCCTCAACACTGTCACCATCAGCATATTTAGCAAAAGAAGGAAAAGGGTTTGAACAAGAAACTTGTTCATCATTGCTATCTTTATGATAGGAAAACACACTGTCATGTCCTTCTACCTCTTCTCTTGTAGAGTCACCACATGAGGAAGTTTGTAATATACATGGGTCCTCAGGGTCACTTTGAACACTGGCCTCATTATTAGTGTCAAAGGATAAATCATAGGGGAGTTGCAAATCAAAATCCAAAACAGAGGCATACCTTTGAAATTCTTCAACCAAGAGTGTTGAAATCTCTTCACTGCTTAATGGATTTTGGGCCATACTTTCATCTTCCTTAGCTTCACCCCTATTACAAACATCATCCCTATCAAGAAAAAGGATAGACATCTTTGGCTTTAGATCATCTTGTGTGAAACAATAACTGCAGGAATCATCATCTACATCATACTCAATACTCTACCCTTCACACAAAACATCATCAAACTCGGACAAGAAAACTGCCTTCTCATGTTGACAAGAAGAAAAATCTGTAGACAAAAAGGAAATATTGCCATCCTCAGATTCATCTTTAGCATCCTCATATGCACTAACCACAAAATTAGCCTCATAGTCAACACCTTCCACATAATGAGAATCAACATCAGAACTACTGGTCTCCTCATGATCAACATGAAGAGAAACCAATGCCCTCAACCTCTTGTCCCCCAATAACTACCAATTCTTAGCTTTTAAGGACATAACCCCAAGTGCATTCTCAAGCCCAAGGCTATCATCACTAAGTATCCAATCTTTGACACATATATAATACTCTTCCCACAATGCATCTGACCAACTAGTTGACTCATGAAAAAAAAGATCCAAGAATAAACCAATGAACTCAGGTTCAAAAAACTCAACATCATTAGGAAAATTATTATATAAATCCCAAAATCTATCATAGAAAAGAGATATGGATAGATCCTTTCTGCATCCTACTTTCAATCTCATCAATGACATGCAATCCCTAAGAATGCCTTGCTCAAGGAATGCAAGCTCCTCATCAAGCTTACCCATCAAACTTAATGCAATACTTCCATACAATTTTGCAAAGATGCAACTGAAAACTTGAAGTATGCAAACCTCTACTCACACCTTATCCTTTCCTTAGTGCTTGATCACTTAATAAGGAAACATCTAGACCTTTGAGAAATACCTAAGATTTTTGTAGCAAAAGACTTTGTTGAATGGAAGGTAGGGCAGATCTAGAGCTCACCATGTAGCTCCATCAAATTCTTTGTTGTGTAGAGTCACCACCTCCTTGGAGAGGAAAATATTGTTTTTCTTTGTACCTCTTCCAATCAACCAAAACTACACTAGGATATCACACTATTTATCAGGAACTGCACTGATCAAACAAAGAAATTAGAACTACCACTCAACACTTAGTGAAAAATTTTTAGCAAATGCTTTATTTTGTATCTGACTCTTTGACCATATAACCAGACTCTAGGATAGTTCAACAAAGCAAAGAATTGGACATCTTAAACTTGATGTCATTTATCATTTCCCCAGAAAAGTCACCAATTTTGTTGGAGCTTTTCCTTGCAGGACCAAACTTGAATAAATAAAAGGGTTGGAAATAAGGATAGGCACTCAAGTTTGACAAGAAAATAGTCCAATTGATGAGGATAACAAGGAATCCTCCTTGTTCTTTGAGCTCCACATCACTCAGGTGGATATTGCCTTATCTGCACACTCAAAACACCTCATGATACATAATAGGCCTATAGATAGATTGGTGTGGAATAGTCTCCAAACCCCTTCAGGTAACTTGTACCCCAATGAAGCAAATTCTTAATGCAATAGCCCTACTTGCATAGAATGCGTATGAAAATTAGAGACCTATACTAACAACATGAAAGGGAAAGGATGGAACTGAAAGTAAATGATTTAAAGATGGGTTGAAAGGACCCCTGAGATGCACTAAGTCTTTGATAGACCAGTGCCTTGTCCAATGGGCCATAGAGTCAAATACCCTATTGCAATAGACAACTATGAAACAAGAAGATAGTGTACTAAATGTGTTGATGCCTGACATCAATCACACACCATGACCAAACCTCACTTTAACAATCCACCTATGTATTCAAGTATGTTATTACCCATCCAAAAGATTTTAACCCTCCCCTTAGAAGAGACCTATAAATAGATAATACATTAACCAGCATCCATTGGAAGATAAGCATGACCTATCTTTGACACCTCAGCTCATACATACATTAAAACTAATCTTGAACCAGTTATCTTTGCGAAGACAACTCCACTTGCAAACACATGGGAAATGCAAATAGAAAAATCAAACACCCTTGATGTATGATTAATGAATTCAAGATTCAAATGGAGATAGTTTGATGATAGTAAGAATATATCAAATCCTCATACATAAGACAAATCAGTTACAATACATATCATATATTCTGAGCCAACAAAGGAGAAAAGAACACCCTATATGCAAAGAAGTAGAGAAAATCTATAGGAAAAGGACCCTTCATGGAACCAATTCTCCACAAAATTGTACAAGAAGGAACCCTTACAAAATAAAACATTTCACTACTTATACCACTAGCTATCTTGGGATCCTCAAGGAATTCAGGATGCAACAGGCTTCAGATAGCTAGGGTTAGGGTTTCACCCACTAAACCAACCAATATCAAACAACAATTAATTCAAGGGGAGAAAACCAAGCAACCTGGACAAACAGATCTTGGAGTGATTCCAATCATGACAAATCTCACTAAGAAGGTACCAAGAATCACAAAAACACCCAAAATGTCAACCTATTTGGCCACCTACAACACACCTAAAGCACCAAAAACATGGTACAGGCCCCTGCAGATGATCATGGAACACCCTGGACCACACTACAATAGCAAGCGCCACCAAAAAAATCAAATCCATCTATGAAAGCATTCAATTTTAGTCCTTTTGGTCATAGGAGACCCTCTGCAAATTCAAATTTGAAATCAAATAGTCATTTCCATTGTGCCAGCAGCAAATCAGTGGTCATAATTTGAATCTCAATCAACTTTAAGTCTTGATCATCTGATGTTTCTTTTTCGCAGTCTTTATGTTCTTAACTCAACTACTAGCCCTGGGTTTACCTTTAGCGAACATGTGACAAAGCCTTTTCCTATTCACACATTGAAATACTTAACCTGGGTTCAACCCAGTGACCTAGTGATCAAAGGAAAGTAAAATTACCCCAGTTATACTTGGCGAACTAGCGACAAAAGGTTTTCACCAATTCATAGAACATTTTAAGTCATCTCTAAAATACTTAGCAATCCTATGACCTTCCTTCACTGAATCACCAGCCAATTTAAAATACCACCATCTCATTTCGTTAATGAGTGAAAAGCAATGAAATTCATTGGGCCGCTAACCTTATTTATTAGGACTACCAAACCGTTGAGGTAATTTTAATGGGCCTGCACAAGAAGATCGATGGTTGTCTCATCTTCGCATAGCCCTCCAATATTCCATGATGAAGGGTGCTTCCCTTAATACCACAAACACATAACAGAAATAGAGAAACAACAACAATAATATGCAAGAACAGAAAATTGGCTTCTTATTATCTCCACAAATGTGGAATTACAAACTTTCAGAATTACAATATGCAAAGCCACATGGGCATTCCTTACAATATTTTGTAGGACAAAGCCTCAAATCAATACCTAGATCTACTACCCAGAACTATTCTAAACTACCTAAGACAATGAACAAAATTTTTGAAGAAAATTATTTTCTGCCATTTCAGGTGGCCTAACTTCCGAAGACCATAAGTCATCACCAGTTGACCCAATCTGCTATTATAACCCCATTTCGGAAATGCCACGAAGTGCTCTATAGGCTTGACCCATGCAAATGCCCGTCACCCAAATTTTCAACCTCATCCGAGGCCTCTAAAGCCTTCAAAATTGAGTTCAAAGTTTCTGTACCCTGCTGCCAATACCAAAAATCCTCAATATCTTCCAATATACACTTGATCTGGCAATGAAACTTTACTGGCAGACTTATATGACCAAAATGAACCTCCAAGAAAGAAATTAGATCATTCTGAGAACATACAAAAATTACCAAAAATAGTAACTCTCCATAAATAGTAGCTCTGCACAAAATAACCCTTATTGAATATAAAAATAGAAATATTTTTTTGGGTGATGCAAGATTGCTCTTACACCTATGATGCTCCTGCATCAGACACCCAAGGTAATTTGAGAAGTGACCCTATCACGACTCAGGTGTGCAGAGGAAAACCAAGACGGCTAACCTTCTCCTTTGTCAGCCATGATGAATCTTCAACAAGTCATCCTTTCCACTTGACCAAATATTCTTCATATGTCATGTTCCTTGTGCTTCTGCCAACATGACTGTCTAGTATATCTTTGATCTCCTTAGTGTCTGAACTAGTTGCTGGAATACTCCACTGTGCTACTGTGATTTCATCTTCAACACCTCCTTCATGATACTCTATCAGATCTGAAATGTTAAACACTAGTAAAATATTTAGCTCAGTAGGCAATTCTACCTCATATGCATTTCCTGAATCATGTTTCTTCAGTATCCTACATGGTCCAAACTTCTTCATTTTTAGCTTGTTATATGTACCAACTAGAAACCGCTCCTTGTGCAAATGAACCATGACTTCATCACCAACCTAAAATTCCTTATACCTCCTTTTCTCATCTGCCTTAGCCTTGTACTGTGCGTTCATCTTGGTAATATGCTTCCTCACCTCCCCATGGATGTTCTTCAAGTGTTCTGCAAAATCCTCAGCTTCAGCACTACTTATTTCTCCTTTATCTATCTTCCTCAATTTAGATGCATTTCTTGGACTACTTCCATATACAATCTGAAATGGTGATTTACCAGTGCTTCTATTGACAGAATTATTGTATGCAAATTCTTCCTGTGGTAAAATTAAATCCCATCCTATTGGCTTATCTCCAACCAAACATCTCAACAAATTTTCCAAACTTCTATTCACCACCTCTGTCTGTCCATCAGTCTGTGGATGATGTGATAAACTGAACTTCAAAACTGTCTTCAACTTCTTCCACAATGTACACCAGAAATATCCAACAAACTTAGTGTCTCGATCTGAAACTATGATCTTTGGCAAACCATGAAGTCTCACTACTTCTCTAAAAAACAATTCTACTACATGAACAACATCATTAGTCTTCTTGCAGGGAATGAAATGTGTCATCTTTGAAAATCTACCAACCACCACAAAAATTGAATCATGTCCCCACTGTGTCCTTGGTAAACCAAGAACAAAGTCCATACTAATATCCTCCCAAGGCTTCTCTGGTATAGGTAATGGCTGATACAACCCTATATTCTGCTTCACTCCTTTCACCATCTGACATACTCTGCAACTCTGTACAAACTTCTTCACATCTTGCTGCAACTGTGGCCAATAATAATTCTCACTAACCAAATCAAGGGTTTTATCACGACCAAAATGTCCAGCCAATCCTCCGCTATGCTTCTCCTTGATGAGATTCTCCCTCATAGAACTTCATGGAATGCACAACTGACTCCCTCTGAATAGCATATCATCCTGGATGATGAAATCCAACCATTTTGTCTTGTCTAGAGTAACAGGTTTTGTACAAGCTTTCCAAGCTTCACCAAAATCAGGATCCTCTGGATATAAATTCTTGAGTTCCTTGAACCCAACCACCTCAATCTGCATCTCTGTCAGCAATAGTTGCCTTCTGCTAAGAGCATCTGCAACCCTGTTAGACTTTCCACTCCTGTGTTTCAAAACAAATGTATAACTCTGCAAAAACTCAACCCATTTCAAATGCCTTTGATTCAATTTTCCTTGACTATTCAAATATTGCAAAGCTTGATGATCGGTATACAAAATAAACTCCTTAGGAATTAGATAATGTCTCCACTTCTTTAATGCCTGAACTATAGCATAAAATTCCTGATCATAAACAGAATATTTCCTCTTGGCATCATTTAACTTCTCACTGAAATAAGCAACAGGTTTACCTTCTTGGCTCATAACAGCTCCTATTGTAGTACCACTAGCATCACAATCTACTTGAAACACCTTATTAAAATCTAGAAGTGCTAAAATAGGTTGTTCTGTAACTTTTTGTTTCAACAATTGAAAACTCTTTTCTACCCCATTAGTCCACAAATACTGCTAAAATTTCTAATAAACTTTCTGTAAAAGCTAGCCAAACCATGAAAAGATCTTACCTCAGTAGCACTCCTTGGAGTAGGCCATTCAAGGATAGCCTGTACTTTCTTTGGGTCCATTTTTAGACCTTCTACTGAAACTACAAATCTCAAATACACTAACTCTTTCTTCACAAAATTGCACTTCTTCAAATTAATCAACAATTTCTCATCTCTCAACTTCTCAAACACCATACAAATATGCATCATATGTTCCTCCAATGTCTTGCTAAAAATCAAAATATCATCTAGGTAAACAATGACAAACTTACCTAGAAATTCTTTCAGAACCTCGTTCATGAGCCACATGAAAGTGCTCGGTGCATTGGTTAGCCCAAAAGGCATAACTAACCACTCATATAGTCCTTCCTTTGTCTTGAAGGCAATCTTCCATTCATCTCCTTCTCTGATCTGAATCTGGTTTTATCCACTCTTCAGATCTATCTTTGAGAAATACACAGCTCCACTCAAACAATCCATAATATCATCCATTCGTGGCAATGGAAACCTATACTTGATTATGATCTTGTTTATTGGTCTGGAATCTATACACATCCTCCACTCTCCATTCTTCTTTGGTGCTAATACCATTGGTATAGCATAGGGACTCAAACTCTCTCAAATCAACCCTTTCTGCAATAACTCATGTACTTGTCTGTTCAACTCTTCACTTTCTGTTGGTGTCATTTTGTGTGCTGCCTTGTCTGGAAAACTAGCTCCTGGAATCAAATCCATCTGATGACTGATCTTCCTTACCGGTGGTAATCCATCAGGTACATTATCAGATACAATATCTTGAAACTCATTCAACAAATTTGCAACCTCTACAAGTACATCCTCTGCTTCTTCTTTACCAACTTTTGGAATTAAAGAAAAACACACATGCTCATGCCTCATACCATCTAGGAATTTTCTTCCATCAACAAATGTTATTCTTGCATTACCACATACCTTTTCTTCAGTCTCCTTCAATGGCTTTAGCTTATGTCACACTCCATCCTTTGTTAGGGAATAGGTATTCACACGACCATCATGTACAGCACATCTATCAAACTACCACGGTCTACCCAACAACATATGACATGCATCCATAGATATGATATCACACAATACCTCATCTTAGTATCCGCCAATCTTGAACTTCACCAGGCATTGTTCATTGACCATGACCTTGTAGTCATCCTGTACCCAGGCAATCTGATATGGATGTGGGTGTTTCTGTCTCTTGAGCTTCAACTTTGTCACCATCTCTTCTGACACCAAATTGTCAGTGCTTCCACTATCAATAATCACATCACAACATTTACCTTCACACTTGCACCTGGTGTGAAACAGGCTCCTCCTTTGTTTAGGTTCATTCTCACCACTCAGCAAGACTCTTCTGTTAATTAGCATTTCTCCTCTTTCAGCATCTTCAGAATTTGACAATCTAGCATCTTCATCTACATTTGCAACTCTGGCCTGGCCTTCATTTCTCCTGTTTGTTCTGCCTTGGCATTGAGGACATTCAAATGCCCTATGACCTTCTTCTCCACAGTGAAAACATGTTCCATGGAAGCCACCTCTTCCAGATCCTTGTCCTCTTCCTCTTCCTCTCTGATCTCTATTATTCTGATCCTGGAAGTGATTGGAATTATTTCCTCACTGATTCTGACTGCTACTGGCCTCATCCTTCTTTTTTGGATCTTCATTTTGGCCACCATATGACCATCCACCAGATCATCCACCGTGACCTCTTCCATTTTGTCTGCTCTCAAACTTCTTGTTCATCTTTTCCTCTACTTTTAGGGCAAACTGGTATGACTCTTCAATACTGTTCATTCGAACCAGATTCAGCTCCTCCTGAATGCTTGGCCTTAACCCATTAAGGTATCGGGTAACTTTCTCCTTATCAGCTTCTGCATGGCCTGTTCTGATGAGAAGTCGATAGAACTCCTCTGTATACTCCTGAACAAATCTTCCAGCTTGCTTCAAACTCTGCATTTTCTTTAGTAGGTTAAGCTCATAATCAACAAGAATGAACTATCACTTCAATTTATCCACCATCCGATCCCATCTCATGATTTTCTCCTTTCCCCTTCTATTGCACTCTAACTGAATCTCTTGCCACCATATCTTTACATGACCTTTCAGTCTGGCCTTCGCAAATTTGACCCTATCAGGATCCTCAACATCTTCATACTCAAAATATTCCTCACATTCATTGATCCAGTCGATCAATTCCTCTGGGTTAATATTTCCAGAAAATGTGGGAACCTCAATCTTAGGTCTTTTCCCAATCTTGGAAATTGCCTGAAAAGTCTTTCTTCCTCCTGGTTCACAATTTCAGCTTCTCCTTCTTGATATTCTTCTTCGACTTCATCCTCACTTTCATCTCTGACATTAAGATTCATTCCTCTATGAATCTCTTCTTGTAATTCTTGCACTTGTCTCTGTAGCTCTCTAACCTCAGGTGTCACAGCACCAAGTCTTCCGCCATGTTCTCTTCATGGAGGCATTTTCACGATGCGCGCTGAAACCCTAACCACGGTCCTGGTGCAAACTGCCTCACAGTCGATGATCTATTTACACACTCAAGAACCCCTGCTCTGATACCACTTGATGAAGGGTGCTCCCCTTAATACCATAAACACATAATAGAAATAGAGAAACAACAACAATAATATGCAAGAACAGAAAATTGGCTTCTTATTATCTCCACAAATGTGGAATTACAAACTTTCAGAATTACAATATGCAAAGCCACATGGGCATTCCTTACAATATTCTATAGGACAAAGCCTCAAATCAATACCCAGATCTACTACCCAGAACTATTCTGAACTACCTAATACAACGAACAAAAATTTTGAAGAAAATTATTTTCTGCCATTTCAGGTGGCCCAACTTCTGAAGACCATAAGTCATCACCAGTTGACCTGATCAGCTATTATAACCCCATTTCAGAAATGCCACGAAGTGCTCTACAGGCTTGACCCGCACAAGCACTCGTCACCCAAATTTTTGACGTCATTCGGGGCCTCTAAAGCCTTCAAAATTGAGTTTAAAGTTTCTGTACCCTGCTGCCAATACCAAAAATCCTCAATATCTTCCAATATACACTTGATCTGGCAATGAAACTTTACTGGCAGACTTATATGACCAAAATAAACCTCCAAAAAAGAAATCAGATCATTCTGAGCACATACAAAAATTACCAAAAATAGTAACTTTCCATAAATAGCAGCTCTGCACAAAATAACCCTTATTGAATATAAAAATAGAAATATTTTTTTGGGTGATGCAAGATTGCTCTTACACCCAGGATGCTCCTGCATCATTCCATTAGATCATCAAACAATCGTCGAATGTAGAATCTTTCCCTACCTTGACAACCCTCTGACAAGAAACAAAATCAATGGTGGTCTCAAGATCACAAGTGTCAGAGAAAACCTATCAGATTACATGCTGACCGTTGATGCCCTGTCATTGTCAGAACCCACTGAGCCTCGAAATACCTAGCCCCACTAATAGCATGCCCAGTCACTCACCTGTGGACCAATCACATCTTTCCATATCAGTACACCTAGCATGTGGACCTACCAAACTTAGCCCCTCTAAGAAAGATTGAATCGACGATCAGCGCATGATCTTAAGCCTCTGATAGATCCCATAAGATCATGCACCTGTCATTGATTTTCTAACACTCTCAAGACCCTCTGATGCATCTGGAAACTAGATCCCACTAACAACTACCAACATGTTGGTACATGGACCAATAAAATATCACTAACTATGCATATGTGTCATTTTCGACCCATAGTTTAATCCTTTAGGAGATCAGATGACTGTCGTGAAGGCATGATGTTAAAACCCACACATCTTCCCTCAGTGTTATAGCAATGATCATTGATTCTTCTCACTCGTTAACAAGTCAACAGGGAAGGAAGATAGGGCCCACCAAGATAGATGGCACACGGTCATGAAATCACATGTCAGAACCTTTTGACAGCCTGCAATCTTGCGAATTAATGACAACCACACAATTTTGTAAGGTGAAACAAAGGAAAGAAATTTTGCGGCTAGAGACTTAGGAAAATAAAATGACGAGAGACTTAGTAACTTAGGGAAATATTAAAGGGGAATCTAGATGTAAAACCTAACCACATAGCGAGTGAGGGGACATAACATTTAAGCACATGGGTTATTGATATTTTAAGTGACTTAATAAAGTAACACCAAATTAGAATAGGGCCTGAGAAAAATAAAGGGTTTTAAATGTAACGGCTTGTTTTTTGAATTTTCTGCTTAGGGCTTTAGCCAGAGACATAAAAAATGATACAGAGACCAGGGGAAAGATAATGAAGCCATAAATTTTTTGTAGGTGCAGGCCATTTTATAAAGATTTTTTACATTGACATGAAAATGGGCTAACAAGTATTACCTGATTTCAGTAAAGTATTTCAAGTAGAATGTGATGCAAGTGGAAGTGCAGTTGGAGCTGTGTTGATTCAAGAAGGTAAACCTATTTCTTTCTTTAGTGAAAAGTTGAATGATGCTAGAAGGAAATATTTTTTGTATGATCAAGAATTCTATGCTATTTTTCAAGCACTAAAGAAATGGTGACATTATTTGATACCAAGTGAATTTGTGTTGTATACTGATCATAAGGCTTTACAATATTTGGGTAGTTAGAATAAGTTGAATCAGAGACACATGAAGTGGGTTGAGTATTTGTAGAGCTATTCATTTGTGATAAAGCATAAAAGTGGAGTCACTAACTGAGTTGTTGATGCATTGAGTAGAAGAAGATCTTTGATGACTGAGATGAAAATTGAAGTTTTTGGTTTTGATGAGATGAGAGGTTTGTATGAAAATGACCCTGATTTTTCTAAGCCATGGAGAAAGTGCAGAGCACCTATTCAAGATCAACAAGATACTAAATGGGATGAATATTTCATTTAGGAAGGTATGTTGTTTAAAGGTATTCAATTATGTATATCGAGAGGAGTAATGAGATCTAATTTGATAAAGGAGAAACATAGTAGTGGTTTGGCTGGATACTTTGGCTTTGATAAAACATGGAATTTGTTGAAGGAAAAGTACTTTTGGCCATAGTTGTATAGAGATGTTAAAAAATTCGTGAAAAGTTGTGGTATTTGTCAAGTTGCAAAAGGAGTAAGTCAGAATACTAGATTGTATACACCGATTGGTGTACCTGAGAAACCTTGGATTGATATCAGTATGGATTTTGTTCTTGGCTTATCGAAGATAGTAAGAGGTAATGATTCAATATTTGTTGTGGATAGATTTTCTAAGATGGCACATTTCATACCTTGTAGAAAGACATCAGATGCAGTACATATAGAAAATCTTTTCTTTAAGGAAATTGTTAGACTGCATGGATTATCTAGGAGTATTATCTCTGACCGAGATAGTAAATTTGTTGGATACTTTTGGAAAAAACTTTGGAAGAAATTTGGCACTGAATTGAAATATAATTCTACATTTCACCCACAAACCGATGGAAAGACTAAAGTTGTGAACAAAAGTTTGGGAAATCTTTTGAGATGTTTAGTTGGGGACACACCGAGTAATTGGGATTTTGTGTTAGCACAAGTAGAGTTTGCATATAATAATTCAATGAATAGGAGTACTAGAAAGACACCATTTGAGATTGTGAATGGCACACAACTAAGAGGAATATCTGATTTGAGAGACATTGGTGATGAGAATAAGAAAAGTGTTGAAAGAGTAAAGTTTTCTGAATACATGAAGACATTGCATGAAGATGTGAAGCTGAAGCTGGAAGACAGTAACTAGAAATACAAAGACAAAGCTGATAGATCAAGAAGATAAAAGACTTTTGATATTGGTGATGAAGTGATGGATCATTTGAAGAAAGGTTAGTTTACTGTTGGCACATATGTAAAACTAAAAATGAAGAAGTTTGGACCTTGCAAGATTTTGAGGAAATTTGATAGCTGAAATGCATATGAGATAGAGTTACCTGATGACATGGACATATCACTGATTTTCAATATTGTTGATTTATATGAGTATCATGAACCTAATGAAGAAATGACAGTACCAACAGAATATCCTAAGAAGCAAAATGATGAAGTTGAATAGATTCTAAAGGAAAGAATTGGAAAGAGCACAAGAGGAAAACAATATATGGAATATCTGGTTAAGTGGAGGAATAGAATGATGGAAGATAGTTCATGGATTTAATTGTCTGAGTTGGATGTAGCTTGGACCAGACCTACCAAATGATTCAAAGAATCATTTCAAAATAACCCCAGGTGTTTGATGTAGGAGCATCTCGGGTCCTTGGCAATCCCGTGTCACCAAAAGGAATTTGGAGTTTTTCTATGTTGCTCAGTTTCTTCTTTGACTAAGTTGGTTAGTATTTGATCGATTTCCTTTGGTCACCGAGTGTGGTCAATTCTCTCTTGGGTAGTTGGTTGTTTCACTAGTGCTCAGAATTATCTATTTGTCGCTCGGTTATCTTGCTTACCGACGAGTCTAGTTTTTTTCCTATTGTGGCCAACTTGTGCATTTATATTGGATCATGGAATTAATGTTGGTATCCATTATTGAGAAGTGTGTGGTCTGAGATTTGACCGTTACTTCCATTAATTATGGATCTGAAGGCCGACTCAGCTCGATAGCTTCTTGTATAAATGTAGATGTTTGGTGGTAGTTTTAGGAGGACAGTCTTGATGGAAGATAGAATACATTAGATTAGAGATTGGTAGAAGATCCTCACATGTTTGAGGACTTTTGTAATTCATTGTAATATTAGGCCCTAACTGGGAAGGCCTTACAACCTAGCATGTTTAATTCAAATTGATGAAAGTTAATGAAATATCTGACATTCTCTCTCTCACTCTTATTGTTTGTTGCTTCCGCATGTGTGTTGTAGGCTTGGATCATTAGGGTGTGCCATCCATTGGCTCCTCTTGCTCCATGTCCTTGCATCACTATGTTATCAAAATTGATATGACATAGTCTTTTGTGCCATAGCCAACTGTCATCTACTTTAGAAATAAAACAACTTTCTTTTGGATTAAGCTGAAAAAAATTACCTTTAGTCTTTGATCATGATGAAATTATTTTTCCTTCCTTGTTGTTAATGATACACTTATTTCCATTGAACTCCAATCTATAGCCTTTGTCAAGCATCTAACCAACACTCAATAGGTTATGTTTCAAACCATCAACATAAAGAACATCATTAGTGTTGTTCTTTCCATCCAGGGTGATGGCTCCTCTACCAGTGATAGGTTTAGGAGTGTTATCTCCAAATCTAACCATGCCTCCTTTGTATCTATCCAAATGAACAGATCTATCTTTGTCACGTGTCATGTGATGTGAGCAACCACTGTAAATGATCCAATCTATCTTGATGCCTACTTGTGAAATCAATGCTAACTCTTGAGAATTCTTTTCATCTTTAAGAGAAATGAATCCAATCTCCTCTTCTCTTGATTCTTCATCTAATGCTCCATCTCCATTATAGTAGCATTCCTTTGTATACTTAGGCTTGTAGTTATTGTTGAACCTTTTAACTCTTGTAGGATACTTAGATGCAAAGTGACAAATCTTATTACATGAAAAGCATTTAAATGGAAATTGACCTTCATATTTTCATTTTCCTTTCTTTTCTCTTTTAGCAATCATAGAAATGAAATCATCTAGTGTTTTCTCTTCATCATCATCATCAAAATTACTAGAGGTGTTTGCAGATTTCTTACCATGGACTGAAGATTTGAAGGTTGTTTTACTTTTAGGTTCTGTCTTCAATCTTGAAATCTCAAAAGCTAAAATTTTTCTGATCAAGGTTTCTCTTTTGAAATTTGATGTAAGATGCATGGTCTCATCAAGTATTTTGATCTCATTTTCATATTCTACTGTGAGAGTGGTCATCAATTTATCCATAATGTCTTCTTTTGAGATCTCTCCACCATTGTTCCTAATTCCTACAACTGCTTCATTAATCCTTTGGTTGTAAGCTCTGATGTTCTCTTTAGGTAGCATCTCTAATGCATTGTATCTTTTCTTCCAAGTTTTTCTACATGCATCCTTTTCTTGTTTATCTCCTTCAAACATGTCTTCTAAGTGCTTCACTATCTTGTAGGTTGTGTCTATTTTCTTTATCTCAGAAAACTCACTATCCAATAGAGTGCTAATAAGGGCTTCTTTTTCTATTGCATTCTAATGGAACAAATCCTTCTACTTTCTTGTAGAAGCATCCTTTGCAAGATCTACTAGAGAGGGGATTTCAACTTCCTTAATAGCCACTTAAAAAACTTCAAAAGCAATGGACTAAAAATGTGTCATCGTCTTGTTCTTCCAATCAAGATAATTCTCTCCATCAAAATTAGGACTATCTTTTCTAAAGAATTCCATCTGATCAACCTCAAGCTATTAAATTTTTTCTTTGAGGCACTTAACTCTGAGACCAATTGTTAGGAATAGTCCCAAGAGATACCTGAGAGGGGGGCGGCTGAATCAATTATCTACTAGTTTCAATTATTTATCCAACTAAGTATACTTAAACATAAAACATAACACAATGAAAGAACACTTGAACACAACACCAATATTTTGGTTATGGGGAAACCCAAATAGGTAAAAACCTTGGTGGCAATTGACACCCACTAATAATTTGTACTAGTGTTTTATGATCCTTTCTAGAATATCTTTAACCTTGTTAGGATTTTCTTTACAATGTATTTAGTATAGTAGACCTAGTCAAGGGTTAGACCCTATTAGGAGTCTTTTACAATTAACCCTTTTAGGGGTGAGGATGCACTATTTGAGAGAACACCGCTCAAATGGGTGAAGGCTAAAACCTTCTAAATAACAGATACACACTATATCTGGATCTTTGTGAACTGCACTTTGACCTGCTATCTAGATCAATTCCAATGTATAGAAAAAATACTTTACTTGGTCACATAGACCTTCTTCTGATGGCTCAACACTTTGCACACTCTGCTTTTCTCTTCACAATCAACTTTGAACCACACTTTAGCAATCACAGATGACTTCTTATAAATATCTTTCCTCTAAATGATATAATCAAGTCAACCTATTATAACCACCTTGAAATCATATTAGAGAAACCATAACATACTCCAATAATAGTTTTTTTAGCTCTACTAAGCACGCAACACAATCTAGGACCCGTCCAATATTAATAAGTGTAGACGCACACTACACACTGCCGGCTCTACCAAAGTAATTGAAACTTTCTCCACAAGCTAAATTACATCATGCACTCTTAACCAAACATTAATAACTCTTCTCCAAGCACTAATCCAAGGGTGCATAACAAAATGATAGGTGCAACTCCAGAACCAATAAAATCTCTATCGACTCTTCTGAATAAACACAGGAAGCTTCTACTGCTGAATATTGACTGTATAACTTCACTTTTACTGATCATCAGACTTTGTGTCCATGAATGTAACATTAGTAATATTTTTCCATCACATATCCAAATGCACAAGGCTCCATGATAACTGTATGAACAATCATTCACCGAACATTGCCTGTAACTCTGTCAGGAACATTGCCGACACAAACTGCTATATAACTATTTGTACTAATAGTTAACCTTTGTGTCCATGATATCATGCTGATACATTGTCCATGCTATATATACTAGAAGCTTACTACATAAGTCTTTCATGCATGATACTTACCATATGTTTTCATCAATTACAAACATTCAGTCAGCACTGGCTTGCTAGCAAATCTCCAACAGTTCTATCTAGACCTGTCTGAAGAAACATGTTTGTTTGCAAAATTTGATGATGTATGGTTATGACATAAGAGGTTGTGTCATGTGAATTTTGACAATCTGGTAAATATTAGTAAAAATAAGAAAGTTAGAGGTTTGTCGAGATTCAAGAAACTTGATAATGTGATGTGTAAACAGTGTGAATTGGGAATAATGCTAAAGTCTTGTCTTAAGAGCAAGACATATACTTCTAAAAATATTTTGTAATTTGTTCGAACTGACCTTTGTGGACCTATGGGTGTACAAAGTTATTATGGTAATAAGTATTTTATTCTATTTGTTGATGATTACACTAGGATGATGACTATAATTTTTTTGAAAGAGAAATATGAAGCATTTCAGTTGTTTAAGTGGTATTTGGAAAATTTTGAAAAATAAATATGTAGAAGCTTGAAATTTTTGAGATCTTAGTGAGGTGGAGAGTTTATATCAAATGAGTTCAATCTATTATGCAATGATAGAGGAGAAGAAACATGTCAATTATGGATTTTCTGGATTGAGAACCCCTCCACAGAATGGCATAGCAGAGAGAAAAAATAGGTCAATTATGGATTGTGTAAGAACACTAATGATTGAGAAGAATGTTGTAGAAAAATACTAGAGATAAGTTGTGAGTACAACTATTTATACCTTAAACTGAGTATAAATCAAGAAAGGTACAAATGCTACACCGTATGAGTTATGGCATGGTTATGCACCTAATGTGAAGTATTTTAGAATCTTTGGGAGTAAATGCTATATACTGAAAGACAATAGTAATGGAAAATTTGATACAAAAAGTGATGAATGCATATTCCTAGGTTATTCCACTAATTGAAAAATCTTATAAGTGTTTGAATTCTAACACTAACAAAGTTTTGGAAAGTGCAAATGGTAGAGTTGATGAATATGCAGAAAAGAATGAATTAGAGGGTGAACAAGAACCTAAAGAGTATAGATCTTTTGTTTACATGGAATAAGGAGAGGCAAGTAGTACACTTAAACTAGATGTAGAGTCAGGGGTAAGAAATTTTGAGCATCACAAGGATACTACAAAGAAATCAGAAGAAGAAGCTGATAATTTGCATGATGAACTTGAAGATCAAGATTGAGGAGAAAATAAAGTTTCACCTACATTAGCAAAATATGTAAGAAGACATCATAAGCCTGAGAAAATCATTGGAGATAAGGAATCTGGAGTCTTGATAAGAAGTAAGTTGAAAGACCCTACATGTTTACTATGTGAGTTTGAGCCTAAGACAATAAAAGATTCTTTAGAGAATGATGATTGGATACAAGTTATGAATGAATAAATTGATCAGATAAAAAATAATGATACCTGGACTCTAGTGCTGAGACCCAAAGGTAAGAATGTTATTGGAACAAAATGGGTATTCAGAAATAAGCTAAATGAACATGGACAAGTAACAATAAACAAGGAAAGATTGGTATGCAAGGGGCATGCACAAGAAGAAGGAATACACTATGGGGAAATTTTTTGTCCTATAGCAATATTAGAAGGAGTGAGGACTCTACTTGCATATGCTACATATAAATATTTCAAAGTATATCAGATGGATGTCAAATCTGCATTTATAAATGGTATATTAGAAGTGTACATTGAACAACCTGAAGGATTTGTTGACCCAAGCAAGAAAAATATGGTTTGAAAGTTGAACAAGAAGCTATATGCATTGAAACAAGCCCCTAGAGCATGGTATGAGAGACTGCACACATATTTGATAAAGATTGGATTTGCAATAATAAATGAAAACATCAATCTATATATGAAAACTCATGAAGGTAAATGGATTTTGTTAGTTTAATTTTGTGTTGATGATATCATATTTGAAGGACAAGATTCCCTATTTTAGAAATTTACAAATGAGATGCAAAATGAGTTTGAAATGTCTATGTTTGGTAAGATAAAATTCCTTGTTGGTTTACAAGTTTATCAGACGGAGAAAGGTATCTTTATTACTTAGTCTAAATATGTTAAAGAGATACTAAAATTTTTTGGTATGGAGGATTCCAAACCAATAAGTACACCTATGGCTACTAGATTGAAACTATCTAAAATTGATGATATTGCTGAAGTAAATCAAACCTTGTATAAATACATGATTGGAAAGCTACAATATGTTGTTCATAGTAGACCGGATATAGCCCTAGAAGTTGGGATTATGGAAATATGTTCTTCTAATCCTAAGGAAAATAATATGATGGAAATTAAGAGAATACTAAAATATCTGAAAGGGACAAAGGATTATGGATATAATACTACAAGAAGAATGAAAATTTTGAATTGAGAGTCTACAGTGATGCATATTGGGTAGGAAATTTTGATGATAGAAAAAGTACAAGTGGTGGAGTATTCTTTTTGGGAAAGAGATTAGTCTCTTGGACAAGAAAGAAACAGAACTGCATTTCCCAATCTACAATAGAAGTTGTGTATGTAACAGTTGAAGTGAATTGTTCAAATTTATTATGGATCAAGAAATTTTTAAAAGGAATGAAAGAGGAAATCACTAAGTTGGTTGTTATTTTCTTTGATTACACAAGCTCTATCAATATATCAAAGAATCGAGTGATGCACACAAAGACTAAGCATTTTGCTATCAAGTATCATTACTTGAGAGAGATAGTACAACACAAAGAAGTAAGAATAGAATATGTGAATGCAAATGAACAATTAGCAGACATATTCACACAATATTTACCTAAGGATGATCATGAATATCTTAGAGGTAAAATAAAGGTGATTCCCCCAACTGAGCTTGCCTAGTCAACTAGGAGCATTGCATCAAATGTACTACACAAAATATCTAATAAATTGATGCAGAAAATGTCACACTTTAGGAGTTTCCTAGAGTTGTGAAAAGTAAAGCAAAGATGATAATCAATCATAAGTAAAATTACATAGGGAGAAATACAACATACTAAACTGATATGAAGACATCGACATATGGAAGATGTAAGTGATAGATACTACTTTGGCATTGTTGTCAAACATGGAGAGATTCAGCTAAAAATAGAGAGGGAGAAGATTCTGAGATTCTGTGAGATACATAAAAGATTCAGAGGGAGTGACTATGTATGCAGTCAGGCAAGGCAAAGAAGTTGTGAATCAAAATGAAGCTAAGGATATTATAAAAGTCTGATGCAGAAAAAAAAAAAATTGGATTCCTTAGTAAATCATGTGTTATTCATGTGGTGTTTCCATCAATTCCCAAGAGGGAGATTGTTAGAAACTAAAATTGAAATGATTGTTATATTGTCATTGATGACAAACCTTAACTAGTAAGACATTTTCTATCTAGGATAGTACCATATCTATTGATTGATTAACATGATTAAGGAAAGGAGGTAACAAGAGAACCTAAGGAAAGGTTGCATTATATGATACTTCAATGGGTACTTGATTAGTTGGCACATTGATAAGATATTGTATTTTTTATCTAAGTAAGAAGAAAGATAGAAGAAGTAAGATTAACTGAGAAAAAGTGAAGAAATCTAGTTTAAGCCGAGTGATGTTAGTGTCAACCAAATGCTAGTATAGGTTGAGTAAAGTTACTATTGGCTGAGCATCAGTATACATCGAGCAATAGGAAATTACTGAGAAAAGACAATGTTTTCCAAGGAAGATAGTTTATAGAGATGACCAAGCTATGTAGTGATGACTGAGGAGAAGAACATAGTATTGACTGAGTGTCAGTAATTTACATTTGGAGAAAGAATTGAGATTCCTAGCTGACATAGTTGAATTCTTGGGATATGTAAATCATGTTGAATTTATTAATGAATTGTATGGAGTATTTAATGCATGGTAAATCATTTTATTATGGATTCAAGAGAAGTTTAGAGATTTATTTAGAGGTAAGGATGAAGAACATAATGATGGAAGGATTCGATGAATCTGACCTACACCTAAGATCTACAGAGGAGATCAAGTGGAAAAAGATGGATCTACCAAATTGAAGAGTTATAAAGAAAAACCTAATTGTGAGGTTACAACATGGGTTGATGTTTTTGTTGCTATTGACTGATAAGTCTAAACAGAAGGCTGAAGGTGAAATTGTGAAGGAGATGAATAGAGTTGTGATTTCTTAAAGTGAATTCTGAGAAGATCAGTGATGGAGATGGAAATGAAGGTCAGTCAATAAATCCACATATATGTGTGAAGTGGATCTATATTTCCAAAATCAGTTTTATGTTTTTCAGATCAGAAACTACTGTTACTTTCTAACCATTGTATTAGTCCAAATCCTTTAATCAAGGTTGACCTAACAATCATTGTATAAATCCTTTGATCAAGGTGGCATTCTAATGGAATGTTCTTAAATCCTTTAATCAGGTCACTTTTGACAGAGTGTTTAAATCCTTTAATAGGGTCACACTTAGCAGTGTGTTTTTAAGCCTTTAACAGGGTCACACTTAGCAGTGTGTTTTTAAGAGCTTTTCACAGAGCTCACCTTAGAAGACTGAAATATTAGTAGCATGTTACAAAGTGTTTTTTCCCAAGTTGGGTTTCCACTATAAATCCTAATGTTATACTTGTGTGAATTTTTTGGTGTGAATGTTGTTATATTTTGCAAGTTAATTACTTTTGGATAGTGGACTGCATGTTATATGTTTTTGATATATGTTATAGAGACCAAGCCAAATTGTTGATTAGATATGATATTATTGAAGTGATGGAAATTTCAATTGGTACATCTTGACTTGAGAACAACTGATTCACCGCCCCCCCCCCCTTCTCTGTTGTTCTAAATAATTCTAACATGAGGATGTTGGATTTGTGTTTGTTGTAGGATCTTTTAAAGGTGTAGAGCACTCTTCTAAACCACTTTGGGTTCTAAGAAGACACCTAAGGTATCACCACTTTTGAGTTTCCTAAATAGGGGAGAGCTCTGCATCACTTTAATTTTCAACAAGATGATCATAGTGTTTTAGATCTTGCAGAATGTGATGACTACTTGGATGCCTCTTTAGAATTTGTTGATTTATGTGATGTAGATTTGGGAGACATACATGAGGGGGTTTCTCTTTCCTTTTATGATAGAATCCTATTTAGGGATACTTATTCACCTTCTTCAGAGATTGGTGTTCTTGATTCTTCTCCTTCTTCACTTGTTTTGTCACATGAGGTGATCGATTCTTTGAGCTTGGAGAGACCTATTCAGTCTTTAGAGATTCATACATGGAGACCTTCATCTTCTTCCTTCTTCAATTTGCACATGGATTGGCTTCTTCATCATTTTATATATCTATTTCATCCTAAGGGGAGACATGTTTCTTGTGAACATTGTCTTATCTATTATTTGCGGGTACTCTTCATCAACATGGGAGCTTGTACATTATGGGGGGATACCATGTTTCCACCTATCCTTCTTATGGGGGGATAATTTTTTGTATATACATGATGTATGTAGCTCCTGGGGTGTCTTGAGTACTCCATCCATCCATGCATCTTATTTTCTTCTCTCTCTTTGTGGGAGGGTTTTTCCCATGAGGTTTTCCCTCTTTCTTCACTTTATGATATTTATGCATTTCATGTATTGTATTGCATATTGTGCATGGGTACCTAACATGGCTTAGTAGCTGAGACCCATCTTGCATTGTGAGTTTAAGTGCATTCCCCTAAGTTTCACTTAAGGGGGGGTGTTGGTGTAATTAAATATTCCCAATTACACTTAACTTAATCTCAGTTAGGATAATGCATTGCATTGTAGTTTTTCATTGAGACACCTAGGAATTTGCACCTCAATTAAGCACATGGTGTAGGATAAATTCCACTTTAGGTGTGAGATCCACTTTATGTTAGGAATGAATGGTAAATATATCCTATGGAAGTATTGGTAGCCATTCTATAGTAGTTGTTTTTGCATTCATGACTATGATTGTCATTGATGTCAACATAGTGATCTACTGGAGATTAGCAGAGAAGAAGATAATGTTTTGATTAGCACACGTGGGATATTGTAGATCAAGCTATGAGATGTTGAGGACTTACTCTTTGATATGTTATATGTTCATGGTTAAGAGCACATATAGTAATTCATTTATTCATGAAAGTTATGAGCATTTTGGTGGAAGCAGTATTCAGGCATTGTTCTTGAGTAGCAGTTTGTTGAAATTGGATGATATCTCCTAATCATGATGGAATCTAGTTTTGTGAAGTTAATAGATGTTGAAGAAATATTTTTAGTGACATAGATGATAGCACAAACTTTGAGGTCACACGAGTGAAGAATTATTCTAATTGGAAGTTGATAGTTTTGTGTAATTTTTGTTGTAACGTGTGGAAACTTTTATTTTTGTAATTGGATGCCAAGTCATTTATAATTACTTGAGTGTGGTAAAAGGGAATGAATGTTTTTCCTTATTGTAAAAGAGAGGAATGGAATTTATAAATTTAATGATAGTGAAAGAGAATTTATGAAGGAGGATATGCGAGGTACAAAGATCTAAAATTGAGATCTAGTGTAGTAGTGAGTGTGGTTTGGCACAGTCAAAGAATAGGTAACATATTGTTGAGATCAGTAATGATTTTATATTGTTATGTTGAATAATCTAGAGATTAGTTGGACAGTGTGTTCAATGATCTTTCCATTGAAGCTGTTTGGGAAGTGGGTCCTTCTATCTTCCATAACTCCTAATAGAGTTAGAATCTTTTAGCAGGGATACAAAATATCTTAATAGGGATTCATATGTACTGAATGTATTTCAGAAGACCCCTAACAGAGTCCATCCTTTCACAAGGAATATTCATATTAGTGCATCTTTTGTGGGCATCGTTCCCACTGGGGTTTACTCTTTGATCAAGAGGTTCCCTAGTCAACATATCTTGTGTCATTGTGTTATTGTGTATGAATATCTTTCTATGGTTGGTAATTATATTGCTTGCATGGTTAAAATCTATTGAAGTTGATAAAATTTATAATTATCAGATAAATGATTCACCCCCCCCTCTCAGTTATCTTGATGGACTTTACTTTCTAACAATTGGTATCAGAGCAGTAGGTCCTTGAAAGAAAAGTTTAGCAACTTAAGGAGATCCATGGAGAATTTTAGGAAAGAAAGCCCTAAGTTTGATGGAGTGAATTTTGATAGCTGGAAAGAAAAGATGAAGACACATCTACTATGTTTAGGACTAGGTTATTGGTTGATTACAAAGAATGAGAACAATATCATTGATGAGGATAATCTTGAAACATGTTCTAGTGATGAAAGAGATCTATTCATGTGTAACATACTTGCTAGAGAAGCACTTTTGAGAGCCCTTCCAGAGAATGAGTATAGTCAGGTAAAATGTTTGAAAACATCTCATGAAATTTGGAAAGCTTTACACTCTACTTTTGAAGGTGATGAACATACAAAGAAAGTTAGATTACATAATTGGACATGTGAATTTGAAGATATAAGAATGATGGAAGATCAATCTATTAGAAGCTATATTGTTAGAATGTCAAAAATTTTTAAAGGCATAAAATCTTGTGGAGGAACAAAGATAGAAAATGAAGTTATATGGAAAATTTTGAGGACATTGACTCCCATGTTTAAGAAGACAACATATATGATTGAACAAGTTATACCTTGTACTTCAAACTTTACAAGAGAGACTCTTCTTGGAAGATTGGAAGTAGCAAAAATGAACTTGAGGTTATCAGGAGAGTTGCCTAGAATGGAGATAGCATTCAGTGCTCTTAGTGTTTTCCCTACTTTGTCCAGAAGCATTAGTGTGAGTGAAGATTATGCTAGTAGCAGCAGATCTAGAAATGAAGAAGACATGAAGATTAAAGAAGGTATTTCCTTGTGAAGAGAGAACCAGACGGTAAGAAAATTTTTAAATTTTGGACTTGTCAAGAATATGGTAATTTTGCATCTAAATCTCCTGATTTCAAAAGTACAAAAACAATTTCAAGCCCAGAAGATTTAAGGAATGTTATAATGATGAAAATCTTGAAGCTAGTATAGAGAGAACTTTAAGTGAAAGTGATACTAAGAATAATGATGCCATAGGATTTGTAGCAATTAAAGAAGAAAATCTTGAAACAAATGTTAAAGAAGAAAAAGACCTATTTTCTAAAGTTGAAAAGAAAGCCGATTGGATTATAGATAGTGGTTGTTCACATCATATGACTAGAGACATGAAAAATTTCATAAATTTTAACAATTATGATTGAGGATTTGTTAGAGTTGGAAACAATGCACCTTGTTTGATTAAAGGTATATGTGTTAGAATAATTGAGAGGGGAGTGAATCAGTTATCCAGTGTCCCAAATCAAAATGTATAATCCAAAACAATTCTACTACTTCTACAACTTGGTAAACATAAAATACTTTCACTATCTATGTTTTTACCAATTGACAGTCTAAACTTTATAATAGTTATTGATTAAATCTAACATGTAATATGCAAAGTATGATAACAAATAAATATCACAATCAACACATAACACAAGAGATTTAACATGGAAACCCTATGAAGGTAAAAACCACCTAGGACCGACAACCCAAAATTGTTCACTCTTCTGAAGTGAGGTCAGTGAAGACCCAACCCTGTTAAAGGTTATAAACACACTATTAGGTGTGACCTTGTTAGAGGACTTTAGCCTAGAAGTTATCATCTAGCCAACAATCACTCTGGGGTTGATAGGATAACAATGTTCACTCTATGAATGAAACATCAAAAGACTTTCATAGTCCACTCAGTTAAGAGATTTGACTGTGTACAATGGTTAAATATGTAACAGTAGATGATCTGCCTTAAAAAAAAATTAGTTTTTAGTTTAAAGATCAATGTTCAACTCATTCAAATATTTTTGATCAATTTAACACTTTAGATTCAATACTATATCAACTTACTATCCGTCAGGTTTAACTCTCTGTAGCTCAGTAATTTTTCTGCAACTTTGTTCTTATTAACCAGTATGATCAGAATGCATGAAGACTTCTCCATAGGATAATTCTATAGTATCTTCTTCTTCCAGAATGAGTTTCATAATGAAACCAATGTCTCTTATATAAATGAGTAAATCATTTTCTTTTCCTCCATCAGATTTTTTCGCTTAATCATATTCATAGATTTTGCCGCTTGAAGCTCCCTCAGCTGATGTGTTAATAGTAGGTTTTAATCTGCTCCATTAGATCCTTTTTGATTTATGTTAGTCATCGATCTTCATAACAAACATTATCTATTACCTCGATTTCATACACTTTACAACTCATCACTTTATTGGCTAAACTGATCTTTTAATTCCTTTCTATTTTTCTCGGTTAACAAATAAATGTGTTAGTGAACACAAGCTCAGTTAACACTACACTTCATCGATGTATATTGAAATGCTTTATTTACTGACAACACTACTTTGTGTCTTTCAGCTCTATTCTTCATCATAGATGAATGCAACATAATAAAGTCAATTTCATCAAGTCATAGACTCATCAACAAGTTACTCAGTGTATTCCTTATCCTCATCTATCATATACATCTTCCTCATCTAGATATTTATGGTCTTCATCTCTTTCATCTTCCTTTAGATGTGTCAGTATAGTAACTTATAAGATAAGTATTTTCAAGCTAGTTGACATCAATGACAACATAATACTAATTTAATCATCTTGCATATCTAATCATCAACTCCTTAGTAATCTTGAATTATAGATTCTTTGTTCAGGTTCTAAATCAGTTGTAGTTCATCAATCTCTCCCTTTGGCATTGATGGAAACTCAAGTAATATGAAATGTACCATACACATACCAAACATGTATTCTACAACTTTGTGATCAAATTTTGTGTAATGTAAGCTCTCCCTACCTTAATATGTTTAATCACTATGTTACTAAAACAACATTATAAAATACAGCTTTGTCATTCTATAGATATAACCTTTTTAGTTCTCAAGTTCCTTTCTGATTATCTCTCCCTTAGATAGTTCTCATCGGTGCATAATATCTACTTTTCTTTTCATATTATTTATCTCTCCCTTTGACAACAATTCCAAAGAAACAAATAAATAATCAGATCTGTAGTAGCTAAGTAACTCTCTATTGTCCATTACTTCCTCTGTATCTTAGTATACTGATATCCCAATCTGTTTTAGTTCTTCAAACTTAATCACAACCTTGAACAAAATCCAAAGTGTGAACTATGCTTCATCAATGTGAATGATCTTCTAATAAGATTATGCTGATGCAACATCCAAATCACATTAGTGACTGATAGACAAGGGATGGACTCCAAGTCTAGTCCTCAAATATTCAAATGTGTCCTTTGATAGAGGATTTGTAAAAATGTCTGCAAGTTGTTCTTTAGATGTAACAAATTCTAACTTTACTTACTTATCTTGCACTTGTTCTCTTAAGTAGTGATACTTAATTGAGATATGCTTTGTCTTAGAGTTCATCACATGATTCTTTGAAATATTAATAGCACTTTTGTTGTCATAGTATATGATCACTGAGTCAGTGATTACATCATTCATTCCTTCCAACACTTGCTTGATATATGCAATGTTTGAGCAATTAGTAGCAGTAGAAACATACTTTTCTTTAGCTGTTGATTGAGAAATACAAGCCTACTTTTTACTTGTCCAGGTTACAAGTCTTTCACCAAAGAAAAATGCTCCTCTGGTGGTACTTTTTTTGTCATCCACATTTCTAGCCCAATCAGCATCAGTATAAACCTTTAGCTCAAACTTACCTTCCGTAGGATACCATAATCCATAATCCTTTGTCTTTTTTAGATATCTTAAGAACCTTTTAGTAGTAATCATGTGTGATTCTCTAGGATTAGCAGAATATCTAGCAACAATTCCCACATGTGCTATATCTGGTCTACTGTGAACTACATACATAAGCTTACCAATCATGGATCGGTAAAGTGTTTAATTTACCTCTATAGTTTCATCTTCCTTTGTCAATCTACTTCTAGTAGCCATTGATGTTCCCATAGGTTTAGCATCTTCCATGCCAAATGTTTTCAAGACTTCCTTTATGTTCTTAGATTGTGTGATGAATAACCCATCACTCTGTTGTATCACTTGTAATTTGAGAAAGAATTTAATCTCTCTGAACATAGACATTTCAAACTCATTCCTCATGTCATCAGCAAAAGATTTACATACATGATCTTGACCTCCAAAAATAATATCATCAATAAAAATTTCAGCAATAATAATAGTGTCATTAGTATCACCTTTAATGTATAGATTACTGTTCTCACTACTTCTTACAAATCCAATACTTAATACCATCCTCTCGGTGCTTTTTTCAAACCATATAAAGCTTTGTGTAATCTACATAACATTTTTCTATTGTCTAGATCAACGAATCCTTTAGGTTGTTCTATGTAGACCTCTTCTTCAAGTATACCATTCAGAAATGTTGATTTCACATCCATTTGATAAACCTTAAATTTCTTGTGTGCAGCATATGCAAGTAACATAATAACTCATTACAATCTAGAAACAAGTGCAAATGTTTCCCTATAATCAATGCCTTCTTCCTATGCATATCCCTTGCATACTAATCTCACTTTATTTCTTGTCACTTAACCATTTTCATTCATTTTGTTTCTGAATATCCATTTCATACTGATAACATTCTTATCTTTAGGTCGGGGTACTAAGGACCAAGTTTCATTTTTCTTTATTTGTTCTATTTCCTCCTTCATTGCATTAACCTATTCTTCATTTTCTAATGCGACTTTCACATTTTTTGGTTCAAATTCACAAACTAGACATATACCTTGTCTTGTTTTGCTTCTTGTCTGCATTCTAGCTTGTCTGTTTCCAATAATTTATGTCTCAGGATGATGTCTTCTAAAAAAATTAGCTAGTACTCATTCTCTTCTTTCTTTTTCATCCTGTTTAGGCTCATTTTCTTGCTTGGTAGCACCATCTTGTTCATCAATTTCCCTTTCATGTTCCTCTGGGTTATTTTCCTGGTGACCGGTTATCATAGGTTGTGACTTCGGTAGATAGTTAGGAAGTTCAATGTAAGTGAATCTACCATAGTCTTCTAGTTCCTTTCTTTCTTTTGTGTTTATGTCATCATACTCTTCAACATGAACATTAGTACTTTCAATCATCTTATTTGTAACTTTATTTAGACATTTGTATGCTTTAATCTTAGTAGAATATCCTAAGAATATTCCTTCATCACCTTTAGAATCAAATTTTCCATTTCTCTCATCTTTTAGAATAAAACATTATCTTCCAAAAAAATTGAAATAACTTACAGTAGGTTTGTGTCCAAACCATAGCTCATAAGGTGTCTACTTGGTGTCCTTCTTTAGTTGTACTTGGTTAAGCACATATACAGCTGTGTTGACAACTTCCCTCCAATATGTCTGAGCAACATTCTTTTGTAGCATTAGTGTTTTAGCATAGTCAATGATTGACCTATTCATTCTTTCAGCAATCCCATTTTGTTGAGGTGTTCTTGGTGCAGAGACCTGTCTCTTACTACCATTCTCATTACATAAATTAGTAAATTCATCAGAGATAAATTCACCTCCTCTATTAGATCTTAAGCATTTAATTTATTTTCCAGTCTCTTTTTCTCCCTTAGCCTTATACCATTTAAACAACTTAAAAGCTTCAGATTTCTCTTTCAGGAACATAACAGTCATCAGTCTAGTATAGTCATCAACAAAAAGAATAAAGTATCTGTTAGCACGTGTAAAAATTTTCCTGGCCCTAGCACTTTTCCTTTGGTCCTTGCAGTCATTTTATTTCCCTAGCTTTGAAACCCTTAGTTCAAATTTTTGAAAAACTAGTCATTGGTAAGAAATGCCCTAGCCCTATTCTAATTCTTCATTACCTTTTTAGGCCACTTAAGTCTTGTTAATGCATGTGTGCATTTCTTTTTCCAGTTGGTCCCATATTCATTGAATCCTCAGACGGTTTGTCTTTTTTTTCGGTGAACTAGCGATGACCTGCTTGTCACTAGTTCTCCAAGTTTCCTGGCAGTTTATCTTTCCTCTCGGTGATTGGGCGAACAATACATTCGTGTATTCTCTTGTTTTTGAGTGGTTATCTCTTAACTATTTGCAACTTGGTGTCATGGCTTCCTTCTCTTTAGTCACGTGTTCCCATGGTCTCTAAGCCCAAGTTTTCTAACACATCTTGATCTAACGGTGGTCGTATGTTCTCATGAGATGTGTCAGAGCTATGTGCTTTTACGTCAGCCATTGATTTTATTGTGTGACGTAGCCTTTCTTTCAAGTGGGTCCACATGCCACATGTGCTGATTTGGTGGTATTTGATTGGTCAATGGCAGTATGAAGTGGAATCCTATTAGTGGGACCAGTTTTCTTGGTGTCTAGGTATGTTAAAGTTTGGTTTGATCTTATGGCTATCATTATTCCACCAGGATGATATGCTTGACCTTTAACACAGTGGTATAGTGACAGTCATTTATTCTCATAAAGGATTAGTGGGTCCAAGGTGACACGTATGCATAGTTGGTGATATTTTATTGGTCCATGTATTAACACGTTGGCAGTCATCAATGAGACCTAGTTTCCAGATGTGTTAGAGGGTCCTAACACTGTCAGTCAATTGACAATGGGTGTATGTTTTTATGGAATTTATCAGAGGTTTTAGATCTTGCAACGTTTGTTGATTTCATATCATGTCAGAGGGTTGTCAGGGTAGGGAAAGATTCTTTGATCGACAGTTGTCTTATGATCTGATGGAATCTTGGAGGGCTATGTGAAGATGAGACAACCATTGATTTTCCTGGTGCGGGCCCAATTAAGTTTCTTTAGTCTTTTGGCAGTTCTGATATATTACAAGGGTTCGCTCATTCGCATAGTAAAATACCAGTGTTCTAAAAAAGCTGGTAGTTTAGTGAACAAGCGTTCGTGCAATCACTAAAATATTTGGTGGTAGCATAAAGTTTTCCATGAATGGCCAATTTCCCTTCAGTCGCTTGTTCACCAAATGTTGCTAAGATAAGTCAGGTTTCCTTTGTTTGCTCATTCACTGAGTAAGGTGGTAATGTTCCAAAAGTTTTAGCGACTTAGCAAACATGTGTTCATGTAATAACTAAATAATTTGGCAAAGGCATAAAGTATTCTGTGACTTGGAGGTATCCTTCAGTCGCCAGTTTGCTAAAAAAGGACCGAGGTCAAATATTTTCCTTTGTTCACCAGTTTGCGGGGTTAAGTGGTGGTTAATATTTTCATTCCATGAATAGGAAATGCCTTATCGTATGTTTGCTAGAGGTAAACCTAAGGTGACTGAGTGAGTTAAAGTCATAGGAGCCCATGAAATAAAGGATCAGATGGTCAAGACTTAAAGTTGATTCAGATTCAAATGTGGACCGTTGATTTGCTGCTGGCAGTTGAAATTGATCATTTGTTTTCAAATTTGAATTTTTGAGGGTTTCTCAGTGATAGAAAGGACTAGAATTGAATGCTTTCATGGCCAGATTTGATTTGTTTGGTGGTGCTTGCTATTGCAGTGTAGTCCAGGGTGCTCCATGATCATTTGTAGGGGTCTGTACTATGTTTTTTGTGCTCGAGGCGTGCTGCAAGTGGCAAAATAGGTTGACATTTTGGATGTTTTTGTGGTTCTCAGTACCTTCTCAATGAGAATTTCATGATTGAGGATCAGTCTGAGATCTATCTTCTTCTAGTTGCCTGGGTTTCTTCCCCTGTAATAAATTTGTGACCATTTCTAATGGGTTTAGTGGGTGAAACCCTAACCTTAGTCATCTGTAGCTTGTTGCAACCTATTTTGGGTTTCCAAGATGACTAGGGGGTATATATTGTATCTTTTTTGTTTTTGTTATGGTTCCAAAACTTTCTTTTGGTCCCTGGTTGTTGATGGTATTATACTAAAAGAGGAGCTAGATTTTGGGTTCTTTTTCTATCTTTGTGTTGCTCTAATTGTATATTGATCCTGAATATGTTAATGAGAATGCTATTGAGTTCCAATCTTGCATTTGTGTATGTCTTCTTGTTTTGGTTCTGAGCTCATATATGTTAGTGTCACAAAGTGTATTAGCATATGGTAAACAAAGAGTATTGTGAAGCCATCTTTGAGTTCCTAACAAAGTTAGTATTAAAGTCTTTTGGGTGAGTTTAGTGAGTTTACAACCAAATAAGAATCTAATGTCCTTGTGTTTGAGGGAGAGGGGTAATAGGAAAAGCACTTATCCTGAGCCCAAGAGTGTTTGATTTAAGATCTTCAATTGATGTATGTAATTGGGTGACTCTTTGCCCTAGGTTAAGGCACTAGTCCATCCTCTGGAAGCATTTCATTATTATCAATGACACACACACACATTCAAATGACAAAATCTTTAAGTCAGTTAGTAAAGGATATAGTTGTATATTGTTTTGAGACTCCTTTGGAGAAGTGATTCAAGGGTACACCCACCTGAGCATTAAGGCTCAAAGTGTAGGAGGATCTATTTGATCCTTGTTAATTGGCCCTCTTCCTTGTAGACTTTGGAGTTGTGATAGAGTCAAAGTTATATTAAAGTATCCATCAAAGTATAAATCTACAAGTTGAAGATCAAAGGGAACTACCAACAAAATGGTGACTCTGCTAGGGAGAGTCTAGAAGATAAAAGTTGTTAAATGCACTCTTGTTTTCCTATTATATTCAGTTAAGATTTCCCACTTAGTGGGTGGTGACTCAAAAGGTTAGAACCAGTGCTATAAGTTGTAAATCATGGACAAGAGGAGGAATACTAGGTCCTTTGTAAGAAAGAATCTGGAGGTCACTCTGGAGCAATTGCCTAGATAGGAGAAGAAGAGTTCGATCAGAAGGAATGGTGAGTCTACTAGTGCTCCCATAAGAGAACAAAGAAATACTAGAGGTAGAGCACCACATGTTTCCTCAAGTGAGGAAGGTTCACAAGATAGAGTTTCTAGATTAGATGGTGGTCACTCTAAAGATAAATTTTATGATACCCCAGAGGCTGTATTTCAAGACAAGGATCCATTGCCTGCAGGTCAGGATGAACAAGCTAGAAAGATGGGTCTTGAGATTGATTTAGATCTTGATGAAGATAATTTTAGAAGGGAGCCCATGAGACCAAGGAAAGTCCATTTCCCATATCAAAATCTCACTGATATGGATGTGTCATCAAGTTTTGATGACATTATGGTAGACCAAGATGATTTAAATGCACTAAGGTTATAGTTGGCAAAACAGGATGCCATACATAAGAGGTTACAAGAGGAGAGAGAAGTTGAAAAGGTGAATGCTCTAATAGAAAGGTAGTCTCTCCTTAGAAAGATTAATGAAGTGAAGGAGAGAAACAATATGCTTTCTTCTACTCCTAAGACTTTGCAACAAGATTTCTTTGGTGATCTTGAGGCTTTGAGGAGTGAGCAGGAGCACTTACTGCAAGATCATGAATTTGATGGGGAGGGCCCTGTGGTTAGACAGGTTCAAAGTTATGCTTCCCTCCCCAAAGATAAAGATGGGCATGAGATCGCTAGGCCTATTGTTGCCACTAGTGAGAGAGGAAAGAAAAATATGGTGGGACATCAAATAAGAAGATCATTGACAATACTAGGGGTCCCACCACCCAATTCAAATAAGGACACAAAGATAGAAAGAAGAAGAAAATAAGATGAGGACCTTGCAAGAGAACTAGAGAAGGCTGAAATTGAATCTTCCATTGCAAAAAAGAGAAGAAAGATCTAGTTCTTGAAGGCTTCATTTGCAAATGCTCTTGGTCCATCTACTACTAAACTAGGTATGCCATCTATGACTACTACTATTCCACTTAGTAATGCTACTAGTTCAATTCCTTCTTCATCTGCTAGGATAGGTGTTGATCCTAGGCAGTAGTCAAATGCACAAATAGATGGAAATGTAAATGCAAATGTTGATCCTAGGGTTAACACTAGTTCAAGTTTTCAAAGAAGACCTATACAACTAGAAGGCTATAGGAAAATTAGTTTTGATGGAATTCCTAGTTACCCGAATGCTTTTCCAAATGATATAAGAGATAAGGTACCTAAGTTTGTTGGTAATAATGCTATTAGTTGTGAGGATCATCTTAGGCTATTTGTTGATATGCTTAATGATTATGAGGTAGAGCATGAGGATGTAGTCATGAAATTGTTTGTTCAATCTCTAATGGAGGATGCTAGAGATTGGTTTAAGAGACTTCCTAATAAATGTATTGATACTTGGGATTCCTTTGAGAGATGTTTTAAAGGGCAGTATGGTGATAGGCCTAACACTAGTTTCATGTTGAATGAATTCAATACCATAAGGAAAAATTAGAATGAGTCTGCAGATGAGTTCAACATGAGATTTCAGAAGGGTATGCATAAGTTGTTCCAAGTTATGCGGTTAGATGACAATGTCTATTTAACTACATACTTCAATGCATTTGATGGAAAGATGGGGTACTTGTTGAGGGACAAAGAACCAAGAACTCTTAGAGATGCTTTTAGGATTTCTATCAATAATGAGAATAATATGAAGATATCAGGAAAGTTGGGTGCGAAGAGAGATGATCGTAAGTTGTTTGGGGACAAGAAATACAAAAAAGAAAATAATAGGAGTGTTGGAACTAGGAGGCAAGAAGAAGACAGATTCGATAAGGTACTCAATGCATTAAAGGATTTGAAGGCACCTACAAATAGGAACATCAGTGCTCCTACCAATGAGAGGCTTCAGTTCAACAACAATTTCAATAAGTAGAATAGATTGCAAAACTACCCCTACAACACCCAATGGAAGGATGGAAAGCCTATTGTGCCTGCTACAAGAAATAACAATGATAGAGGTGTCCCTGACCCTGTACAAAAGGCTTCAATAAATGTCATGCAAGACATACCTTGGTGTGTTGCATGCCAGTCCCCTCATTCTGCAGTGTATTGTGTGGTTGCACATTCTATGGCTGCAAATCAAGATTGTGGCAATGAGGAGATAGATCAAGAAGAAGATCAAGATGATATTGGATGCAACATGGCTACTTCATATCTAGGATATGAAGATGATTCTAATTTTGATGAAGAAGAAGATGTAAATGTGAAGAGACACAATCAGGCCCTTTTTCATCAAGAGGTTTTTTCTGATGGTGAAGACATTGATAAGAAAACATGTAACATGAACTCTTCTGCTGAGCCAATAAATTTAAGAAGACCTTCTAAAGAAGAGATGGATAGAATTAATATAGAAATGATTGCCCAAGTGCAAACTAGAGGCATGGTGGCAAGGGATACAAATGGAAAAGTTGTAGGAATGTTTATAAAGAGTACCAACTCCGGAGAGCCTAATGAGAACAAATCAAAAGGTGATCACATGATGAAATTCAAGAATGTAAAAGGTAAGAATTGTGAGCCTAAGGGAGTTGGAGTTGAAAGATTTTCTAATTTGATTGAGAAGCCAGTTAACACAATGGCTAAGATTGAAAAAATGAGGGTGGCCAATACACCTAATGTATCAGACAAACAAAGAGACACTAAGGCTATGCAGATTGTGATTCCTTCCTCTGCTCCTATTGATATGTTAGTTGTATTGTCCCAAATTATAGTTAAGGTTCCATTGTCAGAATTGTTGAGGATCCCTGAACACAAAGATAGATCTGTTGCATGGGTAGATAATTTTCATAACAATGATGTTGCATGCAATGGATCTCACGATAAAGCTTTGAAAGGTGTTTCTGCTTAGGGAATTGTATCTCAAATTCCTCCTATATATTTGGATAGTTCTGTCAATGCCAGCCTTGAAAACATTGATCCATTCTTTTTAAGTGTTCTTGTGAATGGAATGAAACTAAGAAATTGTATGATTGATAGTGGTGCCTCTAATACTATCATGCCTTTTAAAATCATGGAGAAGTTGGGTCTTAAAGTTGATATAGTTCAAGGTAGATGTTTTGCAATGGATCAGAGGGAGGTACCAGTCATTGGGACTATCAATGCAATACCATATAGGCTGGCATCATATCTAGAAAAAGAGTTAACAATGAGTGTTTTGGTGGTGGACATCCCTCCTCATTATGGGATGCTTCTATCTAGAAGGTGGAGTGCTGCTATGGGTGGAAGTCTATAGTGTGATCTATCCTATGCCTCTTTCAAGATTGATGATCAGTTTGTCAAGATTGATCAAGAGCCTAGATTATGCCACATGATTGAGAGAAATATTGATAATGAAACTACATGTTTTGTGGATACTAATATTAATGATTTTAGGGTAGAGATCCCTATATTTGAAAATGAACCTATTTTGTCACCTATCTCTGTTGAGGTAAGTGCTAATTCTATGAAGGGTGATTTGTGGGTAATGTACTTTGATGGTGCAAATTGCAAGGATGGAGCAGGAGTAGGTATCTTACTTATTTCTCCTGATGGAAACACCTACAAATTTTCTTTCACATTTAATTTGTTTTGTACCAACAATAGAGCAGAATATGAGGCATTGTTGTTAGGACTAAGGTTGGCACAAAAGCATAGAGTTAAATGCATAAGTGTTGTTGGTGATTCTGAGTTGGTGGTGTCCCAAGTCAGGTCAGTATATGCTTCCAAGAATAAAAGGTTAGAACAATATAGGAATGCAGTTTGGGATTTGTTGAACATTTTGATGCCTTCAATATTGAGTGGAAGGATAGGAGTAACAATAAGATGGCTGACTTGTTAGCCAACATTGCAATCAATCCTAGTGATATTACTTTTGCTGGTATCCCTAAAGTTGAAATTTAGGCTAGACCTAGTATACCAGACAATATTGAAAATTGGTAAGTTTTTGATGATGATAATGATATCTTAAACTTTATGAGTTGTGAAGATCAATATCATGGTTAGGAATTTGATTGTTCAGCCTTGGTTGAGTTAGTAGAAGAAAAAGACGTTCTCTTTGGCAATGAAGTTATTCAGCTTAGAACTAACAAATTGCCCAAGGGGCTTGTTGTTTTGGAGACTATCTTTGATAACTAGGATAGAGTTCAAAAGAATATCTAAAGAGAAGATCATGCTGATCTAGAGGAGATAAATCTTGGAACACATGAAGCACCTAAGAAGGTATACATTGGTAGGGGCATGTCTCACAATGTGAGAAAATCTTTGATTGAATTGTTAAGAAAATTTAGGCATGTTTTTGCATGGTCATATGATGACCTAAAGGTTTATAGAGAAGATTTTTTTTAGCATGTTAATCCGTTGAAAAAAGATGCTAAACCTTTCCAACAAAAACAAAGGCCTATTAATCCTACTTTGGCACCTAAGAAGAGTTAATGAAGTTAAGTGATGTTGGCATTATCAAGCCTATAAGGCACTCTTCTTGGGTGTCAAAACTTGTTCCTATGAGAAAAAAGAATGGTGACATCAGGCTTTGTGTGGACTTTAGGAATTTGAACATCAACCCATTAAATGATAACTATTGTATGCCCAATATGGAAGCTATGTTGCAGAGAGTGACTAGATCTAAATTGATGTCTATGATGGATGGTTTCTCTAGTTACAATCAGGTCATTGTCAAAGAATTAGAACAATTTAAGAAAGCTTTTACAACACCTTGGGGGACATATGTTTATGTGAGAATGCCTTTTGGTCTCACAAATGCTAGTGCTACTTTTCAGAAGGCAATGGATGTTGCCTTTTCAGATTTCATAAATGACTTCCTTGTTGTTTATCAAGATGACTTAACTACCTATTCCAAGAAGGAAGAAGGCCACTGTATTCATTTAGAGAAAATATTTGTAAGGGCTTTGGAATTTGGCATTTCATTAAACCCAAGGAAATGTTCTTTTGGTGTCATTGAAGGCAAGTTTCTTGGCCACTTAGTTTGGAAGAAAGGAGTGAGAATTGACCCTGAGAGGGTAGTAGCCATTGATAAAATTTAGAGACCAAAGAATGTTAAAGGAATTCAGTCCTTCTTTGGTCAGGTAAATTTCTTGAGGAGATTTGTAACAAACTTTGCAGAGGTTACTAGACCTATTTCTAAGATGTTGAAGAAGGGATCTGAAATCAATTGGGAGGGTGAGCCCGATGAGGCTTTCAAAAATATCAAGCAAGCTATTAAAGATGCACGAGTGCTTAAGGCACCTGATTATAATGTCTGAATGTACATCTTTTCCTTTGCATCTTTTCACACTATTGTTGAAGTTTTGTTACAAAAGAATAAGGATGGTTTTGACCAGCCTATTGCATTTTTTAGTAAATCTTTGTAGGATGCTAAATTGAAGTATGACATAAATGAGAAATAAGCTTATGCATTGGTCAAGGCTTTCAAAGCTTTTAGATGTTATTTGATGGGAGCAATTGTGATTTCCTTTGTGCCAAGTGTAGCAGTCAAAGATATTTTCTCACAGCAAGAGGTGTCTGGAAGAAGATGCAGATGGATCAATAGGATCCAAGAATTCAACATTGATATCCAAATTACTAAATTGGTTAGAGGACAAGGATTGGAAAAATTGATGGCCCAATCCAATCTTGATGCAAATCAGATAAATCATTCTGAAATTGATTATACATGTGATATGGATGATTGTGTTTGGTATCAAGATATCATCTATTACTTGAGAAATATGAAATGTCCAACAGACATGAATGATAATCAGAGGAGGATCTATTTGATCCTTGTTAATTGGCCCTCTTCCTTTTAGACTTTGGAGTGGTGATAGAGTCAAAGTTATATTAAATTATCCATCAAAATATAAATCTACAAGTTGAAGATCAAAGGGAACTACCAAAAGTATCTATCACCATAATAGCTCTGGGTTTTCATAGGACCACATAGGTCAGTATGAACTAGCTCAAGTATCTTCTTTGTTGAGTATTCTTTGCTTTTAAAAATAGACTTAGTCATCTTACCTTTTTGACATTCATGACACATAGCATGATTCGGTTTTGGTAAGTTAGGAAATCTTCTAACTCTTTTCTTCTTACTAATCTTGACCATGTGATCAAAATTCACATGACATAACCTCTTATGCCAGAACCATGCATCTTCATCTTTCATTAATAAATAAGAAGACTAATCAATATCAATATAAAAAATATTACCTCTGGATTATGTACCGGTTCCAACAAGTCTTCCTCCATTGTCATAGATTCTTAACTTTTTGGTCTCAAAAGCAAGTAAGTGAATTGAGTTGTTCAGCTGTGCCACACTTACCAAATTATAGTTCAATCCATCTACCCAGTATGCATTCTCACATTTTTTTCTGTCATTAATCATCAGTGAACCTTTGCCTCTCACCATACAAGGTGCATCATTTCCCATTCTAACAAATCCACCATCATATTCATCAATTAGATCAAATTTCTCTATATCACCAGTCATATGATGTGTACAACCACTGTCTATTATCCATGTATCATTTCTTCTTACTTTAGAGATTAGTGTTGTCTCTTCATGTTTCTCTTCTTCCTCTGAATCATTTTTCATAGCAACAAACACTACTTCTACATCATCATCAGTGTTAGATTCATATTAAAATTCTTTGGCTATGTAACATACCTTTTTCCCTTTGTCATAGCTATCTTGATTGTCTCTATTGTTGTGTCAGTAGCCTCTATTGACTCTTCTCCCATAGCTTCCATCGGATCGGTCTTTGGATCTATCATCTTCTTTCTTATTCAGACATCTAGCAGCAATGTGGCCAACTTATTAACAATTAAAACATGCTAGAGGTAACTTGCCTCTATACCTTCCCTTACCTTTGGGCAATCTTCTAGCCATAAGAGCTTCAAGATCATCAAGTTCATCATTGGTATTACTATCACAATCATTATTCTTATCATTCTTGCTACTAGACTTACCAATCTTCAAAGAGGAAATGAAAGTGGATTCAACAAAAGGTACAACACTATTGTCAAAGTTATTCAATTCAAAGGTTGTAAGATTACCGATCAGAGTGTCAAGGGTGAGGTTGGATGTAGGCCTTGTTTCATGAATTGCAAAGATCCTGATCACATAAACTAGCAACAAAGTTCTGAGAATCTTTCTTATTACTATTTCATCATCAATAACTCCATTGGATGCTCTAATAGCATGTACTATCTCTTTTAGTCTATTTGTATATTGCATAATGTTCTCACCTTCTTTCATCTTCATATCATCAAATCAACCTCTTAGGCTTTCTGCTCTGTCTCTCTTGACATTCTCATCTCCACTATAAATTAGAGTCAGCTTGTTCCACATCTTCTTAGCAGTATCACATTCCTTCATGTCATCAAATTCAGCATCGGTATAGGCAACAACAAGTTCCATCATAGTAATATTGTGTTCATGCCTATCCTTCAATTGATCAAGAGTCAGGGGACCTAGTGTCGGTTCAATGTAGCCATTCTCCATTAGTTCTAGTGCAGAAATCCCAATTCCAAATATGTGAAACTTCATCTGGCCTTGCCATATTGTGAAGTTATCTTTGTTCAGCTTTGGCACTTCCCTCTTATACATCTTGAGACCTTTTTGCTGAAGTCCTTAAAAATCTGTTCTAAGAAACCACCACTCTGATACCAATTGTTAGAATAACTGAGAGGGGGGTGAATCAGTTATCCAGTGTCCCAAATCAAAATGTATAATCCAAAACTATTCTACTACTTCTACAACTCTGTAAACATAAAATACTTTCATTGTCTCTTTTTTAATTGATTGACAGTCTAAAATTTATAATAGTTACTGATTAAATCTAACATGTAATACGCAAAGTATGATAACAAACAAATATCACAATCAACACATAACACAAGAGATTTAACGTGAAAACCCTGTGAAGGGAAAAACCACCTGGGACTAGCAACCCAAAATTGTTCACTCTTCTGAAGTGAGGTCAGTGAAGACCCAACCCTATTAAAGGTTACAAACACACTGTTAGGTGTGACATTGTTAGAGGATTTTAGACTAGAAGTTATCATCCAACTAGCAATCACTCTAGGGTTGATAGGATAACAATGTTCACTCTATAAATGAAACATCAAAAGACTTTCATTGTCCACTCGGTTAAGAGATTTGACTATGTATAATGGTTAAATATGTAATAGTAGATGATCTTCCTTAAAACAACTTCAGTTTGTAGTTTACAGATCAATGTTAAGCTCATTCAAATATTTCTAATCAATATAACACTTTTGATTCAATACTATATCAACTTAGTATCCATCAGTAATAACTCTCTGTAGCTCGATAATTATTCTGCAGCTCGGTTCTTATTAACCAGTATGATCAGAATGCATGAAGAATCCTCCATGTGATAATTCTGTAGCATCTTCTTCTTCTGGCATGAGTTTCATAATGAAACCAATGTCTCTTATATAGATGATTAAATCATTTTCTTTTCCTCCATATTTTTCCCCTTAATCATATTCATAGATTTTTCTGCTTTAAGCTCCCTTGGCTGATGTGTCAGTAGCACATTTTAATTTGCTCCATTAGATCCTTTTTTATCTATGTTAGTCGTCAATCTTCATAACAAACATTATCTATTACCTTGATTTCATACACTTTATAGCTCATCATTTTATCAGCTAAACTGATCATTTAATTCCTTTCTATTTTGCTCGGTTAACAAATAAATTTTTCGGTGAACATAATCTTGGTTAACACTGTGCTTGGTATACACTACACTTCGTCGGTGTATACTAAAATGCTTTATTTACTGACAACACTGCTCTGTGTCTTTCAGCTCTATTCTTCATCATAGATGAATGCAACATAATAAAGTCAATTTCATCAAGTCATAGACTCATGAACAAGTTACTTAGTGTATACCTTATCCTCATCTATCATATACATCTTCCTCATGTAGATATTTGTGTTCTTCATCTCTTTCACCTTCCTTCAGATGTGTCGGTATAGTAACTTATAAGATAAGTATTTTCAAGCTAGTTGACATCAATGACAACATAATACTGATTTAATCATCTTGCATATCTAATCATCAAGTCTTTAGTAATATTGAATTATAGATTCTTCATTCAGGTTATAAATCAGTTTTAGTTCATCAATATAATCTATTACTCTTGATGGGAATACTAATACTAATGATGTTTACTTTGTGGATGGTTTGAAACATAAGCTTTTGAGTGTTGGACAGTTAGTTTATATGGGATATCAAGTTTGGTTTATTGAGAAAACTTGTGTGATAAAAGATAAAGATGGAAATTTGATTGGAACTAGATCTAGAACGAGAGTTAATGTATTTCAGTTGAATCCTACTAAGATGAAATGTTTGATTAATAAGATTAATGATAGTTGGTTATGGCACAAAATATTTTTTCATATAATTTTTTATTACATTGTGAAAATAAGTACTACACTTACAGTAAGAGATTTGCCTAAAATTATGAAGCCTACTAACATGATTTGAAAGGAATGTGTGATGGCGAAATAGAAGAGAAGTTCATTTCCCAATAAGAAGTTTAAATCTGCAGAGAAGTTGGAGATTGTTCATGCATATTTGAGCGGTCCTACAAAGACTAGAGGATTCTATGGAGAAAGGTATTTTATGATTCTTGTTGATGATTTTACATGAATGATGTGGATTGCATTTCTTAAAGAAAAGTCTGAAGCATTTGATAAGTTTAAGATCATTAAGAATAAAGATGAGAATGAATCTGGAATGAAAATTAAATGTTTGAGATCTGATAGAGGTGGATAATTTACTTCTAGAGAGTATAACACCTTTTGTAAAGTGAATGGTATTAAGAGATAGTTTTCAGCCCCTAGAACACCTGAACAAAATGGTACTGTAGAAAGAAGAAACAGATCAGTGACTGAAGCAACAAGAGCTATGTTATTTGAGAATGATCTGGCAAAGATATTCTGGACAGAAGTAGTGAACACAATAGTGTATACAATGAACAAAGTACAAATTAGAGAAAACACACACAAGACACCCTATGAATTATGGTTTGGACATGCACCCTCAATTAAGTATTTTAGAATTTTTGGAAGAAAATGTTATATAAAGAGAGATGATGATATTGGAAAGTTTGATCCTAGAAGTGACAAAGGTATATTTTTTGGATATTCTTTGAAGAGCAAATCTTTTAGATGTTATAACAAGAGAAATAAGACTATTATTGAGAGCACAAATGTTAAAGTTGATGAAAAGTTCAAAATTCAGAAAAGAATGCTTGATTATGAATTTGATGAAGGAACTCATCCTAAACCTAACAGTAAAACTACTGAATTATTCTATGAAACTGACATTGACTTGTTGAATGAAAGCCACAATGAAATCATTGAAGAATTGACACCTGAAGTGAGATCTAAGATAGTGACACCTAACAGGAACTAATCAAGGAATCATCTTGTTTAGAAGATTATTGGAAGCATAGACAAAGGAGTTCTAACTCAGAATAAGGTACAAGAATAGTTATGTTTGATTTCTCAAATTGAACCTAAATCTACTAGTGAAGCTTGTGAACATGAACATTGGATTAAAGCTATGAAAGAAGAACTAGATCAGATTGAAAAGAACAAGACATGGGAATTGGTTCCTAGACCTAAAGATAAGAATGTTATTGGAACTAAATGGGTATTTAGAAACAAGATGAATGAAGAAGGAGAAGTAGTAAGAAACAAAGCAAGATTGGTATGTAAGGGATACTCACAACAAGAAGGAATTGACTATGAAGAAAATTTTGCACCAGTAGCAAGAATTGAAGTAGTAAGAATGTTTTTGGCTTATGCAACTTTTAAGAAATTCAAAGTATATTAGATGGATGTAAAATCAGCATTTTTGAATGGAGAATTGGAAGAAGAAGTCTATATTGAGCAGTTTGAAGGTTTTCATTTGACTCAAGAAGGAGACATGGTATGTAAAATAAAGAAAGCCTTATATGGACTAAAGCAAGCACCTAGAACTTAGTATGAAAGATTGGATAAGTATTTGTTGAAATTGGGATTTACAAAAGGAACAACTAATAGTAACATGTACACAAAAAAAATTAAAAATGGTTTGTTAATTATAGTTATTTTTGTTGATGACATTATTTTTGGAGGAGAAGATGAAGCTAGTGATAAATTTTCTGATGAAATAAAAATTGAATTTGAAATGAGTATGATTGGTGAAATGAAATAATTTTTGGGATTCTAGATAACACAGAACAATGATGGTATCTTTGTAAGCTAGAAAATGTACTTGAATGATTTGTTAAAGAGATTTGAAATGGAGAACTATAAACTAGTTGGAACACCTATGGTAACTAGACATAAATTATCTAGCATAGATGAGACTCCTATAGTTGAACAAAAGAAGTATGGATCTATGATTGGAAGATTGCAGTACTTGACTCATACAAGACTTGATATAGCACATTCAGTTGGAATTGTAGCAAGATTTCAAGCTGAACCTAGAGAATCACATTATGCAACAGTAAAGAGTATACTGAGATATCTAAGAGGCACAATGGACTATGGATTATGGTATGAAAATTCTGATGATTTTACCCTATGCACATATACAGATGCTGATTGGGGAGGCATGTTAGAATAACTAAGAGGGGGGTGAATCAGTTATCCAGTGTCCCAATTCAAAATTTATAATCCAAAACAATTCTACTACTTCTGCAAGTTGGTAAACATAAAATACTCCCACTGTCTGTGTATTTACCAATTGACAATATAAACTATGTAATAATTACTGATTAAATCTAACATGTAATATGAAAAGTATGATCAAAAATAAATATCACAATCAACACATAACACAAGAAATTTAATGTGGAAACCCTGTAAAGGAAAAAACCACCTGGGATCGGCAACCCAAACTGTTCACTCTTCTAAAGTGAGGTCGATGAAGACCCAACCCTCTTAAAGTTTTACAAACACACTGTTAGGTGTGACCTTGTTAGAGGATTTTAGACCAGAAGTTATCGTCCAACCAGCAGTCACTCTAGGGTTGGCAAGATAACAATGTTCACTCTAAGAATGAAATATCAAAAGACTTTCATAGTCCACTCGGTTAAGAGATTTAATTATGTAGAATGGTTAAATGTGTAACAGTAGGTGATCTGCCTAAATACAACTTTAGTTTGTAGTTTACAGATCAATGTTCAGCTCATTAAATACTTTTGACCAATATAACACTTCAGATTCAATATTGTATCAACTTACTGTCTATTGGTAATAACTCTCTGTAGCTCAGTAACGGTTCTGTAGCTCGGTTCTTATTAACCAATATGATCAGAAAAAACTTCTCCATGCAATTATTTTGTAGTATCTTCTTCTTCTGGCATACTTTCATAATCAAACCAATGTCTCTTATATAGATGAATAAATCATTTTCTTTTCCTCCATCAGATTTTTCTGCTTAATCATATTCATAGATTTTGCTACTTTAAGCTCCCTGAGCTGATGTGTCAGTAACAAGTTTCAATTTTCTCCATTAGATCCTTTTGATTTATGTTAGCTGTTGATCATCATAACAAACATTATCTGTTACCTCAATTTCATACACTTTAAAGCTCATCACTTTATCGGCTAAACTAATCATTTAATTCCTTTCTATTTTGCTCAGTTAAGAAAGAAATGCATCAGTGAACACAAGCTCGGTTAATACTGTGCTTCGTATACACTACACTTCGTTGATGTATACTAAAATGCTTTATTTACCGAAAATATTACTTTGTATCTTTCAGCTCCATTCTTCATCATAGATGAATGTGTTGGGACTCAAAAATGAGGAAGGCATTTTTGGGTCCCCTACGTGGATTTGAGCGATGAAGTGCTCTTTTCACTTTGGAAGGTCAGTTTGATGATGTTGCTTTGAGTGGTCCTGGTTTTGGGCCAATTTGAAATCAAGTGATATGAGCCTTTAAATGGTTGAAACATCCTTCATTCAGCATATTCAGTGGTTTGCAACTTTTAGTTTTCAGTTTGAAGTCATTTTGCAAGTACTCATTTTGAGTTCACTAAAACTTGCAGTTTGTCACTTGGAGCTTTTCTTGTCAGGAGCCCTGTTTGGAGGCCTATATCTTTTACGCAGGGATTGATCAATGCAAACTGATTATTGATCTATGATCTATGGTGAAAATGGTTCATGTGTTCCAAGTTTTAAGTTATTACGAATCCGTTGGCTCACTTTTCAAGGGCCATTCTGTAGGTAACTTCTACTGGATTGCATTGCTGAATAGTGTAACTGCTTGTCAGGAGACTATTTTGCATGCTTGTAACTTTCTCCCAGTTGCACTCCTGATCAGATGGTTTTCTCCATTGCATTGTAGGCATGAAGTACTTTTTATGCTCCGAGTTTGACCCTTGTACCAATCCGTTTGGTGGGTTTTCAAAGGTGTTTCCGTTTGCAACTCTTGCAAGTTGTGTGTTGTGTTCTGCCGATAGTGATTTGTCACCCTGTTTGACCCCTTATAACTTCCAGCCAGAGAGTCCTGTGACCTTGATTCCTTTTGCATTACAAAGCATGTTACAAACACTTGTCCCGACAGGAGTTTCAACTCTTGATGAATCCATTGGCTATAAGAGCAATGCTATCTCCTGGAGCTATTCACACAAGTCTGCAAGTTTCACTATGTCTTCAAACTAAATGCCTAACTTTGACCTCCTACCGTTTTTGGCTCATTGCACTTATTAAAGAAATTCCTTTTGTACTCTGTTGCATTTGTCACATACTTCATGTGGCCAAAGTTTCAAGCCTCTGCCAATCCATCTGCCTACCAATAAAATTCAATCAAAATGATTAAAATATTTGTCATCAACTATGTCATGTCCCACCTCTGCGGATCGTCAACTTCAAATCGATATATCTTCGCATTGGGATGCCGAAACTAAGTGTCGTCAGTTGCATTGTTTATGATAAATATCGGTCTAACATTGGTCAAAATTTCAAGTTCCCAGGCATCATTTCATTTTTTGCCAAAATGTACGCCTAGCCGGATTTTATCCTGAAATATTTTAATCGTTTTGCACGATTAAAATTCCTTATGCCCCGGTGGAGGAAAAATCTAAAATTTTGTAGGGTCAGAGGATGAACTACAATCTTCAAGTGTGCAAATCGGCGGGACCCGAAAGGGTGTTTTGATTTTTTTTCTAGGTCGGTCAAAATTGCCATTTGCAGTGTTTGGGCAAAGTTTGCCAAATGATCTAGATGATATTTCAAGTGTTTCAGTCAATGCCCAGTTTGTGTTTTTCGTGCTTGAGGTGAAATATGATGTTTTAATGCAAAATTTGATTTGGTTCAAAAAATTTTTAGCCGGACCCATTTAGGGTCTCGGCTTGATTGACAAACATAAAAGGAGTTTTTGTGGGCAAAAGGTGCTGCGGAAATTTCTTTCAACTCATTCAAGAATAAATTAAATGGTTGAAGGAGTTGAGTGATACAATGCCAACATATTTTCCATGATGATGGAGGAAATTAAAAGCACCGTTCCTAATCAAATTAAGCCGCAACATTCCGAAGTGGCCATGGTTTTCAATGGCGGAATCAGTCAAATCTAAAAGGGGCAGCCATGTTAAAGTGGTAATCAATATTAATGCAGTGTTGAATGGAAGACTCTGAATTTGAAAGGAAGACCAGCATAAAATGGAAAGAAGAGTTGCCAACACCAATGAAAGCCCGGTGAATTAAAAAGGAACCAGTAGACAGAGTTTCCAGCGTGAAAGGATGAAAAGACCAGGCAGCATGAATAAAAGACAGTCCCAACACATTTAAATCAATGCCCAGCAATCAAAACACATGCCCAGTGTCCAAATACACAGGCCCAGCATGTAAAAACGCCCAGCAATAAAAGAAAACATCCAGCACTAAGTTAAAAATGCCCAGCAATAAAAGAAAACACCCAGCACATTAGAAAGAAGTTTTCGGCATGTAATAAATGCCCAGAGCTTGAGGGAGGGTTTGCACAGAGAAAGATGGAGTTTCAGAGGTTTTTGTGTTGAGAGACTTGTCCCACATTGACGCTGGGGCTTCGCAATGAAGTGTTTATAAGAAAAAACACTAAGTTAGCATTGTAAAGCAAGCAAAAGGGAGGCTTTGTGGGCTCCCTCACGCGCGCGTAGCCCGAGGATGATGCTGACGTGGAACGTGGGCCTGATGCACTCAGGTAAGGTATATTTTGGTAAAATGTTTGAGTATGCAGTCTGTTTGCACCTTGGGATTTATGCCAGATCAACAGCGGTCGCTAAGGCGCCAAGGAAAGTAGCTCACCTGTTAGTGTCCGCGTTGCAGCGAGATCATGCCACGTGGCACGATGGTGACGTGGTATGATGTTGCGTTTGGATGCCCAGTTGGTTCTGTGGACCAACCAGAACATGACACGTGGCAGGGGAGATGACATGGCGCTGACAAGATAGAGGAAGGAGTAGATGGTCGGTCATCTCGGGATGCATGCCAATTTGATGGTCATCGCTAAGGCACAAAGGGCAGATGCATGAGGTTTATCCATGGTGGATTAACGAGATGCTGACACATGTCCCGAGGTGATCTGGCATATAGATGCCCAGTCAGCGAGGTCGGCCAATCACGAAGTGACAAGTGGCACGGGGATGTGTAGGTGTCCAACATGGTGATGAGGTGGACTAACGGACCAATTAGATGCTGACACGTGGCATGGTGGGCCCATTTCAAAATTCAAATGCCTCCATAAAGTTGAATTTCGAATTTGTAAAAGTTTGATTATTTAAAAATTCAAAAAATTTAATTAACACAGGCTACTCACGAAAATTGATGCCCTGAGCTTATTTTTTGGCCAAATATATCGATATTATATATCGCCGGAATCGTCTCAGAATGAGGAATGCAGTAATGATGTTTATTTTTTGTTCTAAGATGGTTGGTGAGAGCAGTAATGGTCTGTATCATCCGGGTCCTGTTTAGGTAAGGGATTGCAGATTTTTTGTGAAAGTTTCCGGAATGTATTTTGCAATCAAATTTTCTTGAGATCTTTTATAAGATATTTTTGAAAGTTTTAGGGTTGTTAGTGTTGCCCTAAAAGGTTCCCTAATTGATATTTTGTTGTATCCCTGTTTCTATAAAGGGAATTTTGTAGTCATTTTTGAGGGACTAGCTGTATTTTCTTGACACAGGAGGCTGAAAGGCAAGTGTGTATCTCCAGTCCAGGTTGTAACCATTTTTGCTTTCTGTATCAGTATTAGGAAGAAAACTTCTGTATCCTTTGCATATTGTCTATGGTATCACTGAATCAGTTTGTAATACAGGGATTTGAACCCATATACTTAATACAGTTACTCATTCTTGGATCTCTCCTTCAGTTGTTCTTGATGAATTCTGAGTTTTCTGACTCATTGCATTAGGTTACTGGTGTATGTGTTTTGTCTCTCAGCCTTGATCCAGGATCAGGTTAAAAGCCTCTGAGTGAAGCACAGATTCTTTTGATTCAATCCGGAAGGATGTCTGTAAGCAGTGTAAAAGATGTTTAATTGTGTTTATGGCTTGGTTTCTCAGATGAATCTAGTAGTTGTTCTTGTATTTCATCTCTGTTTCAGGTGTGATGCCCAGTGGATGAGGCACTGATCATGAGCCAGTATCCCCTGTACTGATACATGTGTTGCATGATTATTTACATTCTGCAAAGAAAACCTTAATCATTGCCAGTAATTTTAGTTTTATTTACATTTATGTGTTGTCCTACCCAGTGATGGAGGATCAATGAACAATAGGTTGTTGTTTAGTATTCTCTCACTATTTTCATCTATTGAAAGATCCAATAAAGAAATAGGGGCCAGAGTTAAGACTATCAGTTAAGAGTTAAATACTATTGGATTAGGTGTACCCTCCTTGGTTTCACAGAGCCAGAAGTAGAAGAGGGACTATCCATCCCTATAGTTGGTCCAGTTGCCTATAGATTGCCCACATTTGGAACTAACCAATCCTTAATATCCATCATAGGCATATTGGTGTCTCTTTGAGTGTAAACTCTTTTTCAGGAACCAACAGAATGCAACATAATAAAATCAATTCCATCAAGTCATAGAATCATCAACAAGTTACTCAATGTATTCCTTATCCTCATCTATCATATACATCTTCCTCATGTAGATATTTTTGTTCTTCATCTCTTTCACCTTCCTTCAGATGTGTTAGTATAGTAAATTACAAGATAAGTACCCTCAAGCTAGTTGACATCAATGACAACATAATACTCATTTAATCATCTTGCATATCTAATCATCAACTCCTTAGTAATCTTTGAATTATAGATTCTTCATTCTAGTTCTGAATCAGTTGTAGTTCATCAATCTCTCCCTTTGGCATTGATGGCAACTCAAGTAATATGAAATGTACCATACACATACCAAACATGTATTCTACAAATCTATGATCAAATGATGTGTAGTGTAAGCTCTCCCTAGCTTAATATGTTTAATCACTACATTACTAAAATAGCATTATAAAATAAAGCTCTGTCATTCTGTAGATATAACCTTTTCAGTTCTCAATTTCCTTTCAGATCATCTCTCCCTTAGATAGTTCTCATCGGTGCAAATCTTCTTTTCTTTTCATATTATTTATCTCTCCCTTTGACAACAATGCCAAAGAAACAAATAAATAATTAGCTCTATAGTAGCTAAATAACTCTCTGGTGTCCAATACTGCCTTTGTATCTTGGTATACTGATATCCCAAACTATTTTAGTTCTTCAAACTTAATCACAACCTTGAACAAAATTCAAAGTGTGAACTAGGCTGCATCAACATGGATGATCTTCTGATAAGATTAGGTTGATGCAACATCCATATCACATTAGTGACCGATAGACAAGGGACGGACCCCAAGTCTAGTCCTCAAATATTCAAAAGTGTCCTTCGGTAGAGGCTTTGTAAAAATGTTTGCAAGTTGTTCTTTAGATGTAACAAATTCCAACTTTACTTGCTTCTCTTGCACTTGTTCTCTTCAGTAGTGATACTTAATTGATATATGCTTTGTCTTTGAGTGCATCACAAGGATTCTTTGAGATATTAATTGCACTTGTGTTGTCACAGTATATGATCACCGAGTCAGTGATTACCTCATTCATTCCTTCCAACACTTGTTTGATATATGCAATGTTTGAGCAATTAGTGTAATAACCTAAAATTGGCACCTAATAAATTCAATTAATTTTGGTGCATTTTCATCAATTTTACATCTTCAAAGTCCTACTTTGCTAGGCAATTTTCTCTCTCCTACCTAACTTAATTCAACTTGATGTCAATTACAAAAACCCTAAATTGCATTAATCAAATACTAAAATTAATTCCTAAAGTCTTCAACTTTTATCAGCTAAATTACCTCTATGATAAATTAATTTAATTCTAAAGTCCTAAGTGCTTTAAATTAAATTAAACCCACCCCATTTGGCTAATATACATAAAAAGCAATTAATATTACTTGTTATTTGAATGGACACATTTATTTGAGTTAATAATTCACAATATTCGAAAGGTCACCCTGTGTGGCAATTTACATTCTTTTAATTAAGTAATTCATGCCTTTTTTGTCTCAATTGGGAATGAAGAGTCAGGAGTTTCAAATCAAGAACCTCATTCTTCATTCAAAAGAGAGCAATTTTTTATAGTAATTAAACTATAGTATTTTTGTGTCTCAATTTCATTATTTTAAAGCTTTTGTTGCATATTAGTATAATTTTCACTTAGTCTAATATTGCATTTTCATTATAGCTATTTTATATATTTTCTCATAGCTTACTCTAATCTCATATTTCTTTTCAAGTACTTTAGATTAAATTGCACTTCATATTTCTTTCAAGCTCTTAGTATAATTGCATCTCCATTCTTAGTTTTAATTACATTCATTCTAGTTCAATTTCAATTTTTCTTATCTTTATAGCTTTTGAAAATCCTCCATTGTAGGATTGGTCTTATGGTTGTTGGCTCTCATTCTGAGAGTAATTAAACACCCCATCCACATAGGAGGCAACAGGTCGCTTCACCATAGATTTCAGATTGAGTAATTCATACTCTCTCTTGTAATTTGATCATGCGAGTAATGACCATGTTGTGTGTGTAGTTGGATTAGAGGTCCACATTTGATTATATACATTTTGGTTCCCACCATAGGGCAGAATGATCAATTTCTGGCCTAATTCTCAATTTTTTCTGACAAGAAATTTAAGCTCTATCATGCATCCGTACTGTCTATGTACGGATTCTCACATGAGAATCCAAAGCATGTCACATGAAGTTTTGCTCCCTATAGCATTCTCTCACATGAGTTGATGCATCCTCATGCGGCACCCTGTACTTTCTCACACTTTGTGGAGTACTTCCTCATGCGAGATTTGGATACAATGCTTTAAAAATTTTAGTTTTTGTCTTTCTTGTTTCAGATTTTTGACAGTTTCCTATTTTCTGTTGTTTATTATTTCTCTATTATTTTCACAGCGTAATAGTTTTTTGCAGGACATTTGACCAAGAACATAAAACATGCTAATGGTTTGATTGCAGGACGATAGTTGAAGACTTGCTAAAATGTTGTGTTTGTTTCTTCCTTTCATTCACATAGTCTAAATAGGGCTCCGTTAAAATTTCTTGAGGATTTTGATAGTGAGTAGGGAATTTGGGTCTTCATTACATGGAGGTGATGACCATGAATGAACCTACAATCCTAATAATCTTACTAATATGACAAATTCTTGGGGAAGCGGAGAAAGGTAGTGAATCTTTATACTTCTACTCGCCAGGGGATTATGCTCTTCTCTCTTTAAGAGAAATAGAAACCCAAAAGCTTGTAGATGTGGTGGAGTGAAGCTAACTCAGTGATGAATCTTCTTGATGTGTTTGGGTGAAGTCATGAGGTAGAGAAGTATGCTCTTCTCTCTTTGAGAGAAACAAAAAATCAAACCCTCAGATCTAAACCAAATTGTGTCACCTTTAGAGGGCCTACCTGAAGTTGAACCTCTAGGAACGACCCAAGTGAGTATGCACCTATTGCTGGCAATTCCACCTCACTCTAATAAAGAATGTTTAGTTGAGTCTAAAGACTCCAAAACCATGTTATCTTCCTTCTCAAGACTTTGACTATCATCTTGAGAAGGCTCCATCTATTATACTGAGTGGCGCCGCTCCTAGCCCTACTTGCGGGGGTGTATGACTTTTGGGTATTGGTGTGGCTACGAGGCCTCAAACCTATATTGGGGCACTGAAGGTTAGCATGAACAGAAGCCTATTAAAAAAATTTCCTTAGCTAGTGGCCTACCCGATTCACCTCTGAAAGGAGTCATAATCTTTCTGCAGGGAGGGGGAAGAATCTCTCCTCTAGATTGCCATCATAGGCATACACATGGACACTTAAGGGTGGTTGCGACACTGGCTCCTGCTACAAGGGTAACCTTTGAACATACACTATTGAGTCCTTGGAAACACCAAAAAAAGAGGCACCCTCTAGGGGGTGACATGGCTGTGTGAGGTGCACGTATGCGCATAAGCAATGGGGCAAAGATTTTGTCTTCTCACCATTTTTTTTGTAGGACTAACCTATGTGTTTGTTATTGAGTCTTAAACATTGTCCAATCATTATCAAACAAAGACTCCCCTAATGCTATCAAGTTGCTTTTTCCTTGATAGGTCTGTTAACGACTGCTTCTTGTATCACAACTACTTGATCTAAACCTTTATGTCTTTAAATGAATGCTTGAAACCTCAAAATGAGATTCTTAATTAAACTATTCTTCAAACTTGTCAGGAAATTGGATTTTCTATCAGACACCAATTCAGGCTGTACCTCAAAATTCAACTTTAACCTTGAAAACTATGTCAAATTGTCAGATTTTGCACTTTTCCCGCATGAAGTTTCAAACTTCAGAGCACTTTCTCGCATGAGACTTTTTTCTCTCGCATGAAGGTTGGTGTTCTCTTGCATGGCTTGGTATTCTCTCATGCGAGACTGTAGCCCAGTTTGCAAAAACAAAGACCTATTTTCCATTTACTATTTGACTTTTTATCTAATCCACTTTTTTTCTAAGGTCTATTTTTCTATTTTCCTATCATTCACTGTCAGAAACTAGTTGTTTTGAGTTAGGAATCAATCAATATTTTCTTTGACTTGTGTCATCTCTCATTGTTTTACCTTATCTCTTTATGCCTTTTGTATCTCATGTTGTGATAGTCTTATCTTAGTTGTTCTAGCCACCTCTTTTGACAATTCCTACCAGATCCATCTCGCATCTTGGTTGTTCTAGCCTTTATCTCCCTTGTATTGTTCTTAGAGACCGAGTCTAGCTTTATGCCGAGTCCCCTCTCATTTCATCTTCATCTATGACTGTCACAACTAGAAGTGGCAAGACTTATCCCATTTAAAATCCTGATCAAGATAGAAGCAAATATCCTAATTAAGAAATAGGTCATCCCAAATCTGTTATGAAATCTAAACTTTGTGAGCGATCCTCACATTCCTCCTCATTCCAAGAGTATTATAATCCATTGTTTCAAATATAGTATAACTTATTATTTCAAGAATATTATAACCCATTGTTTCAAGACCAGCAAGACTCTGAAGCACCACTTTCTAGAATCGAACCTATTGATCCTTTCAAACTTATCAACTCTTCTGATCTTATTTTCATGATCTCTCAGAATACTACCAACAAGATGGGAGATCCATTCCACTTCCCAAGGGGAGGTAGATTCAACAAAAGCCATAAGCAATCTCAGAATGACCAAGGTCATGGTCGGTCCTAAAATGACAAGTGTTATGATCAATCCCACAATATTCAACATCTGAGACCTTTGCAATTTGAAAGAAAGACAAGGGGAACCTTTCCTAATATTTCTCTAGAGATGGAGACAATTTTGCACAAAGTATCCATGTAAATTACCTGAGTTTGAAAAGCTCAATATCTTCTTGGACAATCTTGTCCTAGATTTTGGATACTAGATATGATTGCAAGGTCCCCTCACTTTTGACAATATGATTAGGCAAGCTGTGAGGATAGAAGCATTTATGGTCAAGAAGGGAGGATTGACTTTGAACAAAGACAACAAGCAATAACCTTCTCCCTCGAATAGGGATAAGGATAAGATTGTCAATAGAAACATAGATATTATGAATGATAGGGTTGTTGACAATATGATGCCAAAACCCTAAAAGTCTATCTTTAATCTCAACTCTAGTATATGAGCGGTCAAGACCACTGAGAAGGCTACAACAAAAATTCAGCCACCTTCCAGATTTGCTAGAAACAAACCTTGGATCCCCCAACCCAAGTGTGACTCCACTTCCTTGGGAGAACCACTTGATGTCATTTATAGGACTTTGGTGTAGAACCATAACAAGAATTTAGATCATCAGGAATTCAAAGATCCCTTCCCTCCTTATGGGAAAGGTGAATCACCCAAGTCTAAAGATACCAACAATGTGGTCAATTATATGTATGATACTAGTGACATTGTCATCAATGTGATCAAACCTATTGATGTTAAATATTATGACAAGACCACTGCTCCAGTGATAAAATATGCCCCTAAACCCAAAGCTCCATTTGTCTTACCAGGCCCTATGCCTCCCTCTTGTAATTCCACATAGTCTCCAGCTTGTGTGAATGCTATCCCTCAATCTCATGCGAAGATCATGCTCAAAGGTCCTAAGCCTTTGACATCTAGACCAAAACTATATATGGATAAAGCCCTCACTGAGGCAAACATCCCCAAAGATCTCAATCTTGACTGGTTTCAATTTATGGTGGGTCATTTGACCTTGCCTCATTATTTGTCCTTTTTCAAAGAAGGTGATCATTCCTTGAGCCATCTGCATAATGCTCCCCTACTCACTTGCAAAATACTCATAGAATCTAGTGATAGCTTTGTCCCGACCAATGGGGAATTTATAGAATATTACGATGATAAACTCAAAGAGATAGAAAAGACCCTCCAGATCAAAGATATTTGCATGGGGGAATATCAAATTGAGTCCATCTTGTCACCGAAAGCTCTTCCTCCATCTTTGCATTCTTGTGAGAGGCCCTCTGAAGACAAATTTGGTATTGGATATCAGGAGCATAAACTTGACCAACCTAGCTGCAAATTTCATTCATGCAAGGACTCAGATAATGAAGACACAAAAATCTAGCCTATGACACATGAAGGACTCTTGAATATTCAACATTTTGATTCTGACTATCTACTTCAAGAACATGATCCTGGTCCTCGTCAGGAGGATTTTATACACTTTACTGAATAGACCCCTACTAATGCTAACTCTAATGGCACACATACTAATTGGGGGAAACTATCTGGCATCTCCCTTATGTCAGGTATACCTTGGGGTATACCAATTCTAGATTGCTCCACCACTTCTGCTACTGAGAAAGGTCTTGCTATTGAAGAAACACTTCCTATGACAGATAATAGTGATGAAGAAAATATGTCACCTACTATATCTCAAGCTGATTACATGTCAAATGCTACTACAAAGATGCTAGTTGATGCTACATACAAATATGCTACTGATGATGATCCTTTTCACCCTTCTATGGAGATCATTCCTATGGCTCCTAGGCCATCTACTCCAAGCTATACTTCTACTGCTCCAACAAATCATGGGTATGTAAGACCCCATCCTGTTATAGCTTCATGGAAACTTGGTAGATCTAGAACTGAAATGGTTCCTATTCACATATTATTTCCACCTGAAAGGGGACCTAACTCTTAGAATAGGTTATCTTGGTTAGGCTCACATAATATTCCTCCAAACTTATCTGACTCTTCTAAGACAACTCATAACCGACAATGTTCTATGGAAGATCACTTTCTTGATCTATTTGATTCATTCATAAATGATGATGATGATGTTGATATCTTTGCACTCGAGCACATCCTATTGACTACTCATCCTCCCCCTCCTCCCTAAGATAAGTGGCTCATCCACTTTCCATCTCCATCTCTCTACCTAAACCAATCATACAAGCCTCTTTCATCCACCATTCCCAAGTCTTTTGGAAGTAACTTGGATGTGCAACATAAAAACAAAAATAATAAGAATCCACTTATATCTCAAGGTCATCATGTCCCATCTAATCGACATGTGACCACAAAGAAAAAAAGTGATAGAGGTGTTCAAAAGACCACAAAGGTCCTCAAAGAGAAAAAGACAAAAAAAAAAAGATTGGATCTCGACATCCATCTTACAAGTGTTGTCATCAAAAGCACCTCAACATAAAGAAGAAAAGAGAAAAAAAATCAAAAGCTATGTGGATTCCAAAAGGAAAATCAAAGTTTCCATTCAAGCTTCCAAAATTCTCATACTTCCCTCCATTCCATTACCCTTGCCTCTCATATTTTACCCCATTCACTCCATCTTGCCTTGTCCCAAAGTGCATATCAGCATCTCCTCATCCCTAATGACGTGATTAAGAGAAATATAGAACATACTTTTCCTAAGCGTTTAGAGCATGGGAAATCCAACAAAGAGTTAAGATGTGTCCATGAGGATATTTGTGGGTCTCACTTAAGTGATCTTTCCTTGACTATGGATCTCTCGACAATTGGGTACTACTGGTTCTGATTCTACAACTTCTCAGCTGATCGCTACTACAAAAGACTGTGTTCCTGGAGATTCCACCACTGAAGGAGAACAACTCAAGAGCCTATCAATGCTCTTCATTTGAAGAAATTCTATAGTTGAGGCATTCTCTATGTGCTCATGTACATACCTATTGGTCCTAAAAAAATCCAAAAAAATGATATATTACAAAAAATCTTAAAAATTGCAAAATGTCTTGAAAAAATGATCATCTTAGTGAAAACCTAGTAAACAGGCACTTTGATGTATCTATTATCTTGGTGAAAACCTGGTAAACAAGTGCCTTGATAATAATAATAAAAAAATACAAAATTGAAAAAATACAAAAAAAAGTGAAAAAATAAAAAGTAAAAAAATAAAAAAATAAAAAAATAAAAAAATAAAAAAATAAAAAAATGAAATATTAAAAAAAATACAAAAAAATACAAAAAGAGAAAAGTACAAAAAAAATTGAAAAAGAAGAAAAATGTGCCATTGATGAAAACTTGGTAAACAGGCATCATGGTAGCAAAAATTGAATCTCTGCCAAGATGATGAAAACCTAGTAAATAGACACCTCTTGTTTCCTGAAGTTACATCTCATCTTAGCATTGCTTGGCTTTTAGCTTCCTGCTTTACTTTGTTTCCTACTTTTTAGTTCATTTCCTGCTTTGGTTTGCTAGCTCATGCACTTTCCTTCGGTTGTCTTCAAGATTTACCTCGACTCTTCATGGATTGGAACCGGTTCACACTTGGGGGCACCTTCCTGGTCTAGGGGGTATTGTCCTATCACTTTCAGAAGCTTTGTTTGTGCATCAGTCACCAGTAGTTCTCGCTGCTTCTACCTGATGATGCCTAGCTACTTTTGAGATTTCTCTCCTTGAAGATCTATCATGTATCAGTTGCCAGTGGTTCTCACTGTGCCTGCCTACTGATACCTAGCTCTCATTTGACCTCTCTCTTTTAGGATCTCTTCCTTACATTAGTCACCAGTGGTTATCACTACGTCTCCCTGCTAATGTTTCGCTTGTGCTTTATTCTCTCCTTTGAGAATTTTCCTTGTATCAGTCACCAATGGTTCTCACTACATTCTCCTATTGATACTTGGTCCGTGCTCTGATATCTTCTTGAGACTTTGTCTCTCGCGATGGTCACCAGTGGTTCTCATTGTGTCTGTCTGCTGTCGCTATCCCATCAAGACTTCAAATGTTGTTCACTTCTGATTCGACTTCAATCTGCTTGAACACAAATGTAAACTAAAACTAAAACTAACTTTTTGTTCCTCTAAAGCATGCTGAGCTTTTCCTTTTCTTGTTTGTTTTTCTTCTTTATCATTTCTACTCGAGAAAATCTAAGACATCTTTCTTGACTAAGAAACGTGAAGACTGGGGACATGATCTTTCCTTTGTTTTCTGTTTGCTGGTTTAGTTCCAATGATCTAATGAATTCATATAAGAGGGGTGTCCATCTATAAGAGCCTTCATCTTGTATTGGATGGCCATGCGTACCTTGACTCCTTTTATATGGACGCTTTGGTGAGGTTGGTTCTTCTCCTTGTCTATTTTGAGTGACTTCTTTTTGCTACAAGTAAAATTGCTAACACTCATCCTGCTAAGTGAACGTAAGGGTCACTGCGAGCACTCTTTGGAAAAAGAAGGAACTCTCATGTGTCTGGTGTGTTTTTTCACAAGCAACATTTAGGTCATTCTAGCAATTGTGCTTTGATGCTTATGTTGACTTGCTAAATCAAAAGGAATAGGTGTTCAGGTCATTTTGGCTTCTTGTGCCTTAATGCTTACACCTCATTTTGACAAATCTAAAGACTTATGTCACATTCATATTCTCATAATTGCAATGTTAGTGAGGATTTTATGGCATCTTGTGATCATCTCATGCCTAAAAGAACTCGATGATGATAAATACAATGAGTCCAACAACCAAGTCCTAGGAATTGCACCCATTCATTCTAGGCTTGCATTTAGCTTAGGCTTGCATTTTTCATGTTAAGTTTGCATTTCAGACTGTGTTTTGGTGCTCTCTTGATTTTCTTCTTTTGGATCTATTCATAAAAGGTTCTCATCTTTTGTCCCAGTTTCATCATGATTGCACAAGTTTTCAGGATCGAAATCAAAATCTGACATCTCTAGATAGCTCAAAATCGCACTTTAAATTCTAGGACCCTTTGGGATCGGATGCTTGTGTAGTCAGCCTTTTGGCATCATCTTCCTGCCAGACCCTCATCTTTGCATCATGTTCTCAAGATCTTTTCTCTTTTCATCAAAGTCAACTCTAGTCAAATTTGGTCAACCATGGTCAACCATGGTCAAACTTGGTCAATAGGACCTCTGCTTTGCTCTGATTTGCTTTTGCAGCTTCTCAAATCTAGTCTATTTGCTTCTACTCTACAACCTCTTGTTGTCAATCATCCCTCTTATGTCATCTTTTGATTTCACTCCCGAGGGGGCAGGATGATTGCATCATTTGAATCTTGTCGAATCAATTCTTGAATCAGTCTGATCTGAATCATCAGTTCTCATTGCTAGGGGCATCTCGATGCCTTGCATCTTGCTATCTGGTCATCTATCTTTTAGGTATTTGAGTAATCTAACTCGGATCCTCAAGGATCAAGCTTTGTTCTAGAGATGGTTCTCAAAATCTTATAGGTATTGGGGCAATCTAACCCTAAGTCTTGGGAGTCAAGCTTCATTCTGAAGATGGTTCTTGAAATCTATATTAGACCATTATCTGGGCAATCTAACTTGGGTCTCGAAGGGCTAAGCTTCGTATTGGAGCAATCTAACCCTGATTCTAGAGACAATCCTAAGTTTGCATCTGAATCTCATTCTGCGCATTAGGGCAACCTAACCCCGATTCACATCTTCTCTCAAGACCGTTGTCTTTGCAATCTAACTTAGAATTTGGAAAATCATGCTTTGATCTATTCAGTGTCTTGGCAACCTAACCTAGACTCCCGAATTTCTTGTCATCTATCACTTTAGACTATTCTTTGAATCAAATCGTTGTTCACACATCAATTCAAAGAGGGGCAAATGTAATACCCTAAAATTGGCACCTAATAAATTCAATTAATTTTGGTGCATTTTCATCAATTTTACATTTTCAAAGTCCTACTTTGCTAGGAAATTTTCTCTCTCCTACCTAACTTAATTCGACTTGATGTCAATTGCAAAAACCCTAAATTGCATTAATCAAATATTAAAATTAATTCCTAAAGTCTTCGACTTTTATCAGCTAAATTACCTCTATGATGAATTAATTTAATTCTAAAGTCCTAGGTGCTTTAAATTAAATTAGACCCACCCCATTTGGCTAATATACATAAAAAGGAATTAATAGGGTATGTGCAAGATCATGAGGGGCCAAACTATGCCCAAAAGTGGCAATGAAAAATCAGCAAATCAAGGTTAGTTAACTTGACGTGAAAATTTGAACTAGCTATCAACCTAATACCAAAAAGTTGTAAGAATAGAATCTATAGGAAATTGAATGTAGTTTCTAAACTACTAGGCCTTTTCTCTAAAAAAAATTAATATAATTGGTGAAAAGTATAGATTTCAATACAGCAGTACAAAAATTTCAGGAAAAAAATAAGAAGTAGGTGTATGTCCGACCACCTTAATCATGATCAAATAATAATATTTTTTTATAAGATTTAATATATAAGTAGTAGACTCATGCCCAGATGTGACGCATATTTTTTTGTAGTTTTATTCCACAAAAATAATTAATTATGAATTTTCTTCTACAACATTAAATTAGAATAAAAAAACTTCTATGTCTGACCACCTTAACTCATTCAAAACTTTACAAAATTCAAAATTTTATTTATTTTTCTTATAGTATGTGAAGCATAGAATGTGACACATTTTTTAGATTTTAAAAATGTTATACCATTTGAAAGTTATAGTCATTTTTCAATCAGTATATAAATCAACACTTCAGAGGTAGCTCAATTAGAAAATAATTAATAATTACTTACTGAATTCAAAATTTGACAACAATTATATCGATAGAAAGTTGATAATATCCTTAAAATACCCTTTTCATTTTATCAAATTCGGGTGAAAAAAAAGTCATCAACTACATTGTCGAAGTCTGGAACTCAGAGAAACAGGGGAAAAACACATATTTGAGACATTTCAACAGTTGACCATGTAGGTTTGGTGCATAAGGCACTATCGAGCCTAATCGGGTACCAATATTTTTGGGTACCCAAAAATGATGGCAAAATTTTGAATTTTCACTTTCCCTTCCCTCCACACTCTCCCTCCCATTTCTACATCCTTCATATGATATATTATATATAAAAAACTATATATTAGATATATTAAATATTTATAATATCAATTATATATTAAATATTATATAATATACATTTTACATTAAATATTATTTAATATATATTAATATTAAAAACTATATATTAGATTATATATTATATACAATATACATTTTACATTAATTATTATTTAATTATATATTAATATCAAAAATAAATTCTGGTTGAACCGGACAATTGTACCATGCCTATTGATAATCTGGTAGCTCAATAGAGTCATTGGGAGGTTAAACAAGAACAACTAGACAGATCTTTGAACTAGTCAAAGATTATGGAGACCGGGGAAGGGTTTGGTAAAATGAGCAGCTATACTAGAAATTATGCAAGCACCGTAGAACCGATCGCATTAATAAATTTAAAGAAGAGATCAGCGGTGGAACGATATTATGAGGAAAGCCTTGCCGTTTCGATTGCTTCACCCTAATATTATGAAGAATGTCTTGTCGCTTCAATTCCGGTGCCACCTCTATCTCAGAATTTTTCCATTGCTTCTCATCAGTATTCTGAGATATGGTAGGGATTGCGGGCTTTTGCATAGCATAGTCCATCATAAATTCTCTATAAATCAGCATGCATTATAGTATTATGCGCATTTCTCAATGACTTACTCAAAGAATTTAATTTACACCATAATTTTGGCTCCATGGATTGTCATTTTGCGCTCAGAGAGAAGTTGTGGATTGCAAGAATTTGATAAATTTGGTTTATCTCATTTTCTTTCTCTGCCATTTCTGAGTAATATGATTTTGTTTTTGTCCGTCTTAAATGATTTCGCCTGAAGTTAATGAATTTTTTTAGATGATTTTGTCTGAAGTTAATGAAATTTCTTCCATGGATGATAATGAAATCTCTTCCATGAATGTTGATAAGACATTTAAATTTGGAGTTAATAAATTCTATAGCTTGAATGTTCTTTGTTGCAGAAGGTTATTTTCATGGTTTGTGATTCATGCAATTCCTTAATAGTTTCATTCTTAACATAATTCATAACTAGATTTTCCATAGTCAATTTTCTTCTTGATCATTGCAATATTTTCTCCTCAATTGAACATTTTGTAATCAGTTGATATACAATCACATTTTTCTCTTGGCCAATCCTGTGGGCTCACGATTGAGCCTGTAGATCCACAAAAGAATTGAAATTTGCATTTGGAGGAAGAGTAGTATTAGCAAGAAGTCATTCACTAACATCTCATCTTTATAAGAACTAAATTTGGATTCACTAGAAGCACTAAAGAGTCTTGAATGACCCCTTTTGACACATTTTAATGCTCAAGTGTGTCTTAAGGGGTCTTGGGACCCTTTTTGACACACTTGAGCATTCAAATGTGTCAAAAGGGGTCATGGTGACTCGCTAGAGTTCCTAGTATGCCTTATCACGCATTAGGATCCCTAGGAAGTCTTGATGACCACTTTTAACACATTGGAATGCTCAAGTATGTCATAAGAGGTTGTAGGAACCCTTCGGACACACTTGAGTGTTTGAATGTGTCAAAAGGGGTCATGGGGACTCCTAGTATGCCTTATCACACGTTAGGACCCCTAGGAAATCCCCATGACCACTTTTGACACATTCAAATGCTCAAGTGTGTCTTAAGGGGTCTTAGGACACCTTCAAACACACCTGAGCATTCAAATATGTCAAAAGGGGCCATAGGGACACCCTAGGGGTCCTAGTGTGCCTTATCATGCGTTAGGACCCCTAGGAAGTCCCCATGACCCCTTTTGACACATTGGAATGTTCAAGTGTGTCTTCAGGGGTATTAGGACCCCTTCAAACACACTTGAGTGTTCAAATGTGTCAAAAGGGATCATGGGGACTCCCTAGGGGTCCTAATATGCCTTATCATGTGTTAGGACCCCTAGGAAGTCCCCATGACCCCTTTTGACACATTGGAATGCTCAAGTGTGACTTAAGGGGTCTTAGGAACCCTTCGGACAGACTTGAGCATTCAAATGTGACAAAAGGGGTCATGGGGACTCTCTAGGGGTCCTAGTATGCCTTATCATGTGTTAGGACCCCTAGGGAGTCCCCATGACCACTTTTGACACATTAAAATGCTCAATTGTGTATTAAGGGGTCTTAGGACCCCTTCGAACACACTTGAGCATTCAAATTTGTCAAAAGGGGTCATGGGGACTCGCTAGGGGTCCTAATGCATCATAATAAATATTAAGACCCCTCACATGTCCCCATGACCCCTTTTGACACATTTGAACACTCAAGTATGTTTTAAGGGGTCTAAGGACCCATTCGGAGACACTTGAGTGTTCAAATGTGACAAAAGGGGTCATGGGGACTCCCTAGGGGTCCTAATACACCTTATCACATGTTAGGACCCCTTGGGAGTCCCCATGACCCCTTTTGACACATTGGAATGCTCAACTATGTCTTAAGGGGTCTTAGGACCCCTTCAAACACACTTGAGCATTCAAATGTATCAAAAGGGGTCATGGGGGCTCCCTAGGGGTCCTAGTATAACTTATCACATGTTAGGACCCTTAGGGAGTCCCCATGACCCCTTTTGACACATTTGAATGCTCAAGTTTGTCTGAAGGGGTCCTAAGACCCCTTAAGACACACTTGAGCATTCAAATGTGTCAAAAGGGGTCATGGGGACTCCCTACGGGCCCTACTATGCCTTATCATGTGCTAGGACGTGTAGGGAGTCCCCATGACCCCTTTTAACACATTTGAATGCTCAAGTGTGTCTTAAGGGGTCTTAGGACCCCTTTTGAAACATTAGAATGCTCAAGTGTGTCTTAAGGGGTCTTAAGAAACCTTCAGACAAAATCGAGTGTTCAAATGTGTTAGAAGGGGTCATGGGGACTACCTAGGGGTGCTAACATGTAATAAGGTGTACTAGGACCCCTAGGGAGTCCCCATGACCCCTTTTGACAATTTGAAATGCTCAAGTGTGTCCTAAGAGGTCCTAGGACCTGTTCGGACACACTTGAGCATTTGAATGTGTCAAAAGGGGTCATGAGGACTCCCTAGGGGTTCTAGTATGCCTTACCACCCATTAGGACCCCTTGGAAATCCCCATGACCCATTTTGACACATTCAAATGCTCAAGTGTGTTTTAAGGGGTCTTAGGACCCCTTTGGACATAGTTGAGCATTCAAATGTGTCAAAAGGGGTCATAGGGATTCCCTAAGGGTCCTAGTATGCATTACCATGTGTTAGGACCCCTAGGAAGTCCCCATGACCCATTTTAACACATTGGAAGACTCAAGTGTGTCTTAAGGGGTCTTAGAACCCCTTCGGACACACTTGAGCATTCAAATGTTTCAAAAGTGGTCATGGGGACTCCCTAGGGGTCCTATTATGCCTTATCATGCATTAGGACCCCTAGGAAGTCCCCATGACCCCTTTTGACACATTTTAATGCTCAAGTGTGTCTTAAAGGGTCCTATGACCCCTTAAGACACACCTGAGCATTCAATTGTGTCAAAAGGGGTCATGGGGACTCCCTAGGGGTCCTAATACATGTGATCACATGTTAGGACCCCTAGGGAGTCCCCATGACCACTTTTGACACATTTGAACACTCAAGTGTGTCTTAAGGGGTCTTACAACCCCTTCAGACATACTTGGGTGTTCAAATGTGTCAAAAGGGGTCATAAGGACTCCCTAGGGGTCCTAGTACACCTTATCACATGTTAGGACCCCTAGGTAGTCCCCATGACCCCTTTTGACACATTTGAATGCTCAAGTGTGTCCGAAGGGGTCTTAGGACCCCTTCAGACACACTTGAGCATTCAAATGTGTCAAAAGGGGTCATGGGGACTGCTTAGGGGTCCTACTATGCCTTATTAGGCGTTAGGATCCCTAGGGAGTCCCCATGACCCCCTTTGACACATTTGAATGCTTGAGTGTGTCGTAAGGGGTCCTAGGACCCCTTCGAACACACTTTATTATTCAAATGTATCAAAAGGGGTCATGGGGACTTCCTAGGGGTCCTACTACGGCTTATCACACATTAGGACCCCTAGGGAGTCCCCATGACCCCTTTTGACACCTTTGAATGCTTAATTGTTTTCGAAGGGGTCCTAACTTGTGACAAGGCATACTAGGACCCCTTCGGACACATTTGAGAATTCAAATGTGTCAAAAGGGGTCATGGGAACTCCACAGGGGTCCTAACATGTTATAAGGCATACTAGGACCCCTAGGGAGTCCCCATGACCCCTTTTGACACATTTGAATGCTCAAGTTTGTTTGAAGGGGTCCTAAGACCCCTTAAGACACACTTGAGCTATAAAATGTGTCAACAGGGGTCATGGGGACTCCCTAGGAGTCATGACATGTAATAAGGTGTACTAGGACCCCTAGGGAGTCCCCATGACCCTTTTTGAAACATTTGAACACTCAAGTGTGTCTTAAGGGGTCTTTGGACCCCTTCAGAGACGCTTAAGTGTTCAAATGTGTCAAAAGGGGTCATGGGGACTCCCTAGGGGTACCCTTTCGGATACACTTGAGCATTCAAATTAGTCAAAATGGGTCATGGGGACTCCCTAGGGGTCCAAGTATGCCTTATCATACGTTAGTACCCTTAGGGAGTCCCCATGACCCCTTTTGACACATTTGAATGCTCAAGTGTGTCTTAAGGGATTTTACAACCCCTTTAGACACACTTGAGCATTCAAATGTGGCAAAAGGGGTCATGGGGAATCCCTAGGGGTCCTACTAAGCCTTATCACACATTAGGAACCCTTGGGAATCCCCATGACTCATCTTGACACATTTGAATGCTCAAGTGTTTCTTAAGGGGTCTTAGGACCCCTTTGGACACACTTGAGCATTTAGATGTGTCAAAATGGTTCATGGGGACTTCCTAGGGGTCCTTGTATGGCTTATCATAGGTTAGGACCCCTTGGGAGTCCCCATGACCCTTTTTGACACATTTGAACACTCAAGTGTGTCTTAAGGGGTCCTAAGACCCCTTAAGAAACACTTGAGTGTTCAAATGTGTCAAAAGGGGTCATGGGGACTCCCAAGGGGTCCTAGTACACATTATCACATGCTAGGACCCCTAAGGAGACCCCATGACCCCTTTTAACACATTTGAATGCTCAATTATGTCTTAAGGGGTCTGATGACCCCTTTTGATACATTGGAACACTCAAGTGTGTCTTAAGGGGTCTTAGGACTCCTTGGGACACACTTGAGCATTCAAATGTGTCAAAAGGGGTCATGGGTACTTCCTAGGGGTCCTAGTATGCCTTATCATGTATTAGAACCCCTAGGGAGTCCCCATGACCCCTTTTGGCACATTTGAACACTCAAGTGTGTCTTAAGGGGTCTTAAGACCCCTTTAAACACACTTTGAGCATTTAAATCTATCAAAAGGGGTCATGGGGACTCCCTAAGGGTCCTATTATGCCTTATCACATGTTAGGACCGCTAGGGAGTCCCCATGACCCCTTTTTTATATATTTGAATGCTCAAGTGTGTCTTAAGGTGTCTTAGGACCCGTTTGAACACACTTGAGCATTCAAATGTGTTAAAAGGGGTCATAGGGACTCCCTAGGGGTCCTAGTATGCGTTATCATGCGTTACGACCCCTAGGGAGTCCCCATGACCCCTATTGATAGATCAGAATGCTCAAGTGTGTCTTAAGGGGTCTTAGGACCCCTTCGGACACACTTGAGCATTAAAATGTGTGAAGATGAGTCATGGGGACTCCCTAGGGGTCCTAGTATGCCTTATCACATGTTAGCACCCCTAGGGAGTTCCCATGACCCCTTTTGACACATTTGAAGGTTCAAGTGTGTCCGAAGGGGTCCTAACCCCTTTTAACACAATTGAAGGCCCAAGTGTGTCTGAAAGGGTCTTAGGACCCCTTTGGACACACTTGAGCTTTCATATATGTCAAAAGGGGTCATGAGGACTCCCTAGGGGTGCTAACACGTGTTAAGGAAAACTAGGACCCGTAGAGAGTCCCAATGACCCCTTTTGACACATTTTAATGTTCAAGTGTGTCTTAAGGGGTCTTAGGACCCCTTCAGACACACTTGAGCATTCAAATGTGACAAAAGGGGTCATGGGGACTCCATAGGGGTCCTAGTATGCCTTATCACACTTTAGGACCCCTAGGGAGTCCCCATGACCCCTTTTGACACATTGGAATGCTCAAGTGTTTCTTAAGGGTACTTAGGACCCCTTTGGACACATTTGAGAATTCAAATGAATGAAAGGGGGTCATGGGGCCTCTCTACGGGTCCTAGTATGCTATATCATGTGTTAGGACCCCTAGGGAGTCCTCATGACCCCTTTTGACACATTTGAACACTCAAGTGTGTTCAAAGGGGTCCTAAGACCCCTCAAGACACACTTGAGCATTCAAATGTGTCAAAAGGGATCATGGGGACTCCCTAGGGGTCCTACTACACCTTCTTATGTGCTAGGACCCCTAGGAAGTCCCCATGGCCCCTCTTGACAAATTTCAATGCTCAAGTGTGTCTTAAGGGGTCTTAGAACCCGTTTTGACACATTGGAATGGTCAAGTGTGTCTTAAGGGGTCTTAGGACCCCTTTGGACACACTTGAGCATTCAAATGTGTCAAAATGGGTCATGGGGACTCAGGGTCCTACTATGCCTTATCATGTGTTAGGACCTCTAGGGAGTCCCCATGACCCCTTTTGAGATGTTTGAATGCTCAAATGTGTCCCAAGGGGTCTTAGGACCCGTTCGGACACACTTGAGTATTCAAATGTGTCAAAAGTTGTCATGGGGAATCCCTAGGGGTCCTAGTATGCCTTATCACATGTTAGGACCCCTAGGGAGTCCCCATGACCCCTCTTGACACATTTGAATCCTCAAGTGTGTCTTAAGGGGTCTTAGAACCCCTTTGGACACACTTGAGCATTCAAATGTGTCAAAAGGGGTCATGAGGACTCCCTAGGGGTCCTACTATGCCTTATCATGTGTTAGGACCCCTAGGGAGTCCCCATGACCCCTTTTGAAACATTTGAACTTTCAAGTGTGTCTTAAGGGGTCTTAGGACACCTTCAGACACACTTGAGCATTCAAATATGTCAAAAGGGGTCATGGGGACTCCCTAGAGATCCTAACATGTGATAAGGCATACTAGGACCCCTAGGGAGCCCCGATGACCCCTTTTGACATATTTGAATGCTCAAGTGTGCCCAAAGGGGTCCTAAGACACCTTAAGACACACTTGAGCATTCCAATGTGTCAAAAGGGGTCATGGGGAGTCCCTAGGGGTCATAACACATGATAAGGCTTACTAGGACCCCTAGGAAGTCCCCATGACCCTTTTTGAAATATTTTAATGCTCAAGTGTGTCTGAAGGGTTCCTAAGACCCCTTAAGACACACTTGAGCGTTCAAATGTGTCAAAAAGGGTCATGGGGACTCTCTATGGGTCCTAGTACACCTTATCATGCCTTAGGACCCCTAGGGAGTCCCCATGACCCCTTTTGACACATTTGTATGCTCAAGTGTCTCTGAAGGGGTCTTAGGACCCCTTCAAAGACACTTGAGCATACAAATGTGTCAAAAGGGGTCATGGGGATTCCCTAGGGGTCCTAGGATGCCTTAGGCTTTCTTCATAATGTCGCGCCACCGTTGATCTCTTCTTTAAATTTATTAATGTGGTTGGTTCTATGGCAGTTGCATAATTTCTAGTACAGCTGCTCATTTTACCAAACCCTTCCCCGCTTTCCATAATCTTCAACCGATTCAAAGATCTGTCTGGTTGTTCTTGTTTAACCTCCCAATGACTCTGTTGAACTGTTGGATTATCAACAGGTGTGGTATAATTGTCTGGTTCAACTAGAATCTATTTCAAGAAGCTTTGCAATTTAGCATTCCGATTGAAAAAGTAGGGAAAGATACCATTTCACAGCCATAGGTGGTGGAAATAGAGTGATTGTCTTTCCCTTTGCTTCTGTAATCCGCCTCCAGTGAACTATTCTTGAAAGCCTCCATTTCTACGTAGCTAGGGTTTACGATGCCTATAAAAGGCACAACTATGCCCCTATAGGGACTCATGCTCATGCTCAGAATCATATTATTTTCATGCATTCCCTAACATTTAATACAAAGATTTAGCCAGCTTCCTTTAAAGACCTAGAAGAAATGAAAAATAAAAATTAGTATTTAATACATTAGTATATTATACATTAGTACATTAGTATATAATATAAATTAGTATATTATACATTACTACATTAGTATATAATACATTAGTATATATATAATATATACATTATATATATCATATGCCTCTTATATATATATATATATATATGTATGTATGTATGTATGTCTGTATGTATGTATGTATGTATGTATGTATGTGTATATATATATATATGTATATATATATATATATATGTATATATATATATATGTATATATATATATATGTATATATATATATATATATATATATATGTATATGTATATATATATATATATATATATATATATATGTATATATATATATATATATGTATATATATATATATGTATATGTATATATATATGTATATGTATATATAGATATATATATATATATATATATATATATATATATATATATATATATATATATATATATATATATATATATATATATATATATATATATATATATATATATATATATTATATACATTAATATATGTAAAAGTTCAATTTTTTTCATTTTCTCCCACCCTTTTTTTAATCTACCTGGGAATATCGGGTACCTGATATGAAATCGGATACCTGATTTTTGATAGGTAATATTTGACCAAAATATTCCCTATCCCCACAGACCAGACAATCATGAGATTTTATACTTTTTTCATGCGTTGCAAAAAATAAAATGTGATTTGGGGCCCATTGTTTGATTTTTGTCAACTTGTAGTCTGACCATGGGAAGCAGCAGTTGTCAAAAGGCTAAATGCAAGAGGAAGCTGACAGATGAAGAAATTCAAGCATATAGGGAAAAGGATAAGGAAAATCACTAAAGAAGGAGAGAAGGTATGTTAAACATTAATCAATTGGACCCCGTAAATGTAGTTGTAAGTGAAGAGGATGTTGAATTTGAAAATATATAGATGGAGATTGAAAATGTAGACTTCGGGAATGAAAATGTTGCACAAGAACCACATGAACGTTACACATCTCCAAATTATATGAGAAATGAAGTCCCTTGCAATAAAGATAATCAAACTTCAAATTCAGGGCTTTCAGGAAGACCTAAATGGTTAATTGAAATTGAGGAGAACATTATGAATAATTGGGAAGGAAAGAGGTCACATAGAACCGTTAGGTTGTGGGCTTCAAGACTTTATGATCAATATTTTGGAAACAAGACATTGGTTGAGCAATGTCAAATTTTTGTGTAGTTGTTAAAGATGCAAAAGATGAGACCTGTGCTTGTGAAATTGAAGATTTGTGTGAACAAAAAAATGGAGAGAAATGCCATTGTTGTGAAGAATCTTTTCAATGCTCTCAATAGCATTGGGAAGACTAGTAGAGAAAAAGACAAGAGAGTTGCTCGGAGGATTATTACAACCTCCTTAGTAAGTCATCAGTTGAGAAAGGCTCGTTTGATGAGACAAACTTGTGTTGAACTCAATATAGACTGTAAAACTTTGGGTAGAGCACTTGCAAGAAGAGAAAGACTTGATAATCCACTTCAAATTGATACATGGGCTTATGGTGGGAGACTTCCACGTTTCGATAAGAAGCTAACAGATGTTGTCAAGGATGAAATTCAACAATTTTGGGATGCTAACTCAAGAGTGTCACCAAATGTGAAGGATGTCTTGAAGTTGAGAGTTGGAAATCATGACCGCACTCCACATCCTAAACATTATGTGGAGGTAGGTCAAACAGTGTTGTATAAAAAATTTTGTGAGACACATCCAACATTGAAAATATCACAAAGGTCTTTTGAATCCGTGAAGCCATTTTATTGTGTACCCCTTAAGATTCAGAATACATGTTGTTGCAAATATCATGTTGAGTTTTCAATGCATCATGAATTATTACGGTCCATTCACTCTACTTTTCATACTAATGAAATGCTAGAGGATTGTGGTGCAAGTGGTCTTCCCAAATCATCAAGAGACTTGCTAGATCAATTTTTATGTCATAGAGATGATGGTTGTTTATTTTATAAAAAAGATTGCTTAAATGCCAAGTGCTCAGAATGTGGTGGCTTGTCCAAGTTTAGAACATGTTTTCATGAGGGTTTGGAACACAAATTTGGAAAGAAACTCATCCAAAAAAAGGTATATGAAATGGTGAAATATACATTGAAGAGTGGAGGTGAAGGCTCTAGATGTGAGTTAGTTGTAAAAGAATACAATGTTGCTGATTTTATCTCAGATTTCAAGACAAATCTTTTTTACAAGTATGCAAGGCATAGTCACAGGTCTCAATGGTTGGATCAACAATTCAGGACATGTAATGAAACTTTCCCCATTGGAACTATTATATCCATTGTAGACTTTGCGGAGAACTATACATTGCAGCCCCAAAATGAGACTCAAGCTCAATATTACAATTCCATTTAGGTTACTATTTTTGTACACATCACATATAGACATTCTCTTGATAGCACAAAAGATGAGTGAAAGATAATTAGAGAGTACCATTTTTATATGAGTGACGATAGGTCTCAATCTCATGATTTTGTTCAACATTATTTCTAGAACTATTTTTACTTCTTGCAAGAAAATGGTATTGCTATGGATAGGCATCTCATTTGGTCAGATAATTACACCAGTCAATTTAAGAATGCTAGAATGTTTTATTGGTTATGTAGAATGCATGTGGAGAGAGGTGTACCTCATATTTGGAGTTTTTTTGAGTTAGGGCATGGGAAAGGGGAGCTGACGGAGTAGGTGCGTGTGTGAAGAGAGCTCTAGTTAAGGAGCAATTGAGGATTTTAGGTGTTGTACTTCTTGATGCTCATTTTATTATTGATTGGTGTAATTTAGCATTGTCATAGGGGGGACTCTTGATTCTATAGTGTGTAGATTCTTTTGGTTGGTTAAAGAGGGAACTATAGGAGATAGATTGGATTGTCAAACAGTGAAAGACTCTTCAAAAATGCATTCATTCCAAAGCTCCAATAGTAGTACATGGACCATTTGGACATGAGAGTTGGCTTTTTTTTGCCCCATGTGTTTTCAATATGATTGGGATCATTGAGAGTCAAGTGAGTGGGTGGATACATGGGTTCCATAGTATCTAACTCCTTTATCTTTGACACCCTCTATAATAAATGATGACATGGACACTTCAGTTGACTATGACCATCTTTTAGATCTTCTGACACCAAGAAATGTTTTTGCATTGCACCGTAGGGGAATGATGAGAGGTCAGATTATTGGTTAGCACGTTGTGTACAAGGTAAACATAAGCTTGTACAACCGATGACAGATGGTGATGGGTTCAACATATCCTACTAGTTCAGTTGTTGTTGTGGGAACATGGCTACGAACATGCATGATTAGAAAGAATGGAATTCCCACATTTGAAGACTATGAGAGGCACAAAACTATTCTCATGTATTCACACCTTGTTATAGAAACAAATGTCAAGTTGTCAAAGCATCAAGGAAGACCAAAGACAAAAGAACTTTGGACTATAAGTACTATTGATCATGAAGCACTATTGGAGACCCTGAAGCAAAGAGATGACCCTTCCAGAACACTTGACTAGGTAATAAGTTAATTTAGTGCATTTTTTTCTAAGTTCATTAAGCTTAATTTTAATACATTAATTTGACCTTTCTTAGATTGTATTTTGATTCAATAAACTTGGTTTTGTATGTGGATTGTAACTTGTCCAAGAGCACCTATGAAGACACCTATGGTCACCATGGATCCAATCAAAGATAGAAGGACAAAAGGATCCTTAATGGTTAATTGAGATCTTTTGAAGCCTATAATGGCAATTTGTAATAATCAATTTGATTTAAAATTTAAATGTCCTCAAACTCTTGATAAGGACTTGTGACCAAAATCATGTATGGGTGGCCAATAGTGCCAAGAAGGGATCTTACATGTCATTTACTTATGTCATTTGCATGGTTTGAATTCTTACATGTTTAATTGTTGTTTATAATGCTTTAAGGATATTATTTTTTATCATTTCAAACAAACTATAAAAGTTAAACCTCAAACATAATAAGCTTCATAGTTCAAATTTCACAAGCTTAATCATGATTATTTTCACAGTTCAAATTTCAAACATACCACTAACAGTTAGTTGAAAGTGGCTCAGCAGTGTATCTTTCAAACCATCTGACATGGCATCAAACCATCTACTCCATCAGCTTTGGTTGGCTGGGTAAATACCAGTAACAACCTTGTCCCACCCATGGAGTCACGGGAAAGCTCACGACCATGCTCGACCCAAGTGACCCCAAGGTGCACTAAGCATGATTTCGCAGTGATCTTCTGGGGCTCATATCTTGGATCTCGTGAGAGGTATCAACAAACTATTAGGTGCTATAGGATCATGTTTCTGAGTTCTACTATAACCTCTCTTAGTTTTGGGAAATTTGACTTCATTTGCATTTGGCAAGGTGATCTCAGTTGATGCCAAAACTTGTAGTGAGGGTCAATTGAAAGCAGCTCAATAGCATATCTTTCAAACCATCTAACTTGGCATCAAACCATCTACTCCATCAGCTCTGGTTGGCCAGGTAAATGCTAGTGACAACCCCATTCCACCCATGGAGTCACTGGAATGCTCATGACCATGCTCGACCCAAGTGACCCCAAGGTGCACTAAGCACAATTGGGCAGCGATCTTCTGGGGCTCGTATCTCAGAGCTCATGAGAGGTATCAACAAACCATCAAGTGCTACAAGATCATGTTTCTAATGTTGATGTTTGTAGCATTGGTCAGATAAATAATATTGACTATATGATTTATGAGAAATTATTTATTATATATATATATATATATATATATATATATATATATATATATATATATATATATATATATATATATAATAATTGATATTATTATATACATTGATATATATGTATATATAAAGTTAAGTTATAAATATTTTCATAATAAATAAATAGTTAAATTGATAAAATAATAATTATTATTATTATGTAAATATTAGATAAATTAATATAATACTCAAGATATATATGTGTGTGTGTGTAATCATAATTGTCATTATATTAATTACATAACAATGAATAGACATGTCCCTTGAAGGGACATGTCTCTTCTTGGCTCATTCTTAATATAAATGCAAGAGATTGTTGCATTTGGAAAACACATACAATGAGATAGTGCTATTACATTTTCAATGATCCTAAAACTTAACATGGTATCAGAGCCAAGTTACAAATGCAAGAGAGTAGTTTGTTAATGGTGAATGTGTGACTATTTCAGAAAATTACAGTCTCAGTACAAGGACCATATCTCACAAATGGACCGTTGGATTTTGCTAAATTTGAGATATGTTGGTGATAAACTAATTTAGAAGAATGTCACTAGAGCGATTGGAAAGAAAATGTCAGGTTCAAAAGTTATGATCAAATGTGTACAGGTCTATGCAGATTTTTGAACAAAGAGAGTTCTTTGATTAAAAGCTTCAAACACTTTTTATAGTACAAATAAGAAAATGATCATTACATTAATCAAGAGATGAGTGTTCCATGTTGATTAATGTTCATGAATTTTTTTATGTAGTTATTAAATCATACTATAACATTGGGATAAAAAAAAAAATATTGTATGCTTTTATCATTAATATTTCTTTGGGATAATATAATTTAGTGAGTTATTTGTAATCTCTCTCTGACATACCTTCAGGACAAAAGCACAAGATAATTTCATTCAAGGGAGAAATAACTTGATGCTTTAAAACAAATTGATGATTGAGACTAGATATAAAGAGAGTCTAATGTTTCAAAAGAGGTCAAGAAGTTGATAAACTTGAGCTTCAAAGGGAGTAGATGGTTCAGCCAACTTGTGACAATCAAGTGATCATATTGATTGAGAGGGAGTTCACTATTGAAGGTGAAACATTTATGAGGTAAACTTGATATAAAATTGATTATTATACTTGTGAATTATGAATTTTTTAATGGGCCTGCCCCCTGTGTAAATCATAAAGAAGTGACGACTTCCAAATGATTATCACTTGTATTTGTTAAAGTTATTGGAAGGTGACGATCTTGCAATAACTTTTCTTTTGTAATATCTTACTTGTGGATAGAATCACCGATGGAGGCAATCCACTATGAAGCTCATGAGTTTTTGGATAGAATCACCAATGGAGGCAATCCACATAGGAGCTTGTGGATAGAATCGCCGATAGAGGCAATCCACACCATAGCTCATGAGTTGTGGATAGAATCACCGATGGAGGCAATCCATACAAGAGCTTGTGGATAGAATTGCTGATAGAGGAAATCCACACCATAGCTCATGAGTTGTGGATAGAATCACCGATGGAGGCAATCCGCACAGGAGCTTGTGGATAGAATCGCCGATAGAGGCAATCCACACCATAGCTCATGAGTTGTGGATAGAATTGCCGATGGAGGCAATCCACACAGGAGCTTGTGGATCGAATCACTGATGGAGGCAATCCACCTGGGAACTGTGGATAGAATCACCGATAGAGGCAATCCATCTGGGAACTAACCCTCACAATTTATGAACTTATTGTGAGTTACATTTTATCTTCCCTAGCTAAGAGGGAGTGTTGATGTTTGTAGCATTGGTCAGATAAATAATATTGACTATATGATTTATGAGAAATGATATATATATATATATATAATAATTGATATTATTATATACATTGATATATATGTATATATAAAGTTAAGTTATAAATATTCTCATAATAAATAAATAGTTAAATTGATAAAATAATAATTATTATTATTATGTAAATATTAGATAAATTAATATAATATTCAAGATATATGTGTGTGTGTGTGTGCGTGTGTTTGTATGTGTGTAATCATAATTGTCATTATATTAATTACATAACAATGAATAGACATGTCCCTTGAAGGGACATGTCTCTTCTTGGCTCATTCTTAATATAAATGCAAGAGATTGTTGCATTTGGAAAACACATACAATGAGATAGTGCTATTACATTTGCAATGATCCTAAACCTTAACATCTAAGGTCTACTATAACCTCTCTCAATTTTTTAGGTTGATCTTTTGGTGCAATGGCAACCACTACTTGTAACAGATTCGACTTCATTTGCATTTGGCAAGGTGATCTCAGTCGATGCAAAAACTTGTAGTGAGGGTCAATTCAAAGTGGCTCAATAGCATATCTTTCAAACCATCCAACTTGGCACCAAACCATCTACTCCATCAGCTTTGGTTGGCTAGCTAAACACCGGTGACAACCCCATTCCACCCATGGAGTCACGGGAACGCTTGCGACCACGCTCGAGCCAAGTGACCTCAAGGTGCACTAAGCATTATTGGGAAGTGATCTTCTAGGGCTTGTATCTTGGAGCTCATGAGAGGTATCAACAAACCATTAGGTGCTACGGGATCATGTTTCTAAGGTCTACTATAACCTCTCTCAGTTTTGGGTGATTTGACTTCGTTTGCATTTGGAAAGGCGATCTCAGTTGATGCCAAAACTTGCACTTAGGGTCAGTTGAAAGCGGCTCAGTAGCGTATCTTTCAAACCATCTGACATTGCATCAAATTTTCTACTCCATTGGCTCCATTTGGCCGTGTAAATGCCAGTGACAACCTCGTTTCACCTACGGAGTCACTAGAATGCTCATGACCACGCTCGATCCAAGTGACCCCAAGGTGCACTAAGTATGATTGGGCAGCGATCTTCCATGACTCAAGTGACCTCAATATGATGAGTTATATACATAGTATTTAAACAATGTATTACTCAGTGGCTCAAGTGAGTATATATAATGGTATGAAATATAAGAACATAGGAAATCTATACAAGTTAAACCTCAAACATAATAAGCTCCATGAACAGGGTATTCCAGAGTAAAGAAAAACAAATGTAACTTCAACAAGATATAATTTCAATCATAATGATAATCATAGTCAAGGTATAACTTCACCATTCAATTTCAAAAGTATTTCCATATACAAATATGGCACATGCCATTTCAAAATGTCTACAAAATCAATGTTTTAAGGTGTACAATGTGGCATATATGCCATCTCAAAATATGCGAAGTGGCATCTCTAAATGACCACAAAACTAAAACTACATCCTATGCCATAGGGGGATCATCAAAATGTAGCCTCTTTGAAGAAGTGTTGGGCTCTGATTGATCCTACATAAAACATGAGTTCAAACCCAAGTTAGATTGCTTACTTTATATGATTTGTACATATATATATAGTTCATAATTCAAACACTAATTTAATTAAAATTATAATTGAATACAAATATTAGTACCTGGTCTCTTAGTCACCTACCATGAATAGGTGTCCTAGCATAAGTCCTAGGTAGCGAAGGGACCATGCCAACAATACCAACTGTGACCTATAAATATATATTTGCAATAATGAGATTAGTAGAGTGGTGCAACATAGAGTAATAAATCTACAAAATAGGATGATAGCATAATAAAATTACAAATTGATTGAACTAAAATTAAAACTTACATCTAATGATCCCTCCTCTAGAATGGTGGGCTGGGTCAACAAACATACGAAAGATTCTCGTGGGCCCTCCCTCACACTCGGAGTAACCTATGAGAGTAAAAAGATTGTCAATTATATATAAATGTACTTCATCATAGCAACCCTGGTTACAAAATACAAATAACAATATGTAAAAGTCTATGTACAATCAGGTTATCACTCCAAATCGAGATGTCTGTAACCCTACACTATTGAACAACTATCAGGACATCATCAATAGCCACACCCTATACAATAAAGTGAAAGTAAAATATTTATTACTACACACAATTGGCATACATGTGCATGCATAATTAATCTTAAAAAATTAACTACCTTTCCTTTGTCGACACCTGATGAAGGAACCCCCTCATGCCCCCCACTGACATCGGTTGTACCCTGCAAGAACACAATCAGATGACAATATATAAGTAAATGTATGAATTTTATTGCTCTAATTGATAGAGATTTAAGCATGTACACCAAATGATATAAAAAAAAACTAATGGGTACATAATTTATAATATACCATATAGTCATCAAGGCCAAATGAAATGGCCGAAAGTGTGGACTCATGCACCTGTCTCACCTCCTCCTGTAAAATGGAAAAAAATATATACATAAGTGCATGCAATCATTAAAACTAATCTAAATAAATAAATTATTTTTAAATTAAATAAGTCATGTGACAAATTTATTTATAATGTTTACTCTTACTGTATCAATAGGATTCAATGGCTCTGCGTGCACCTCCTAAGCACTCTCATGAGATGTAGATGCTCCATGAGGTGTTGCAGCCTCTGCAGCTACATCTTCTATATCCTCCTCATCAATAACATGAAACTGATATGTATCAGAATTAGTAAGCGGTCTGAGGCACATATGCCTGCACATAATGCAATATGGGGCTTGCATACATGTGAACTTCGATGAGATGTTGATGCACCAACATCATCCACACTAGGAGACAACTGACCTGGTTTGCATGATCAACTGATCACTCATTAAATGAATGGCCTTAATAGTTTGTGAGGTAGCCTCTGCAATGATATCAGGATGCTACACTGGAGGAGGGGGTGCGACATTAGTGGGGGGGACAAAGGTAGTGGCCTTTTGGCACTGGGAAAATGGCCTAGTCTGAGGAGCTCCTTTGCCTATGTCCATGTTGGGCCGCATACTCCAATAATCAACATGGTGACCAAGCACAAACTCAGCATACATTTTTTTAATGAAATAAAATGGGACCTCCAAATTGCTATGGGGTGGTTTATCAAAAACCATCCACCAGTGATCCCAAAAGTTTGTGCGCATTGCTTCATTTGTGCACCATTTTATTGATAATTTGGGCTTTTTGGGGTCAACTGGTATTCTAGTTTTAGGATTGACAAAAAGGGAAGCTATATCTTCCTTAGTTATATTAAGGGCCACAATCCCATCATGGTCAAGCCCGTCATCAAATTGGGCATGCATATCATCACACCAATGAAGATCAACATTATGTTGTTGTGTGAGTGTGTCAATATTTCCAACAATTGTATTTAGTGTGGCAAGCATGGGACCTAATGTAGGTATATTTTGATAGGTGTTTTGGAAACCTCGTATTGTATTCAAATTTTCTTGTATCAAATCTTATAAATATTTAGGGTTTAGATATGGGGGATTGTTTTCAGGATCGTTATTTGGTGCGGGAGGGTTATTTTCTTCATTATTGTCTGTCACGCCTGATTAAATAAAAAACAAATCTAAATTTCAATCTAATTTCATATATTATTACAAATATAAATACAAAACCCTATTTAAAAAAAAAATGCTACATTTAGCATGAAAATGAAATAAAATAATAAAAATATACAAATAATTACTTACCGAATACGCTCGGGAGTTGAATTTGTTATTTCCAAAATTAGGTATCTAAAAATATATCAGGTATATGATATATCAAGCTATTTTGGCAAAGAAAAATGCAGAAAGAAATGAAGAAAAGGGCTTGCAGGTTTTAGATTTATGCCACAGTTATCGGGTACCCGATAATATTGGGTACCCAATATTATCGGGTACCTGATATTATCGAGTACCTGATTACACCTGTGCTTTGGTGTCAAGTTTGCCTAGGTGTACTGACACCCAGGCCTACTAAAACATCAACAAGTGTTTTCATGTGCTTTTGGATGAGTGAAAAGTGAATACTTTTCACATCGCCACTTTTTGGCCCCTCATGATCTTGCACATACCCAATATTACTTGTTATTTGAATGGACACCTTTATTTGAATTAATAATTCACAATATTCGAAAGGTCACCCTATGTGGCAATTTACATTCTTTTAATTAAGTAATTCATGCCTTTTTGTCTCAATTGGAAATGAAGAGTCAGGAGTTTGAAATCAACAACCTCTTCATTCTCTCCTCGGGCTTGTCTATTTAATGAACCTCATTCTTCATTCAAAAGAGAGAAATTTTTGAGAGTAATTAAACTATAGTATTTTTGTGTCTCAATTTCATTATTTCAAAGCTTTTGTTGCATATTAGTATAATTTTTATTTTGTCTAATATTGCATTTTCATTATAGCTATTTTATATATTTTCTCATAGCTTAATCTAATCTCATATTTCTTTTCAAGTACTTTATATTAAATTGCACTTCATATTTCTTTCAAACTCTTAGTATAATTGCATCTCCATTCTCATTTTTACTTACATTCATTCTAGTTCAATTTCAATTTTTCTCATCTTTATAGCTTTTGAAAATACTCCATTGTAGGACTGGTCTAATGGTTGTTGGCTCTCATTCTAAGAGTAATTAAACACCCCGTCCACATAGGAGGCAACAGGTTGCTTCACCATAGATTTTAGATTGAGTAATTCATACTCTCTCTTGTAATTCAATCATGTGAGTAATGACTATGTTGCGTGTGTAGTTGGATTAGAGGTTCACATTTGACTATATACAATTAGTAGTACTAGCAATATACTCCACTTCAGCTGTAGACTAAGAAATACAAGCTTGCTTTTTACTTGTCTAGGTTACAAGTCTTTCACCAAAGAGAAATACTTCTCCGGTGGTACTTTTTCTGTCATCCACATTTCCAGCCCAATCAGTATTGGTGTAAACTTTCAGCTCAAACTTACTTTCCTTAGGATACCATAATCCATAATCCTCTATCTTTTCTAGATATCTTAAGATTCTTTTAGTAGCAATCATGTGTGATTCTCTAGGATTAGTAGAATATCTAGCAACAATTCCCAGAACATGTGCTATATCTGGTCTATTGTGAACTACATACATTAGCTTACCAATCATGGATTGGTAAAGTGTCTGGTTTACCTCTGTAGTTTCATCTTCCTTTGTCAATTTACTTCTAGTAGCCATTGGTCTTCCCACAGGTTTAGCATCTTCCATGCCAAATGTCTTCAAGACTTCCTTTATGTACTTGGACTGTGTGATGAATATCCCATCACTCTATTGTATCACTTGTAATCTGAGAAATAACTTAATCTCTCTGAACATAGAAATTTGAAACTCATTCCTCATGTCATTAGTAAAATATTTACATATATGATCTTGACCTCCAAAAATAATATCATCAACAAAAATTTCAGTAATTATAATAGTGTCGACAGTATTACCTTTCATGTACAAATTGTTGTTCTCACTAGTTCTTAGAAATCCAATACCTAACAAGTAAGTATGCAGTCTTTCATACCATGCTCTCGGTGCTTACTTCAAACCATATAAAGCTTTGTGTAATCTACATACCATGTTTCTATTGTCTGGATCAACAAATCCTTTAGGTTGTTCTATGTAGACCTCTTCTTCAAGTATACCATTCAGAAATGTTGATTTCACATCCATTTGATAAACCTTAAATTTCTTGTGTGTAGCATATGCAAGTAACATTCTAACTCCTTCCAATCTAGCAACAGGTGCAAATGTTTCACCATAATCAATGCCTTCTTCCTGTGCATATCCCTTGCATACCAATCTCGCTTTATTTCTTGTCACTTCACCATTTTTATTCATTTTGTTTCTAAATATCCATTTAGTACTGATAACATTCTTATCTTTAGGTTGGGGTACTAAGGACCAAGTTTTATTTTTCTCTCTTTGTTCTATTTCCTCCTTCATTGCATTAACCCATTCTTGATTTTCTAATGCAACTTTCACATTCTTTGGTTCAAATTCACAAACTAAACATGTACCTTGTCTTGTTTTGCTTCTAGTCTAAATTCCAGCTTGTCTGTTTCCAATAATTTGTGTCTCAGGATGATGTCTTCTGACAAATCTAGCTAATACTCAATTTCTTCTTTCTTGTTCATCCTGTTCAGGTTCATTTGCTTGCTTGGTAGCACCATCTTGTTCATCGATTTCCCTTTCCTATTCCTCGGGGTTATTTTCCTACTGACCAGTTATCACAGGTTGTGACTTTGGTAGATAGTCAGGAAGTTCAATGTAAGTGAATCTACCATAGTCTTCTAGTTCCTCTCTTTCTTCTATGTTTATGTCATCATACTCATCAACACGAACATTGGTACTTTCAATCATCTTATTTGTAACCTTATTCAGACATTTCAATGCTTTACTCTCAGTAGAATATCCTAAGAATATTCCTTCATCACCTTTAGAATCAATTTTCCCATTTCTCTTATCCTTTAGAATAAAACATTTGCTTCCAAAATTTTTGAAATAACTTACAGTAGGTTTGTGTCCAAACCATAGCTCATAAGGTGTCAGGTTGGTGTCCATCTTCAATTGTACTCAGTTAAGCACATATACAATTGTGCTAAAAGCTTCCCTCCAATATGTCTGAGCAACATTCTTTTGTAGCATTAGTGTTCTAGCATAGTCAATGATTGACCTATTCCTTCTTTTAGCAATTCCATTCTACTGAGGTGTTCTCAGTGCAGAGACCCGTCTCTTAATACCATTCTCATTATAGAAATTAGTAAATTCATCAGAGATAAATTCACCTCCTCTATCAGATCTTAAGCATTTGATTTCTTTTCCAGTCTCTTTTTCTACCTTAGCCTTGAACCATTTAAACAACTTAAAAGCTTCATATTTCTCTTTCAGAAATAGAATAGTCATCAGTCTAGTGTAGTTATCAACAAAAAGAATAAAATATCTATCACCATAATAGCTCTGAGTTCTCATAGGACCACATAGGTCGGTATGAACCAATTCAAGTATCTTCTTTATTGAATAGTCTTTTCTTTTAAAATTGGACTTAGTCATCTTACCTTTCTTACATTCATGACACATAGCATGATCTAGTTTTGACAAGTTAGCCAATCCTCTAACTCTTTTCTTCTTACTAATCTTGACCATGTTATCAAAATTCACATGACATAACCTCTTATGCCACAACCATGCATCTACATCTTTCATTAATAAACAAGAAGATTGATCAATATCAAGATAAAATAGATTACCTCTGGATTGTGTACCAGTTCCAACAAGTCTTCCTCCATCATCATAAATTCTTACCTTTCTGCTCTGAAAAGCAATTCAGTGACTTGAGTTGTTCTACTATGCCACACTTATCAAATTGTAGTTCAGTCCATCTACCCAGTATGCATTCTCACATTTTATTCTATCATTAATCATCAGTGAACCTTTACCTCTCACCATATAAGGTGCATCATTTCCCATTCTAATAGATCCACCATCGTATTCATCAATTAGATCAAATTTATCTATATCACTAGTCATATGATGTGTGCAGCCACTGTCTATGATCCATGTATCATTTCTACTTACTTTAGAGATCAATGTTGTCTCCTCATGTTTCTCTTCTTCCTCTAAATCATCCTTCATAGCAACAAATACTACTTCTAAATCACCATTAGTGTCAGATTCAAATTCAAATTCCTTGGCTATGTAACATACCTTTTTCCCTTTTTCATAGCTATCTTGGTTGTCTCCTCTATTGACTCTTCTCCCATAGCTTCCTTCAGATCGGTCTTTGGATCTATCATCATCTTTCTTATTCGGACATCTAGCAGTGATGTGGCCAACTTATTTACAATTAAAACAAGCTAGAGGTAACTTGCCTCTATATCTTCCCTTGCCTTTGGGCAATCTTCGGGCCATAAGAGCTTCAAGCTCATCAAGTTCATCATTGGTATTACTGTCACTGTCATTGCTCTTATTAATCTTGCTACTAGAGTTACTAATCTTCAAAGAGGACATGAAAGAAGATTCAACAGATGGTACAACACTATTGTCAAAGTTATTCAATTCAAAGGTTTTATGCTTACCAATCAAAGTGTCAAGGGTGAGGTTGGATGTAGCCCTTGTTTCATCAATTGCAAAGATCCTAATCTCATAAATTGGTAGCAAAGTTTTGAGAATATTGCTTATAATTGTTTCATCATCAATAGCTCTGCTAGGAACTCTAATAGCATGTACTACTTTTAATCTATTTGTGTATTGCATAATGTTCTCACCTTCTTTCATCTTCATATCATCAAATCAACCTCTTAGGGTTTCTGCTCTGGCTCTCTTGACATTCGCATCTCCACTATATATTAGAGTCAGCTTGTCCCACATCTTCTTAGCAATATGAAATTCCTTGATGTTATTAAATTTGGCATCGGTACAGGCAGTAGCAAGTTCCATCATAGTAATATTGTGTTCATTCCTATCCTTCAGTTGATCAAGAGTTAGGGGACCTAGTGTCGGTTCAATGTAGCCATTCTCCATCAGTTCTAGTGCATAATTCCCAATTCCAGATATGTGCAACTTCATCTGGCTTTGCCATACTGAAAAGTTATCTTTGTTTAGCTTTGGCACTTCCCTCTTATACATCTTGAGACCTTTTCATTGAAGTCCTTAAAAATCTATTCTAAGCAACCAATGCTCTGATACCAATTGTTAGAATAAATAAGAGGGGGGTGAATCAGTTATGTAGTGTCCCAATTCAAAATGTATAATCCAAAATAATTCTACTACTTATGCAAGTCGGTAAACATAAAATACTCCCACTGTCTGTGTATTTACCAATTGAAAATTTAAACTCTGTAATAATTACAGATTAAATCTAACATGTAATATGAAAAGTATGATCACAAACAAATATCAGAATCAACACATAATAGAAGAGATTTAATGTGGAAACCCTGTAAAGGGAAATTCCACCTGGGACCGGCAACACAAAATTGTTCACTCTTTTGAAGTGAGGTCGTTGAAGACCCAACCCTGTTAAAGGTTTACAAACACACTGTTAGGTGTGACATTGTTAGAGGATTTTAGACTAGAAGTTATCATCCAACCAGCAGTGACTTTGGGGTTGACAGGATAACAATGTTCACTCTAAGAATGAAACATCAAAATACTTTCATAATCCACTTGGTTAAGAGATTTAAGTATGTACAATGGTTAAATGTGTAACAGTAGGTGGTCCACCTAAATACAACTTCATTTTGTAGTTTACAGATCAATGTTCAGCTCATTAAATACTTTTGACCAATATAACACTTCTAATTCAATACTGTATCAACTTACTAGCCATCGATAATAACTCTTTGTAGCTCGGTAACTGTTCTGCAGCTCAGTTCTTATTAACCAGTATGATCAGAAAAAACTTCTCCATGTGATTATTCTACAGTATCTTCTTCTCCCGGCATACTTTCATAATGAAACCAATGTCTCTTATATAGACAAATAAATCATTTTCTTTTCCTCCATCATATTTTGCTGCTTAATCATATTCATAGATTTTTCCACTTTAAGCTCCCTCAGCTAATGTGTCAGTAACATGTTTCAATCTGCTCCATTAGATCCTTTTGATTTATGTTGGCCGTCGATCTTCATAACAAACATTATCTTTTACCTCAATTTCATACACTTTACAGCTCATCACTTTATCGGCTAAACTAATCATTTAATTCCTTTTTGTTTTACTCGGTTAACAAAGAAATGTGTCAGTGAACACAAGCTCGGTTAATACTACGCTTGGTATACACTACACTTTGTCGATGTATACTGAAATGCTTTATTTAACAACAACACTGCTTTGTGTCTTTCAGCTCTATTCTTCATCATAGATGAATGCAACATAATAAAGTCAATTCCATCAAGTCATAGATTCATCAACAAGTTACTCAATGTATTCCTTATCCTCATCTGTCATATACACCTTCCTCATGTAGATATTTTTGTTCTTTATCTCTTTCACCTTCCTTCAGATGTGTCGATATAGTAACTTACAAGATAAGTAGTATCAATCTAGTTGATATCAATGACAACATAATACTAATTTAATCATCTTGCATATCTAATCATCAACTCCTGAGTAATCTTTGAATTATAGATTATTCATTCTGGTTCTGAATCAGTTGTAGTTCATCAAGGCAGTATTGATGATAAAAAGAGCAACAATGGTGGAACATTTTTCCTTGGAGGAAGATTGGTTTCTTGGCTAAGCCAGAAGCATAATTGTACTTCATAGAGAACAACAAAAGAAGAATATATAGCAGCAGCAAACAATTGCAACTAGATAATTTGGATGAAGCAAATGCTGAAGGATATTGGAATAAATTTTGTTGAACCTGTTGTTGTATGCACCCTAAAATGGTCGCCTAAACTTTGGGCCCCCATTTATCAATTTATCAAGTCCTTGAATCAATATCAACATTTTCAATTATATCAATTTCCTTGATCAAATCATAATCAATTCAATATTTCCTAAGGTTTGAGCCTTATTTAATTAAAAAGAGAAAAAAATAAAAATCTTATTTAATTAAGAGAACATGCTCCCTTTTAATTAATTAAAAATCTCTTTTAATTAAATAAATAAAAAATCTTTTAATTAAATAATAAAATCACTTTATCCTAAGCCACATTTAATTAAAAGAACAAATCTCTTTTAATTAAATAATTTTTTTTTAATGGAAACCACTTTTCTAAAAATAATAAATAAATAATAAAATAAAAAGAAAAAGAAAAAGACTTTTTGTCTTCACATGAATGCACACTTTTCAAGGTGAGTGGAATCTCTTTTTGCCTCTTAATCTCTTCCACATATCTTTTTTCCTCTTAATCTCTTCCACACATCTTTTTTTGCCTCTTAACCATGTCCATTGATTTTTCCTCTTGAGAATCTTGAGCACATGGATCAACCAAGATTTAATTTCCACCTGTGATAATTCTTTTTTTCCTCTTAATCTTGACCATCCGTTCATTTCTAAAATCCTTTAAAAGGAGACTCTCTCCTCATTCTTAATCATCCATCTTTTGTATGATCCATCTTTTGCATGATTTATCTTTTGTATAATTCATCTCTTGCATTATCATTCTCTTGGAGTCTTGGCATCTTAGCATCTTGGAATCTTGGAACTTCTCAATCTTGGCATTTTAGAGCTATGGTATTAATAGATCTCTCATATTGAAACATTGCATCATCATTTCATTTTTATTCTTGCATCATAATTTAGTTTCATTATCATTGCATTCTTAATTTAGTTTCCTTTATGCTATAGATTAGCTCACATAGTTTAATTAGCAAGGATTTGCAATACTTCTATCTTTTATTTTTATAGCTTAGCTTGCATCTTCATTCTAGCATAATATTGCATTGCATTCTCATTTATATTTCTTGTGGATATTGGCATTCTTGCCCTTGTCTTCATTGAATCTCCCATTGCATGGTTTACTAGCAAGGTTATAGGCTTAATAGCTCTAGCTGAGAGCAAACTTAAAATACCCTTGCACTCCATGCTTGGGGAGCTCTAGGTCACCTTCTCAAGGTTTCCCTCTCATGGATTCCCTTGGATATAATGACTTAGAGAAGTGCACTATTTAGAGTACATAGTTGTTATACATTTTGATAACACCATCACAGTTAGTATGTCTAAGAACCCTGTATTACATTCTAAGACAAAGCATATAGAGATTAAGTATCATGTAGTAATAAAGAAATTTACTGAGAAAGAAGTCAGACTTGAGTACATAAGCACAAAGGAGTACGTAGTAGACATATTTACAAAGCCTTTGCCTAAGGATACATTTGAGTATCTGAGAGGTATGCTTGGGGTTATGCTCCAGCCTACTTTTGAGAAGTGATGCAGATTGGTTGCATCCGTCCAGTGGTATATAAGCCTTATCTTTCTTTTGGATTGGATTTTGGTATTTCTTCTATGGGGGAGTATGTGTATCTGAGCTAAGTCATGAGGACTCTAGTGAATGTATTTTCTGAATAGTGTCTTTTGACATTAGAGTTGTTGTTAACATAATGATGAAACTTTTGTCATTGATGTTAATGGGGGAGAATTGTACATAAAAAACCCTTTGTACCATCTATTGGAGAGAACTGAATAGGAAAATGAAGCAAGATTTGATTGATGAAGAGGATTTGAAAATATTTTCTCAGAGCAGCAGAATTATAATACAGGATTCATGGAACATTGGATTTTTTTCATCTATAGTGCCATCAATTCCAATGGGGGTGATTGTTAGAAATGAATGCTAAATATATCCTATGGGAGTATTGGCAGCCATGCTCTAGTATTTGTTGTTGCATTCATGACTATGATTGTCATTGATGTCAACACAGTGATCTATTGGAGATTAGCAGAGGAGAAGACAATGTTTTCATTAGTGCACGTGGGATATTGATGATCAATCTATGTGATGTTGAGGATTTACTCTTTGATATGTTATAATTTCATGGTTAAGAGTAGAGATAGTAATTCATTTATTCATGAAAGTTATGAGCATTTTGGTGGAAGCAATATTCGAGTAGTGTTCTTGAGTAGCGGTTTGTGGAAATCGGATGATATCTACTAATTGGGATGGAATCTAGTTTTGCACAGTTAAAGAGTAGTTGAAGACATATTGTTAGTGATGTGGATGACAATGCAAACTTTGAGGTCACACGAGTGAAGAATTACTCTAATTGGAAGCCGACAGTTTTGTGTAATTTTTGTTGTAATGTGTGAAAAAAATTATTTTTGTAATTGGATGCCGATTCATTTGTAATTACTTGAGTGTGGTGTAAAGGAAGGAATATTTTTCCTTGTTGTAAAAGAGACGAATGGAATTGATAAAGAAAATGATTATGAAAGAAAATTTATGAAGGAGGATATGTGAGGTATAGAGATTTGAAATTGAGATATGGTGTAGCAGTGAGTGCGGTTTGGCACATTCAGAGAAGAGGTAACATATTTTTGAGATCAATAATGATTTGATATTATTATTTTGAATAATCTAGAGATCAGTTGGATAGTTTGTTCAGTGATCTTGCCATTGAAGTTGTTTGGGTAGTGGGTCCTTCTATCTTCCATAAATCCTAATAGAGTTAGAATCTTTTAGCAGGTATTCAAAATCTCCTAACAGGGATTCATACATACTAAATGTATTTCATAAGACTCCTAATAGAGTCTATCCTTTCACAAGGAATATTCATATTAGTGCATCTTTTGTGGGCATTATTCCCACCGGGGTTTACTCTTTGATCAAGAGGTTCCCTAGTCAACATATCTTGTGTCATTGTGTTATTGTGTATGAATATCTTTCTATGGTTGGTAATTATATTGCTTACATGGTTAAAATCTATTGAAGTTGATAAAAGTTATAATTATCAAATAACTGATTCACTCCCCCCCCCATAGTTATCTTTGTGGACTTTACTTTTTAACACTTTAGTTCTCTTATCACATTAATATCCTAATCCTATTGCACATACTTCATTTTATAATGGAGGATGATCCACATTTTGTGGACATGTGATTACACCTAGCATAGGTTGTAGCTTATCAACTCCTTATCATTCTCTCTTATCACCTTTCCTATATAAGGAGGCCTATTATGTAAATCATGTAAGGTCAATTCATTAGATCAATTCAATATCAATCATTGCACTCATATCATCTCTCTTGTTCTTTTCTTCAACCTCTAGATCCTTGGTTCAATCTTTTCTATTTATAAATTATTACAAAACCAATTAAATCTTGACAACTCAAATAACTTTCATAAGAAACCTCACCTCAAAAAATATGTGTCGATTTGTCATTTAGCGATCAAAGAAATAATGTTGCAATATTTATTCTAGAATACTGATTAATCATTCAAATTCAAATAAGATATTGACATTTTAAGAGTCGGTGGTACAAATCATCTCTAACATATTATGATGCATCATCCTATGAAACCACTCCTCATAATATTTTAATCTTCTTATCCATTCATCAGTTTTCTATCATTTTGTTGTTCTTCCTATTGTAATCACCCAAAAATGGTGTAGTAAACTATGAGCCTCACTCTTACATTAAAATTTAAATACTAGACTACATCTTGTGCTTAATCAATTTTGCACATTAATTTAATCACTTATTTCTTGATCAAATCATGACTTTATCATATTATTTGATGGTATTCTAAAGTTTGACCACTTTATCCCAAGCTTTATTTGATTAAAAGAAAATGTCCCCTTTTAATTAAATAAAATCCCATTTATCCTATGTGTGCACATGAAAGAGAAATTTCCTAATTTAAAAAGAAAAGAAAAATACTTTTGTCCACACATTGAATACACACTTTTCTAGGTGAGTGGAATCACCTTTTTCCTCTTAATCTCTTCCACACACCATTTTTTGCCTCTTAACCATATCCATTTCTTTTTCCCCTTGAGAATCTTGTGCACCAAAGGCAAAATAGGGATTATTCTCCACCCTTGAATTTTTCCTCTTAATCTCTCACCATCCATTGCTCATTAAAAAGGAGACTCTCTCCTCACTTTGCATTCTTAGACATCTCTTACAATCTTTGGCATTCTTAAAGTTCTTGATCTTATACTTATGTTATTTTTATGTTATCATTTGTTTTACTTTCATTCATAGGACATTATTGAGAACTTATTTACATCTTGCATTCTATCTTACTTGCATCTTAGATTAGTATTTCCTTATTGCATTTAGCTTAGATCACATAACTAATTTGGAGGTATTGTAATATTTCTAGATTAGATTTTCTTTCCTTGTTCTTGAATTTTCATCATAGCTTAGTTCTTATATTTCATTTTAGATTATCATTCATTTACATTATCATTTGAATCTTCCATTCTATGGTGAACCTTCCAAGGGTTTTTCTTTGACATTCATTTGAGAGCCACTATTTATATTATCTTAGATTCTTGCATGTCATAGATAGGAAGCTATAAGACACTTCTTGATAATTCCTTCTTCATGGATTCTCTCAAGTGTAATGGTTTATAGAGGTGTGTTACATTTTCATCACACTTTTTTGGTGCCCACTATGGGGCTATAAATTTTCATTTAGGTCCATTTCTTGCATTTTCTTGTATTTTTGGCATTTTTGTGTCGCGGGTTTGTAACTTTGTTTTGGAGGAGAGGAAAGTCATATGACACTCTAGGGTATAGAAAGACAACATTTCTTAATACTACCAGATGATATTTTCCAATTTCTAGAATATCGTCTATGTTTTATGTGGTGTATCATCTAACTTTTGGTAGAATATCATCCTACTTCATTATATTTTTTTGTGTGGGTTTAGAGTATCATCTAGTTTATGGAAGAATATCGTACATTTTTCTAACCAATAAAGAAAGTGTCACCCAAATCTGATTTCATGCACAGTTTGATTCTTTTAGCTTAGTTTTCTTGCACTTTCTTGCATTTCAGGTTTTTTGGTTTCATAATAGCACCCAACAAGTGGTTTTGTAGGGTTATTGGTTTCATTTGTATAATTTTGTACCCTAACTTGTGATTTTGTAGGATTCTCTTACCAAAGGAATTTCATTGCTAAGACTACTAACATTATGGCTTTATAGGTTTCCTTGGAGATAGAAATAAACATTGTACTTTCAAAGATCTAAATTTCTAGGTACCTAGCTTAGTTATTTATCTTTTGGTAAATGAACATGCACTCAATGTGTTTGGAAGACAATATGGAGTAGGATAGTATGCTCTTTTCATTTTGGAAAATCATAAATCTATACCTCCATTATCTATCCATTTACTTTCTTAAATTTACCTTTAGAGGGTCTGCTAAGAGAGAAATATTTTGGGAATGAACCAAGTGGGAAACAAGAAAACCCGAATTACTCTAGATCCCACTATAATCAAAAGCTTCCTTTAATCTAAAGAGAGGGAAGAATTGACTATTTTATACTTCTAATGCTTCTTCATATGTAGGGCATAGTTTCCTCAATCTTGCTAAGAAAGTCTCCATTTGACTAAGTTCTTGTAGGACCTTCATGGACTTAATCTTGTTTATAAGACTGCAAGGGGAGTACATTCAACTTGTGTAGGGGTGAGAGTTCTCAATATTTCTTGAGAGACTGTACATTTTGGGTGTTTTTAGGGCTATAGGCCTTAATTTGTCTTGTGAAATTATAAGGGGTAGTCATGAACAAATACCCTCACTAAAAACCTTAGGACTTAGAGGCTAACCTTTTGGTCATTTGAATTACTTTGTGCAAGGATTGATCCAAGTGGAATTACTCAGATCAACCCAAGATACTCACCATATGTGTTCCCTTGGGTGTAAATCTTGAATATGGCAATGATGAAAGATGTGTGTTGCAAGCATTGTTGTCTTCCAATTGATCCATAACATGCATAGTCCTACAAAAGGCCATTTAGCCACTCAACTATGGGGCTAATAACATCAAGTTATGGGAAAAGGTTGAAAAAAATCCCTCTTAACCTTAGGTAGAATTTTATTGATGTATCTTCATTTTGTGGTAGACCTGTGGAAATCATTTAAACATACACATGTCAGTACTATGTTAGGAATGAATGCTAAAGTGTTTGGTAGCCATTCTATAGCAGTTGTTGTTGCATTCGTGACTATGATTTTCATTGATGTCAACATAGTGATTTATCGAAGACTTGTAGAGAAGAAGACAAAGTTTGGATTAGCACACATGAGTTATTTCAATTGGAGCTATGCGATGTGGAGGATATACTATTTGATATGTCATATGTCTATGGTTAACAGCATAGATAGTAATTCATTGATTCATGGAAGTTATGATCATTTTGGTGGAAGTAGTGTTCAGGCAGTGTTTCTGAGTAGCAGTTTGTGGAAATCGGATGATATCTCCTAATCAGGATGGAATCTAGTTTTGTGTAGTTAAAGGGAAGTTTAAGACACATTGATAGTGATGTGGATGATAGTTCAGACTTTGAAGTCATGCAAGTGAAGATTTATTGTATTTGGAAGCTGACAGTTTTATGCAATCTTGGTGTAGCATGTGGAAACTTTTATTTTGTAATTGTATGCTGAATCATTTGTAATTATTTGAGTGTGGTATAAAGGAAGGAATGTATTTCCTTATTGTAATGTGGATTTTTATATAGTAGCATGAAGTAGTAATGCAAAAGTGTGTAATGGTAGCAACAGTTGTGATGATGTATGCATGAAGTGAAGAAAAGAGATAAGTATGAAAGAGAATTTGTGAAGGAAGACATGTGAAGTACAGAGATCTAAAATTGAGATCTGATGTAATAGGGACTGTAGTTTGGCATAGTCAAAGAAGAGGTAACATATTATTCTATTGAGTAATGCAAAGATTATTTGAACACTGTGTTCAGTGATCTTACCCTGAAGCTGTTTGGGCAGTGGGTCCTTCTGTCTTCCATAACTCTTAACTAGGTTAGAATCTTTTAACAAGGATTCAAAATCTCCTAATAGGGATTCATATGTACTGAATGTATTTCATAAGACTCCTAATAGAGTCCATCCTCTCAAAAGGAATATTCATATTAGTGCATCTTTTGTGGGCATCATTCCCACTGGGGTTTACTCTTTGATCAAGAGGTTCCCTAGTCAACATATCTTGTGTCATTGTGTTATTGTGTATGAATATCTTTTTATGGTTGGTAATTATATTGCTTGTATAGTTTAATGTTGTTGAAGATGATAAAAGTTATAATTATTTGATAACTAATTCACTCCCCGTCCCCTCTCAGTTATCTTGGTGGACTTTAGTTTCTAACAATTGGTATCAGAGTAGCAGGTCCTTGAAGAAGCAGTTTAATAGCTTAAGGAGATCCATGATGAATTTCAAGAAAGAAAGCCCTAAGTTTGATGGAGTAAATTTTGACAGATGGAAAGAAAAGATGAAGACACACCTATTATGTTTAGGACCAGGTTATTGGTTGATTACAAAGAATAATAAGACTATCATTGAAGAGGAAAATCTTGAAACATGTACTACAGAAGAGAGAGATCTATTCTTGTGTAACATACTTACAAGAGAAGCACTTTTGATAGCACTATTGGAGAATGAGTACAGTCAGGTAAAATATTTGAAAAAATCTCATGAAATTTGGAATGCTTTACACTCTAATTTTGAAGGTGATGAACATGCAAAAAGAGTTAGATTACATAATTGGATATGTGCATTTGAAGATATAAGAATGTTGGAAGATGAATCTGTTAGAAGTTATATTGGTAGAATGTCAGAGATCATTTTAGGTATAAAATCTTGTGGAGGAACAAAGACAGAGAATGAAGTGATATGGAAAATTCTGAGAACATTGACTCTTGTATTTAAGCAGACAACATAGATGATTGAACAAGTGATGCATTGTACAACAAACTTTACAAGAGAGACTCTTCTTGGAAGATTGGAAGTACAGAAATGAACTTGAGATTATCAGGAGACTTACCTAGAATGGAGATAGCATTTAGTTCTCTTAGTGTTCACCCTACTTTTTCAAGAACCATCAGTGTGAGAAAGGACTATGCTGGCAGTAGAAGATCTAGAAATGAAGAAGATTGAAGAAGGTATTGCCTTGCTTGTGAAAAGAGAACCAAATGGTAAGAAAATTTTTAAATGTTGGACTTGTCAAGAATATGGTCATTTTGCATCTAAATGTCCTAAGAGAGTTAAAAAGTTCAAAAGCAATTTCAAACCTAGAAGATCTAAGGAATGTTATTATGCTAATGATGAAGATCTTGAAGCTATTATATAAAGAACTTTAAGAGAAAGTGATACTGAGAATAATGATGACATAGGATTTGTAGCAATTAAAGAAGAAAATCCTAAAACTAATGTTTAGGAAGAAAAAGCCTTAGTTTATCAAGTTGAAAAGAAAGCTGATTGGATTATAGATAGTGGTTGTTCACATCATATGACTGGAGACTTGAAAAAGTTCATAAAGTTGAATGAATATGATGGTGGAGTAGTTAGAGTTGGAAACAATGCACCTTGTTTGATTAAAGGTATAGGATCTATTACTCTTGATGGAAAGACTAATAGTGATGATGTTTATTTTGTGGATGGATTGAAACTTAATCTTTTGAGTGTTGGACAGTTAGTTTATAAGGGATATCAAGTTTGGTTTACTGAGAAAACTTGTGTGATAAAGGATAAAGATGGAAATCTGATTGGAATTGGATCTAGAACTGGAGGTAATGTATTTCAGTTGAATCCTACTGAGATGACATGTTTGATTACTAAGATTGATGACATTTGGTTATGAGATAGAAGGTTTTGTCATATAAAATTTGAAAACATTGTGAAAGTAAGTACTACACTTGCAGTAAGAGATTTACCTAGAATTATGAAGCCTACTAACATGATTTGCAAAGAATATGTAATGGCTAAACATAAGAGAAGTTCTTTTCCTAGTAAGAAGTTTACATCTACAGAGAAGTTGGAGATTGTTCATACAAATTTGAGTGGTCCTACTAGGACTAGAGGATTCTATGGAGAAAGGTAATTTATGATTCTTGTTGTTGACTTTACAAGAATGACATGGATTGCATTTCTAAAAGAAAAATCTGAAGCATTTGATAAGTTTAATATTGTTAAGAATAAAGTTGAGAATGAATCTGGAATGCAGATTAAATGTTTAAGATCTGATAGAGGTGGAGAATTTACTTCTAGAGAGTTTAACAAGTTTTGTGAAGAAAATGGTATTAAAAGATAGTATTTAGCTCCTAGAACACTTGAACAAAATGGCATTGTAGAAAGAAGGAACAGATCAGTGAGTGAAGCAACAAGAGCTATGTTGTTTGAAAATAATTTTGCAAAGATTTTTTAGAGAGAAGCAGTGAAAACATCACTATATACAATGAACATAGTACAAATCAGAGCAGACATAGACAAGACACCTTATGAATTATGGTTTGGACATGCACCCTCAGTTAAGTATTTTAGAATTTTTGGAAGAAAATGTTATATAAAGAGAGATGATGATATTGGAAAGTTTGATCCTAGAAGTGATGAAGGTATATTTATTGGATATTCTTTGAAAAGAGAAGCATATAGATGTTTCAATAAAAGAACTAAGACTATTGTTGAGAGCGCAAATATTAAAGTTGATGAAAAGTTCAAAATTTAGGAAAGATTGCTTGATTATGAATATGATGAAGAAACTCATCCTAAACCTAATACTGGAACTACTGAATTGTTTTATGAAACTAACAGTGATTTGTTGAATGAAAGCCACAGTGAAGTTATTGAAGAACCTACATCTAAAGAGAGATTTGAGACAGTGACACCTAGCAAGAGTTTTTTAAAGAATCATCCTTTTGAACAAATTATTGGGAGCATCAAAAGAGGAGTTCTTACTTGAAATAAGGCACAAGAACAGTTATGTTTGATTTCTCAAATTGAACCTAAGACTACTAATGAAGCTTGTGAAGATGAAAGTTGGACTAGTTCTATGAAAGAAGAACTAGATCGGATTGAAAAGAATAAGACATGGGAATTGGTCCCTAGACCTAAAGAAAAGAATGTTATTGGAACTAAATGGGTATTCAAAAACAAGATGAATGAACAAGGAGAAGTAGTAAGAAATAAAGCAAGATTGGTATGTAAGGGTTACTCACAACAAGAAGGAATTGAATATGAAGAAACCTTTGCACCTATTGCAAGAATTGAAGTAGTAAGAATGTTTTTCACATATGTAGCTTACAAGAAATTCAAAGTGTATGAGATGGATGTGAAGTCAACATTTCTGAATGGAGAATTGGAAGAAGAAGTCTACATTGAGCAGCCTGAAGGTTTTCCTTTAACTCAAGAAGGAGAAATGGTATGAAAATTAAACAAAGCTTTATATGGACTTAAACAAGCACCTAGAACTTGGTATGCAAGATAGGATAAGTATTTGTTAAAGTTGGGATTTATAAAAGGTAAAGCTGATAGCAATCTTTACACAAAAGAAAATGAAAATGGTTTGTTAGTTATAGTTATTTTTGTGATGACATTATCTTTGGAGGAGAAGATGAAGCTAGTGACAAATTTGCTAATGAAATGAAGACTGAATTTGAAATGAGTATGATTGGTGAAATGAAATACTTTTTGGGATTACAAATAACACAAAACAATGATGGTATCTTTGTAAGTCAGACAAGTTACCTAAATGACTTGTTGAAAATATTTGGAATGGAGGATTGTAAACCAATTGGAACACCTATGGTGACCAGACATAAGTTATCTAGCATAGATGAGACTCTTGCAGTAGAATAAAAGAAATACAGATCTATGATTGGAGGATTGTAGTATTTGACTCATACAAGACCTGATATAGCACATTCAGTTGGAATTGTAGCAAGATTTCAAGCTAAACCTAGAGACTCACATTATGTAGCAGTAAAGAGGATACTGAGATATTTAAGAGGCACAATAGACTATGGATTATGGTATGAAAAATCTAGTGATTTTACCCTATGTGCATATACAGATGCTGATTGGAGAGGTAGTGTTGATGATAAGAAAAGCACCAGTGGAGGAGCATTTTTCCTTGGAGGAAGATTAGTTTCTTGGCTAAGAAAGAAGGAAAATTTTATCTCACAAAGAATAGCAGAAGAAAAATATGTAGCGGCAGTAAACAATTGTAACCAAATAATTTGGATGAAGCAGATGCTAAAGGATATTGGTATAAAAAATTTTGAACCTGTTGTTTTACATTTTGATAACACCAGTATAGTTAGTATGTCTAAGAATCCTATATTACATTATAAGACAAAACATATAGAGATTAAGTATCATGTTGTAAGAGGGAAAGTTACTAAAAAAAAAGTCAGATTTGAGTACATAAGTACAAAGGAGCAAATAGCAGATATATTCACAAAGCCTTTGCCTAAGGATACATTTGAGTATCTGAGTGGTATGCTTGGGGTTATGCCCCAACCTACTTTTGAGAAGTGATGAAATTGGTTGCATCCATCCAATGGTATATGAGCCTTATCTTTCTTTTGGACTAGATGTTGGTACTTCCTCTATGGGGGAGTATGTGTATTTGAGCTGAGTCATGAGGACTCTAGTAAATGTATTTTCTGAAAAGTGTCTTTTGACATTAAGTTGTTGTTGACTTAGTGATGTAATTTCTATCATTGATGTCAATGGGGGAGAAGTATGCATGAAAAACAATATGATACATTTGTTGGAGAGAACTGAACAGGACAACGAAGCAAGATTTGATTGATGAAGATGATTTGGAGTAGTGTGCAGTATTGGATTTCTGGAACATTGGATGTTTTTCATCTATGTTTCCATCAATGCCAATGGGGTAGATTATTAGGAATGAATTCTAAAGTGTTTGGCAGCCATTTTGTAGCATTTTTTGTTACATTCATGACTATGATTGTCATTGATGTCAACATAGTGATTTACTGAAGACTTGCAGAGAAGCAGATAGAGTTTGGATTAGCGCACATGGGTTATTGTAGTTGGAGCTATGTGACATTGAGGATATACTCTTTGATATGTCATATGTCTATAGTTAAGAGTTCAGACATTAATTCATTGATTCATGGAAGTTATGATCATTTTCGTGGAAGCAGTGTTCAGGTAGTGTTCCTAAGTAGCGGTTTGTATAAATCGGATGATATCTCCTAATCGGGATGGAATCTAGTTTTGTGAAATTAAAGGGAAGTTTAAGACACATTGATAGTGATCTAGATGATATCATAGACTTCAAGGTCACATGAGTGAAGATTTATTGTATTTGGAAGCTGACAGTTTTATGCAATCTTGGTGTAGTGTGTGGAAACTTTTATTTTGTAATTGTATGCTGACTCATTTGTAATTATTTGAGTGTGGTATAAAGGAAGGAATGTATTTCCTTATTTTAATGTGGATTTTTATGTAGTATCATCAAGTAGTAATGTGAAAGTGTATAATGGTAGCATCAGTTGTGATGATGTATGCATGAAGAGAAGAAAATAGCTAAGTATGAAAGCGAATTTGTGAAGGAAGACATGTGAAGTATAGAGATCTAAAATTGAGATCTGATGTAATAGTGAGTGTGGTTTGGCATAGTTCAAGAAGAGGTAACATATTATTATGTTGAGTAATGCAAAGATTATTTGAACAGTGTGTTCAGTGATCTTACCCTGAAGCTGTTTGGGCAGTGGGTCCTTCTGTCTTCCATAACTCTTAACTGGGTTAGAATCTTTTAACAGGGATTCAAAATCTCCTAATAGGGATTCATATGTACTGAATGTATTTCATAAGACTCCTAATAGAGTCCATCCTTTGACAAGGAATATTCATATTAGTGCATCTTTTGTGGGCATCATTCCCACCGGGCTTTACTCTTTGATCAAGAGGTTCCCTAGTCAACATATCTTGTGTCATTGTGTTATTGTGTATGAATATCTTTCTATGGTTGGTAATTATATTGCTTATATGGTTTAATGTTATTGAAGATGATAAAATTTATAATTCTCTGATAACTGATTCACACCCCCCCCCTCTTAGTTATCTTGGTGGACTTTACTTTCTAACATACTATTCATAGGGTTTTTCTTTGAGACCCCGCAAGTTTTTGTATGATGAAAAGTTTCTTTATCACTTGCTTGATTGTATTAAGACTACTCTACGTGTCACATTTTCTTTGAAAACCTGGCATTGAACCTCAAACTTGTTGGTAAAATTAAAATTTCTTACTATCACAACAATCCATATTGCTTAAACAATCAAATTGACCAATCAAAACAAAGTTTTTGAGTCACAAGTTTGTGTTTTTACATTTTTTTCTCAATATCATTTTCTTTAGTGATAAAAATTGTACAAAATGCTAGAAAATCATCTTCCATTTGAGGAAATATTTTCTATTAGTGTTGGGATATATCACCTAGTCTTCTTACTAAATATCATTTTATTCTGAAGTGTCATCTCACTTTACAAGAGTATATTATATGGATTATCTTCCCTTTCTAACTATCATCTGGATTACCGAGGTTTGTCCTCCAAATGCTGATTTGAGTTTGTTTGGTTTCAAATTTTCTCTTTGCTGGTTTACGAAGCTTATACTTGATTTTTTATCATCTCTTGGTCTCAAACTAGTAGGTTAGGGATTGTTTTTATCTGAAAAGGATCACTTAGATACCTTGGTTATATTATTTATTAGAAAATTTGTTCACTTGTCTATCTCTTTTGGCTATCTTTATCTTGGATTTGATTTTACCTCTTAACTCGAGTCACAATTGTCATACATAGGGATCTTACACGTAGCTTGGGCACTTTTTGATAAGTCATCTTGGTCTCTTTTTAATATTTTTCTTTTTGGACAAGTGAAGACTTTTCTTTTCTAGTGTGGACATCAAGTTTTCTTATGTAATCTTAAATGGCTCTTTACACTCTCATTCATGCTAGTAACAATTAGATATCAAATTGATCAAGAAAATAAACCTCCAATTAGCTTTGATGAATTACCTTTTCCTAGTAGGCATCAACATCAGGAAGACAAAGAACCTTAAATTATCTTTGACAAAGAAGGGGATAATATGGAAGTTTGGTTTGATCCTTTTGGAAGTACCTTTAACAGTACCATTGAGAAACCTCTTGCCTCATCAAGATATGAAAATATTTTACCTCTCACCATGTCTTCAGAAGATCATAAAAAGCAAATGAATGACCTCTTTGAGCACAATGAGAGGTTAATACAAGTTGAGTTAGGGGGAAAATCTTAAATGAAAGAAAAATAAAATCATTTGGCTCAGTAATTCATTTCTAATTTCTTTGGAAATAATGAAAATAATTCACCTCCAAGATCTCCCCTAAGGTCACAACACAATGGATTTGATTCACCTCCAAGATCTTCACATTCTAAATATAATTATTAACATAGAAACATCAATGAGAGCATGAAATTAATAAAGAAGTGTAGACACCTAAAAATCCTTTAGAAAATAAATTATTTTTATTTTCTAAAAAACCCCTGATGACATCATCATTTGTTAATTAATTAATTTATTTTTATGCCATTAAAACCCTTTACCTTAATTAAAAATATTTAATTAAGGAATCCCTCCCAAAAAATTTAAACACCATTCCCCTATATATTAATTATTTAATTAATAAATTGACCAAAAATCCCAAAATAAACAATTTATTTATTTTTTGCCCAAAACCTTGCCAAATTCCTAAAAACCACTAGCCTCTTCTAGAATCTTCTAATCCCTCTTTAATTTCAATTAAAGGCTAATCCCATCATTTCATAATCCTAATCCCAACTCAAAATATTTAATTAAGATTAAATATTAATCCTCAATCCCTAAATTACCCTAGGAAAACTCTAGACTCTTCTAGAACTTTCCTAATCCTTCCCTAAACACATTTAGGGGAAATTACCTACTTTCCCTAAGCTAATCTAAGTCTCCTTTGACTCCTAGTCAAACCCTAACCCTAATGAGCCTCAAAATTCATTAAAGCCTTTAAGATAAATAAATCTTTATTTATTTCCTAAATTCCTATTATCCCTAGAAAAGCCTAGACTCTTCTAGAAAGTCTTCATCCTTATCCCCTTTGACTCAAACCCTAACCTATCCTCCTAACCCAAGCCCTTCCAAAATCCTATAAGTACTCCTCATTTCTAAGAGCAAAGCACCCATTCACCTTTTATTTCAAGCATTGTTATCATGCTAATTTAGCTCTAGATTTAGCACAATCACTCTAATTTAGATCATTTTCAAGCTTTCTTAGAACACACCATAGCTTAGCAATAATGGATTAAGTTAGTTTGCTTCATTGTTTTGCATAGCTTAGCATAATCTCACACTTCATTTGGATAAAAATCAATTTAGTTTAATCATTTTTATTTCTTAAATCTCCATTAAAGCATTCTTGAGTTCTTGAGGCCTTAGGGGCAATTTTGGGTGTTCTACCCAATATTGTGCCATTTTTGGGTTTTTCATGAATCTCAATCCATCTTAGTATGCATTAGAATATGCTCCAAGTTCTTAGAGAGCACACCCACATCCCCTAAGCAATAGAAAATCAAACAGTGCTTGGGTGCACCTATTTAGGCTCTATTTGAGGTGGCTTAGCTTAGATGTTTTTATTTTGAATTGATATAATGTTAGATTAAAAGCTAATGTTTGCTTGTCTTAGCCTTTCAAAATAGATACAAATAGCCTAGTCTACATTCTGGCACGCCCTGTGGGACTCACTTCGGAAGTCTTTCAATTTTTGGAGTTTTTGGCAAAGTTTGAAGTTTGAAGATAGAGGAGGTAGTTTGATCATATTTCTTGTCTAAAAGCCCATTATTCCTCTATTCTATCTATTCATTCTTCTTCCCCTTGCAAAATCTTGGCCTATTCTTCCAAAAAATCCCTAAGAAAATCTCATTTTGATAAAAAATGTGTATTTTCTATGTAAAAATTCCATTTAAAGTATTTAAAATTATCAGAGGATTGCATCTGGTAAATCCAAGATAGTATCTAGGATTCCTGTATCGCATCTGGGGACTACACCATTCCTGGATCGCATCTGGTGACTACACCATTCCTAAATCACATCTGGTAAATTTAGGATAGCATCTTGTAAATTTAGGGTAGCATCCAGGATTCCTGGATCGCATCTAGGGACTACACCATTCCTGGATTACATCTGGTAAATTTAGGATAGCATCTGGTAAATTCAGAGTAGCATCTAGTAAATTCAAGGTAGCATCTGGTAAATAGGATGGCATCTGGTAATACTTCAATTTGGGGTAAAAATGAACAAAAAAAAGGCATAAACATCTTATTTTAGTGCTTATAATGAATCCCCAAATCACTCTTGAATGCATTAAAGACTAAAACTTGCAAAATCTAACAAACAAACAAAACCAATCCAATTATTTGCATCCTTGCAACATCAAGGTTTTAGATGCATTCATGCAAAGTTAGGAACACTTTATTTTTTTTAGAAACTTAAAAAGAACTTCAAGTTTCCATTTCAAAAGGTTCAAAATCAACACTAAGTGCACACAAAATTCTAAATCAAAAAGCATCAATCAGGGATAAAATGAACTTCATTTGCAAATATTTTAAAGTTCTTTTAAAATCTCATGCAAAATAAGAGTCCTAAATGGTTGCCAAAACTATCCTAAAAGCTTTGTTATTTGTTCCAAACAAATGTCTTATTGAAAAATCTTGAATGTTTTCTAGGTTTTTCATGCATCAAAACAATCAAGGAATATCAGTTTTGGGCTTAAAACATGCAAACTAGAACACAAAATCTTGAATGAAAACCAAAGTCCAAAGAGTTATTTTTTACTTTGAGTCAAAAACAATCTTGAATGATCAAAATTGGAAAGAAAAGCATCCATATTTCTTCCTCTTTGAATTTCAGTTCAAACAAACTCAATCTTGAATGAGCTAAGGTTAAAACAAAGCACATCTTCAAAGTTCTAAATCAACACGATAATTCAATCTTGAATGCCCAAGTCAAAGAAATTGAAAACGCTCAAAAGTCTTTTGGAGAATGAACAAATCAAAGCCTAAACACTTGTGTCTTCAGTTATTCAAATTCAAACATCACTGAATCAATTTGGGAAAAAGAACAACTTGCCTGATGTGCATCTAGGAGCTTTACATTTTCTGTAAATCCTTGTTAGAATAAGAACTTGGACAAGTTCACTTGTTTTACTTTTAGTGAGGCCTATCTAGGGAGAAAAGTGCTTCCTCTCTGGAGAATGACCTCAAACTGGTATCCCCCCCAGCTGGTATATAAATAAAGTGAAGGCAAAAAGTACTCACTTATATCTCCTAATCCATGGGTATTCATGCCAAATACAGTGACTGGGGATGGTAAATATTCCTCCCCTAGCATTGTTGGCTAGGCTCTTAAGTGAGTCATGGGTGATTAGCATAACCAGGTATGGAGACTCCATGGAACTATTAAAAACTTGATAAAATAGAGGCTACCCTATCTACATCCAAAAGTATCAAAATCCTTGTGCAAGGACCGATTCCAAGGGGTTTACCGGGTCACCTCAAGATTAATAACCATTTGTATTCCCTTCTAGGGGGTACCAAGTTGTGGGCAAGTGATTTTGATACTCACCTTCCTTAGGTAGATTTGCTTGAAGTGCTTGACAGTCAAATACTTCGTGAAAACATTATTGGAACATACACTTTTCAAAGCTTTAGCAGAGTTAGTTATCCTGTTTGTATCCCACAAGGTTGCTTTGTCCCTTGTGGGGATTGCTTCTCCAAGAATATTTGTTGAAATCTATCCTTTTCCATTGGAAAAACATCAAACTAATCTACAACTTGGTTCAAGATACTTAGAAAAGCCATGTCAATCCAAATCCTCCCAAAATCTAGAAAATGTCTAAAGCTTTCAGAATCTCAAATCATGGTCTTCCAATCATATTCAATCCAGTCTTGTCATCCTTTCCTCCTATCTTAGGTTAGTAGAGTTATCTTGGTCATCCCCCATCCCCTTGTTTGTCTTCCTCTAGAGTCAGTCATCTTCCAGTCTTGAGCTAAATCCAATCCTAGTCTGATCCTGTCAGTCATTCCAATCTGAGTCTTAGTCTTCCAATCCATCTTCATCCTTCATTCCTATCCAACTCATCCACAAGTCAACATGTCTCAAACCTATTATGATGAGTTTGGTTATTATGTCTCTCCCCTCAATCCATCCTATCCCAAAGATGATGAAAGCATTGTAGATCACGATGCATATTTTGAAAATCTTAGCAAGTTTTCTCCAAACATCCCCCAGCATCCAATCATTCCTCCAAAATATCCTATCATGCCTTCATGCTTATCCACTAGCACTCCCTTTCATTTCCTTGGCAAGGAAAATCCATTATCTTATCCATCCATAACTTATCCCTATCTTAAACCTACACGTCCTCTATATGCATCCTTCATACCTCCATCTCCTGCTATGGTCATATCCCAATCACCACCATCCCCTCAAAACACTTCACGCTACTTCCCTTATCTAAAACCTCCATCCACTTATCCTCCAAAACCCTTTCAAAACCAAACACCAAGTCTTCCAATCCTTTTCCCCAATCCTCCATCCTATCTCAATCCACCATCTTCTATTCCAAACCACATTTCCAAAAATCCCCTCCCATAAGGAGAGTGCATCCTTCAAACCACTTCATATCCCATACCTCGATCCATCACCTCTACTTATTTAGCACCATCATCCCCCCAAATAGGTTCACCATCTTCCACCCCATCATTGTGTGAGGACTATCCTAGCTATCCATCTCCTCCATCTTCTAATCCTTTTTCACCACGAAAGTCTCCAAGGATTTTCACAAGGAAGCCAACAACAAATCCCACTGCTAGAGTTGAAGAGCCAAGCCATCTCAAAACTTCATGTGAAGCCATCATTGATGAGGCCCATCCATTGCTCCCATCTATCATATATCTTCCATACATTGATCCTCTTCCATCTCCTAGCATCATTGAGTCCCTTCCATCTGAAGTTTTCATCCAATCCCCACCAACATCACCTCCTCCTAGCATTATCCAAAGAACATCTAGTGAGCCCCATGAGTTCACCCTTCTTCCTACCATCACATCTATGGAATCTTCCATCCTTTCATCCATACCATCTAAAAAGTTCACCCCTCTTCCTGCCATCATAGCTACAGAATCTCCTATCCTTTCATCCATACCATCTAAAGAGTTCTTCCTACTTCTAGACATCACAGCTACAGAATCTCCCATCCTTCCATCCACCCCATCTGAAGAGTCCATCCATGCATCCCCCAAAACTCTACCCACACAAATCCTATCACGTCAAGATCTTTCCCAAAAGCATGCTGAAATACTCACAAAAGAAAATCAAGATCCAATCCCTTCACTTCCCCCATCACATGTTCTATTGCTTCCATCACCCCCAATCCAAAATCCTACAATCCCACTTCTTCCAATCCAAGATCCTACAATCCCTATTCCTCCATCTCAAGATCTATTACTATCTCCCAATCCCAGTCAAGATCCCATCATCCCATCCTCTCCTCTTGAGGATCCTCTGATCCAAACTATTGAGCGGCCAGCACTCTATCCTCTTGGTCCACTTACATTTGTTAGAGGTAGCCCACTTGAAGTAGAAGCAATAAGTTCTATATATTCCATCAGGGAACCAAAAACTAGATGTTTATCATATTCCCCAAGTCAGAAATATCCTTCTTTGGATAAAATGCTTAAGAAATGGAATTATCAAGGCAAAGGCCTAGGCATCCATGAACAAGGAAATTTGGAGCCTATCCAAGACAAGAAACATCCAAAAACATGGAGAATTGGTCACACATCTAATGAAGACACTTCCTCCATAAATGTTGGTACAACTAAAGCTAAATTCAAGCATCCTTCCAAACCCACCATTACATCGTCCAAAGCATACAACACCATTCCTCCTCCTCCATCATTATAGCCTAGGACAACCTATCACATTCCTCTTTCATCCTCCAAATCCATTTTGGGTCCCTATGTCCTAAAATCTACCAGCACATATCCTCCACATACCAAATCCATTTTGGGCCCTTACATCCCAAAATATCATCCCCCATCTTATCCTACTCTGTTCTTCATCCAAAATCCAAGCATCCCTAGTCGGGATCAACAAAGGCACATGCCCACATATCCTATCTACCAATCTCCTTCCATCTCTCCATCTGTATTTCCTCCATCCTGCACATCTCCTCATATTCACTCTGATGCTCCCCACAATTTGGATGCCATATCCGATACGAATAAAGGGAAATATCCACAAAGATCTAAGGATTGCCATGTCTAGTCTAAATGACATGCTCAAGCAAAGAAAAATCCAATCAAGCAATCTAATGCATTCCTATTGCCACAAAGGCCCAGAAAAGAACAAGAAAAATCCCCTACATGGCCACAAAGGCCCAGCAAAGAAAAAGAAAAATCTGATGCATACCAACGGCCACAAAGGCCCACCAATGCTAAAGAAAAAATGATGTGGATCCCAAAGCAAAAAGATGTAATGCATCTAAAAGAAACATCCATAGTGGCATCCAAAGTTTCTAATCCCCCAGCTACTCAGTATTCTCCTCCATCTCCTCAATCTATTTTGGGTCCCAAAGATCCTAAATCTCCTAGCATAAATCCTCCATCCTATCTACCTCTATCTTTCAAAACCCATCCACTTCATCCATCTTCCTCACAACATGTGCCCATGTTGGTCCTGACAACATCTCCCTATCATGATCACTTCCCATCATTCCATCCAAACACTTTCTACCACCATGTTTCCCACCTACCCCATCTCATCCATGCCTTTACATAAATCCCTCCATCTTAATAAATTTGTACCAACATCCAAGCACATTAGAAAGATTAGAGCAGAAATTCAGCAACATATTAGAAGATAAGCATCCAATCAGTGAAGAAAGTTAGCAACACATGAGCAATATCAGAAGATCAACATCCTATCTACAAAAAATTAGAATATCAGTGAAAGATCATCACAAAGTTAGCATAAAATTAGAAAAATCCATAAAAATTTGGAAAAATTAGAGAAAAATATCAAAAAAGAAAAGAAAAAGAGAAAAACATTCATCCTATGGTGAAAACTTGGCAATTCAAGTGCCTTGGACAAGTACCATGGTGAAAACCTGGCAAACAGGCATCATGCATAGGCCTCCCCCCAATTCCTTTCTGTAGTTGGGGGCCATTCCCTTCTATCACCATCTTATCTAGCATCTTCTCCATCCATTTGTCTCTCACCTCCTTCATCCACCTTTGGATCTTGATGACAAAATAGAGACTACCAGGTATACATGCTTTTTGACACCTTGGCATCCATCACACCTTTCAGCTACATATCCTATGTCCAATCCATTCATCGTAGCTTCCATCTACCTTCCTCATCCTCTTGTCGACATATCTTCTATCTAGTCATACCCCATCCTAATGCCTTTGAAATACATGAACTATCCTAGGTAGGGGGCATCTTATTCCTTGGTGACATATTCCTTGGAGACTATCTTTCATCCAAAATCTTCCATCTCCCAAATCCTCAAGAAAATCCACCATCCAATCTCCCCAAGCATTCCTCTATCCAATCCTCAAACAAATCTACCATCCAAGTCTCCTAAGTAGTTCCTCCATTCGAATTCAAATCTTCCTCCATCCAAATCTCCCAGCAATCCTCCATCCAAATCCCAAGCATTTTCTTCTAGCATTCATCTCTCAGTAGTTCCTCCATCCAAATCCCCAAGAATTCCTCTTTCCAGATCCCTCAGTGGTTCCTCCAGCATTCTATCTTCCAATCCTCAAGAAAATCTGCCATTCATCTCCCAATCCCAAGCAGTTCTTCCATCCAAATCTTCCTCCATCCAAATCCTCCTAGTAATTTCTCCATCCAAATTCCAAAGCATTTCCTCCATCTTTCCATCACTTGGTTTCTTCCCTTGTCATTGGTATCTAGCTATAGGCTACCTTTCATGCAATCTAATGCCATCCATCCATATCCAACTATTGTTAGCAATCTTCCAACATCTTCCAATCCTATCCACATCTTCTAGCTATCCAACATCCAAGATCAAGCCAACCCATCCCATCACATCCTTAGTCTTGTTCCTAGTCTTGTAGCAAGCCTTGATCTCAATCCAATCATCATCATTGGGATGCATCCTTACCAAATCCATGTCATTTTAGGACACATCATCCATCGTCAGTCCATCTTGGCTTTCCATCCCAATTGGGGCATCATCTTTCATATCTTTGAAGCTTCAGCTTCATCCCCAAGTTCTTTGTACATCCTATCCCGAGTCTTGTACCATAGTGTCAGTCGTGTCTCCACCTAGGCTCATTTGTACATATGTGTCTTTTAGGTCTCATCCTTTGTGTCGGTCATCCCTTGTCATTGTCTTGTTGTACATAGTCCTTGTTAGATCCGCATCAACAACATTTGATCAAAACACTTTGTCCTACCCAACCTTGTACTTCAGCAATATCAATTGTCGACTATTCTTGATCATAATGATTATTCTTGAACGTCATCATTTTCCAGTGAACAACAACACTTATTCTCTCATCAATCAGCGGGTTCTTGAGGATGTATCCTTCCTCCTATCAGAGCTAATCTTTCACCATGCACACTAGGTCTATGTCGATGTATCCTTCCACACGTTCAAACCAATCTTCCCACCATCCCTCAATCAGTCCAATCAAATCTCTCTCTTTGGAAAAGGATGTCTTTTTTCAGTTCTCATTTTGGTCTTGGATTTTGTCCTTTGGATCTTGTTAATCTTTTATGGCTTCTCATTGTTCTCTACTCATAGTCACCATGATCCTTTATATCATGGTGCATTGCGAATGAGGACTATCTGGGGCAAGGTCTTTTGATCTTTTGCTTCTACCTATGAGTCAGTCGTGTGTTTTTGGTTGTTCTAGCATCATTTCCACCATGCTTCCTCCGGGTTTCACGCATGATTTTGGGGCAACCCTGCATGTCTTTTTAGCATTAGTCATATGCAACGCTGGTGACAAGGCCTCATGATCCCAGTATCCTTGGCAAGTCTCTAGCATTGCTATATCAAACTAGGTTGTCCTCTCCACATTTGCACTTGGAGCTTCCCCCAATCCCCTACATTCTACATCATATAGATTAATCTTTCATTTTGCATCCTCATATAGCTGCATCCTGCATCTTGCATTCCATCTCATCTTGCATTCACCCATCTTTGCTCTTGGAAGCTTGGTTATTTATCTCCTCTTCTTCCTAGGTCCTTCCTTCTTTGTTAGGAATGAATGCTAAAGTGTTTGGATATTGTTAGGAATGAATTCTAAAGTGTTTGGAATCCATTTTGTAGCATTTTTTGTTACATTCATGACTATGATTGTCATTCATGTCAACACAGTGATTTACCGAAGACTTGCAGAGAAGCAGACAGAGTTTGGATTAGCGCATGTGGGTTATTGTAGTTGGAGCTATGTGACATTGAGGATATACTCTTTGATATGTCATATGTCTATGGTTAAGAGTGCAGACATTAATTAATTGATTCATGGAAGTTATGATCATTTTGGTGGAAGTAGTGTTCAGGCAGTGTTCCTGAGTAGTGGTTTGTGGAAATCGGATGATATCTCCTAATCAAGATGGAATTTGGTTTTGTGTAGTTAAAGGGAATTTGAAGACACATTGATAGTGATGTGGATGATAGCATAGACTTTGAGGTCACATGAGTGAAGATTTATTGTATTTGGAAGCTGACAGTTTTATGCAATCTTGGTGTAGTGTGTGGAAACTTTTATTTTGTAATTATATGCCGACTCATTTGTAATTATTTGAGTGTGGTATAAGGGAAGGAATTTATTTCCTTATTTTAATGTGGATTTTTATGTATTATCATGAAGTAGTAATGTGAAAGTATATAATGGTAGCATCATTTGTGATGATGTATGCATGAAGTGAAGAAAAGAGCTAAGTATGAAAGCGAATTTGTGAAGGAAGACATGCAAAGTAAAGACATCTAAAATTGAGATTTCATGTAATAGTGAGTGTAGTTTGGAATAGTTAGAGAAGAGCTAACATATTATTATGTTGATTAATGCAAAGATTATTTGAACAGTGTGTTCAGTGATCTTACCCTGAAGCTGTTTGGGCAGTGGGTCCTTCTGTCTTCCATAACTCTTAACTGGGTTAGAATCTTTTAACAGGGATTCAAAATCTCCTAATAGGGATTCATATGTATTGAATGTATTTCATAAGACTCCTAATAGATTCCATCTTCTCACAAGGAATATTCATATTAGTGCATCTTTTGTGGGCATCATTCCCACCGGGGTTTACTCTTTGATCAAGAGGTTCCCTAGTCAACATATCTTGTGGCATTGTGTTATTGTGTATGATTATCTTTCTATGGTTGGTAATTATATTGCTTATATGGTTTAATGTTGTTGAAGATGATAAAATTTATAATTATCTAATAACTGATTCACACCCCCCACCCCACTCAGTTATCTTGGTGGACTCTACTTTCTAACATACTATTCATAGGGTTTTTCTTTGAGACCTCACAAGTTTTCGTATCATGAAAAGTTGATTTGTCACTTACTTGATTGTATTAAGACTACTCTATGTGTCACATTTTCTTTGAAAACTTGGCATTGAACCTCAAACTTGTTGGTAAAATTAAAATTTATTACTATCACAACAATCCATATTGCTCAAACAATCAAATTGACCAATCAAAACAAAGTTTTTGAGTCACAAGTTTGTGTTTTTATGTTTTTTTCTCAATATCATTTTCTTTAGTGATAAAAATTGTACAAAATGCTAGAAAATTATCTTCCATTTGAGGAAATATTTTCTATTAGTGTTGGGATATATCACCTAGTCTTCTTACTAAATATCATTTTATTCTAAACCATCATCTCACTTTACTAGATTATATTGTATGGATTATCTTCCCTTTCTAACTATCATCTGGCTTACCGAGGTTTGTCCTCCAAATGCTGATTTAAGTTTTTTGGTTTCAAATTTTCTCTTTGCTGGTTTAGGAAGCTTATACTTGATTTTTTATCATCTCTTGGTCTCAAACTAGTAGGTTAGGGATTGTTTTTATCTAAAAAGGATCACTTAGATACCTTGGTTATATTATTTATTAGAAAATTTGTTCACTTGTCTATCTCTTTTGGCTATCTTTATCTTGGATTTGAGTTTATCTCTTAACTCGAGTCACAATTGTCATACATAGGGATCTTACATGCAGCTTGGGTACTTTTTGATAAGTCATCTTGGTCTCTTTTTAATATCTTTTCATTTGGGACAAGTGAAGACTTTTCTTTTCTAGTGTGGACATCAAGTTTTCTTATGTAATCTTAATTGGCTCTTTACACTCTCATTGATGCTAGTAACAACTAGATATCAAATTGATCAAGAAAATAAACCTCCAATTAGCTCTGATGAATTACCTTTTCCTACTAGGCATCAACATCATGAAGACAAAGAACCTTAAATTATCTTTGACAAAGAAGGGGATAATATGGAAGTTTGGTTTGATCCTTTTGGAAGTACCTTTAATAGTACCATTGAGAAACCTTTTGCCTCATCAAGATATGAAAATATTTTACCTCTCACCATGTCTTCAGAAGATCATAAAAGCCAAATGAATGACCTCTTTGAGCACAATGAGAGGTTAATACAAGTTGAGTTAGGGGGGAAATCTTATATGAAAGAAAAAGAAAATCATTTGGCTCAGTAATTCATTTCTAATTTCTTTGGAAATAATGAAAATAATACACCTCCAAGATCTCCCCTAAGGTCACAACACAATGGCTTTGATTCACCTCCAAGATCTTCACATTCTAGATATAATTCTTAATATAGAAACATCAATGAGAGCATGAAATTAATAAAGAAGTGTAGACACCTAAAAATCCTTTGGAAAATAAAATATTTTTATTTTCAGAAAAATCCCTGATGACATCATCATTTGTTAATTAATTAATTATTTAATTTATTTATTTATTTTTATGCCATTAAAACCCTTTACCTTAATTAAAAATATTTAATTAAGGAATCCCTCGCAAAAATGTTTAAATCTTATTTAAACACCATTCCCCTATTTATTAATTATTTAATTAATAAATTGACCAAAAATTCCCAAAATAAATAATTTATTTATTTTTCACCCAAAACCTTGCCAAATTCCTAAAAACTGCTAACCTCTTCTAGAATCTTCTAATCCCTCTTTAATTTTGATTAAAGGCTAATCCCATCATTCTTAATCCTAATCCCAACTCAAAATATTTAACTAAGATTAAATATTAATCCTCAATCCCTAAATTACCCTAGGAAAACTCTAGACTCTTCTAGAACTTTCCTAATCCTTCCCTAAACCCATTTAGGGGAAATTACCTACTTTCCCTAAGATAATCTAAGTCTCCTTTGACTCCTAGTCAAACCCTAACCTTAATGAGCCTCAAAATTCATTAAAGCCTTTAAGATAAATAAATCTTTATTTATTTCCTAAATTCCTATTATCCCTAGAAAAGCCTAGACTCTTCTAGAAAGTCTTCATCCTTATCCTCTTTGACTCAAACCCTAACCTTACCCCAAACCCTAACCTATCCTCCTAACCCAAGACCTTCTAAAAGCCTATAAGTACTCCTGGTTTCTAAGAGCAAAGCACCCATTCACCTTTTATTTCAAGCATTATTATCATGCTAATTTAGCTCTAGATTTAGCATAATCACTCTAATTTAGATCATTTTCAAGATTTCTTAGAACACACCATAGCTTAGAAATAATGGATTAACTTAGTTTGCTTCATTGTTTTGCATAGCTTAGCATAATCTCACACTTCATTTGGATAAAAATCAATCTCGTTTAATCATTTTTGTTTCTTAAATCTCCATTAAAGCATTCTTGAGTTCTTGAGGTCTGAGGGGCAATTTTGGGTGTTCTACCTGATATTGTGCCATTTTTGGACTTTTCATGAATCTCAATCCATGTTATTATGCATTAGAATATGCTCCAAGTGCTTAGAGAGCACACCCACATCCCCTAAGAAAGTGAAAATCAAACAGTGCTTGGGTGCACCTGTTTAGGCTCTATTTGAGGTGGCTTAGCTTAGATGTTTTTATTTTGAATTGGTATAATGTTAGATTAAAACCTAATGTTTTCTTGTCTTAGCCTTTCAAAATAGATACAGATAGCCTAGTCTACAAGAAGAAATCCTAAACTTTCAACAAGATGACCATTATCAGAGACTCATGTTAAAAACCATGGAACAAAATGGTGATCGATATTTCTTGCACTTCTCTTATATAGGTTTGAAACTCCCACATGAATTTGATGTTGATGGGTTGATTCAAAGAAAGGAACCCCCACCTTTGGAAATTTATAACAAGGAAATATAAAATTTGAAAAATGAAATGTCAAGCTTGAAAAGAGAAAAAGAGGATCCGAAGTCATCATTTTCTATGGAATCCATATGCGCTCTACCTTTTGACAAAATTCTATAAATGATTCCTTTTCCAAGAGATGTTGATATTCCTAAGTATGAAAAGTATGATGGAAATGGGGATCCACATGATCATGTTAGATAATTCCATTCTTTGAGTATAGAATTTATGCGTGATGCCACTTACCTTATGAGACTCTTTCCTAGCAGTCTAAACAGCCAAGATTGTTAGAAAGTAAAGTCTGGCAAGATAACTGAGAAGGGGGGGGGGTGAATCAATTGAACCTCTTGATCAAAGACTAAACCCTGGTGGGAATGATGCCCACAAAAGATGCACTAATATGAAGTTCCTTGTGAGAGGATGGAATCTATTAGGAGTCTTATGAAATACATTCAGTACATATAAAACCCTATTAAAAGATTCTAACTCTATCAGGAGTTATGGAAGATAGAAGGACCCACTGTCCAAATAGCTTCAGGGTAAGATCACTAAACTCACTGTCCAACTGATCTTTGTATTACTCAATATAATAATACCAAAAAGATTACTTATCTCAATAATTCAATACTCCTTCTCTGATTGTGCCAAACCACACCAACTGCTTCTTCAGATCTCAATACTTCACCTATCCTCTTTCAAAAATCTCTTTCACAATTTCTTCATTCACTTTGTCATACACACATCCACATTAAAAAAAGGAAAAAATTCCTTCCTTTATGCCACACTCAAGTAATTAAAAATGAGTCAACATACAAATTAAAAAATAAAAGTTTCCACACGTTACATCAAAATTACACAAAACTGTCAGCTTCAAATTAAGATAATTCTTCACTCGTATGACCTCATATCTCACGTTGTCATCAAAGTCACTATCAAAATGTCTTCAACTACTCTCTAACTGTGCATAACTAGATTCCATCTTGATTAGGAGATATCATCTGATTTCCACAAACCACTACTCAGGAACATTGCCTGAATACTGCTACCACTAATTTTCTCATAACATCCATGAATAAATGAATTACTATCTGTACTCTTAACCATGATCTTATAACATATCATAGAGTAAGTCCTCAACTACATATAGCTTCATCTTCAATATCCCAAGTGTGCTAACCAAAACATTGTCTACCTCTTTGCTAATCTTCAGTAGATTACTGTATTGACATCAATATCAATGACAATCACAGACATGAATGCAACAAAAAATGCTATAGAATGGCTATGAATACTCCCCCATAGGATATATTCAACATTCATTCCTAAAAATCTCCCCCCTTGGCATTGATGGGAGCATAGATGAAAAAACATCCAAGTTCCATAAATACAATACTATAACACTATTTCTCTGAAAATGCTTTCAAGTCTTCTTCATCAATCAAATCTTGCTTCATTTTCCTATTTAGTTCTCTCCAATAGATGGTTTTTCATGTATACTTCTCCCCCATTGACATCAATGACATATGTTTCATCATTATGTCAACAACAACTTCAATTTCAAAAGACATTGTTTAGAAAAATGTATTCACTAGAGTCCTCATGACTCAGCTCAGATACACATACTCCCCCATCGAGGAAGTACCAACATCTAGTCCAGAAGAAAGATAGGGCTCATATATCATTGGATGAATGCAACAATCTACATCACTTCTCAAAAGTAGGCTAGGGCATAACCCTAAGCATGCCTCTCAAATACTCAAATGTATCCTTAGGAAAAGGTTTTGTAAATATGTGTGCAATCTACTCCTTTGTGCTTATGTATTCAAGTCTAACTTCTTTCTCTGCAACTTTCTCTCTTACTACATTATACTTTATCTCTATATGCTTTGTCTTTGAATGTAACAAAGGGTTCTTAGACATACTAACTATGTTGGTGTTATCACAATGTATAACAATAGGCTCAAAAAATTTAATTCTAATATCCTTCAACATTTGTTTCATCCAAATTATCTGATTACAATTGTTTGTTGCTGCCACATACTCTACTTCTATCGTGCTCTATGAAATATAATTCTGCTTCTTGCTTAGCCAAGAAACTAATCTTCCTCCAAGGAAAAATTCTCCACCACTGGTGATCTTTCTATCATCAACACTACCTCCCCAATTAGCATATGTATATGCACATAAGGTAAAATGATCAGATTTTTCATACCATAATCCATACTCAATTGTGCCTCTTAAGTATCTCATTATCCTCTTTACTGCTGCATAATGTGATTCTCTAGGTTTAGCTTGAAATATTGCTACAATTCCAACTGAATGTTCTATATTAGGTCTTATATGATTCAAATACTACAATCCTCCAATCATAGATCTATACTTCTTATGTTCCACTGCAAGAGTCTCATCTGTGCTAGATAACTTATGTTTAGTTACCATAGGTGTTCCAACTAGTTTACAATTCTCTATTTCAAATATCTTCAATAAATCATTCAAGTACTTTGTATGACTTACAAAGATACCATCACTATTCTATGTTATCTGCAATCTTAAAAAATATTTCATTTCACCAATCATACTCATTTGAAATTCAATCTTCATTTCATCTGCAAATTTATCACTGGCTTCATCTTCTCCTCCAAATATAATATCATAAAAAAAAATAACTACAACCAATAAACCATTTTCAATTTATTTTTTATAAAGGTTGTGTATACACCTAAAAATGGTCATCTAGACTATTAGTCCCTTTTGCTAAATCATCAATTGCTTGTTCTTGATCAAATCCTAGTCCTATCATTTATTTGATTATTTTCTATGGGCTAACCATCTTATCCTAAGTCTTTATTTATTAAAAGGAATATTTCCTCCCCTTTTATTAAATAAAAAGCCCCACTTTTCTTCTTATCCTAAGTTGCACAAATAAATCATTTAATTCTTATTTATAAAGAAAAATAAAATAAAAAATAAAAGAAAAGCACTTTTTGTTTCACATGGACATAAAGTAAATGCTCAACATAAAGTAAATGCTTCTAATTTTCCTATTGGAGGATATTTGTGCACAAGGATCAAGCTTCTTTTTTTTTTCCACTGTTGATTAAATCTTTTGCCTCTTAATCTCCATGGTCCATTGATTTTTCACCTCTTATAAAATAAGAGCTCTCTTCCTCATTTGCACACACAAATTTTTATGCAATTGTCATGCTACAGGTTTTCTAGGTCATATTGGAACTTTTCGAGATATTCTTGCATCTAGGGTTTGAAGATTTGGAGCATTGTTGGCATTCATCTTGGATCTTCATCAACACTCTATCTTCTTGTCTTCATTCTTGCATCATCATGGCTTTCTTGCTTCATAGTTAGATTTCATTTTCATGCATAGTATTTGCATTTTCATAGCTTCATTCTTAGCTTAGATTTCCTTTTATGCAATAGATTAACTTGCATTGTCATATAGATTTTCTTTGCATTGCATACATTTGGCTTCATTGGAGATATTGGCATTATTTCCCTTTTCTTCTTTGAATCTCCCATTGCATGGTTTACTAGCAAGGTTATAGGCTTAATAGCTCTAGCTGAGAGCATTCTTAAAAACCCTTGCACTCCATGCCTAGGAAGCTATGGATCGATTTGTGAGGGCTCATTCTTGAGTTTTCTTGCATGTAAGGATTTATAGAAGTGTGAAAACATTTTAGCACACATTTTTGGCACCCACCGTGGGGCAACCCACTTTTACATGCTGATTTTTTATTATTTTTGAAGCTAACCCTTGTGCAGATTTGTTTGGAGATGGAAAACCCCTAGATTTGAAAGATTTGATCATATCTCCCAAACGGCTTGGTATTTTGGTCTGAAATATTTTTTGTAGGTTGGAGACATATTAGAGAAGCTCAAAAAGCAATTTCATAATTTTTGGAGGTGATTTGTATTTTTTATGATTTTTTCTTGATTTTTCATAAAAAATCACTTTTTGGCACAAATTAGCATATTTTTTAGACATTTTTATATTTCTAGAAAGGTCTTGGAATTCTATATGGAATCCATTCATTGTGTTTTTAATTTGGAAATCATATCATAGCTCATTTGGTCAATTTATTAAAACTGATCTGTTTTGGTAAAATAGGTCTCTAGGGCACAAATGAAGCGATTTTTCAAAAATTTTTACATTTTTGGAAAGCTCTTTAGTTTTTGATAGAGGTCTCTTTTCTAAATTTTTGGTTTAGGGTCCGAATTCATGTGGTAAAAATCAGATCTTGTTGACTAGGTCAAATGCAAAAAAAAAAAAAATTTGTGATGGGTATGCACTTATTTTTCATTGTTCAATGCATGATATGAGTTATCATTTGGATTATTTGATGGTTATCATTGCTCCTAACAATTGATTTTCAGATCTAACCCTAGGGTTTTAATAAGTTGGATATACATTACATATCTTGTTTGCTTGTTTTCTTGTCTTGTTCATTTGAAGGTGCATGACTTGCTTTCATGAAAAATGCTTAAAACAAACAAAAAAAGGGTGAAATCTACTAAGCACGTTGCGTTGGAATTGAGGTATTTTGTTACAACTTTACAACATTTGGATCTTGGGATTAAAATTGAATCTCTCATATGTTTGGCTTGAGTGTTTACATGCTTTCATAGAACACATTTCAATTGATGCTCTTAATGGGAAATGAATGAACATAGATTTGCTTTCATACAAATTTGTGTAAGTGAATGTTTGTGTTTAAACCTTAAGTAATTATTGGTTTCAATATCAAATATCTCATTGAGTGATTGAGGGCATGGATTCATTCTTTGTTTACATAGGGAGTTAAATGCACCACTTTGTGGACTCACTCTATGTTTGCTTGGAAAGTTAAATATTCCATTAATTCAAACCTTTGTCATTTGTGAGTAGTATTGATAAGAAAATTTAGATTACTTATGATTGATCTAGATTTCTATCTTGGGTTATTGGACTCGCTAATCCACCGGCCACTCATTTCCACCCCGTAGTTGCAAGATCAGCGCTACATTAAAGGGGAGGGGTCTACATGAAAGAAGCGTTAATTGCTCCACTAGGCAACCCTTTTGTGATTTTTGGAACTCACTTGTTTTCTAAGGTGTGGACTCACTTTGAGTTGATGTGAGGAGTTAAATGTTCCACTTTTGGGCTCACTTTGAGTTGATGTGAGGAGTTAAATGTTCCACTTTTGGACTCACTTTGAGTTGGTGTGAAGAGTTAAATGTTCCACTTTTGGACTCGCTTCACATTCACTTGAAGGGTTAAGTGTCCCACTTTTGGACTCACTTTGCATTTACTTGAAGAGTTAAGTGTTCCACCTTTAGTGCTCTAAATAATTTTGATAGTGAATTACTTAGCTTTTATTTTAGAAGGCCTGCTTGGGGACACACCACCTCAAGGGACAACCTTAACTCCTGTGTTCCAGTGGAGTATAAATAGCGGGTGGTGAATCAAAAGACACCTCTCTTGGGAATTGAGTTTGATATCACTCTTGGCTAAGCCTCAAAGAACTTTATACCTTTGAGAAGTGAAGGAGGAGATTTGGGTTACCATCTCCCCTCGGCTATGTGATTTTGGATTCTTCTCATCTACAGATTTGGGCCTCACGTACCTTACGTATATTGAGGACTCCCTTTAGCAAAGCTATGTATATCCTTGTAGACAGCTTGATAAGGTGTTGTTGTGTTCTAAGTGCCTACTAAAATGTTTTTAAGAACATACACAAGTAGAATCTATAAGGAGTAGATATACTAAGTCACTATTCTTGTTCATGTGCAAGGTTGCTTTGCCCCTTGCTCATTGTTTGAAGACAACTGCTTGCTTGAACTCCTTGATTGCTGTCTTATGTGCTTGATCCATGATAAAAATCTATTGATATACTTACTTGATCTTTTAAAATGCTTCAAAACTAAGATTTTTATGTTCATTGGTCATAGTCATATGACTCTGCAATAGTGTCACCCAAAACCTTTTTGCTGTCTTGTTGCTGTTGCAATCTGGAGTTGCTAAACTTACCTTTTAACCGGTCGTAGAGTGTCTTTTTCTGTTCTTACCTGAAGATGGTCTGTTATCTACATGCTTAGACTTGTCCTAGACTGAAACAAATGAGCTAAAACTATTGGACTTGAGCTTAAGGAATGCTACTCTTGATCACTTGTCACATCACGGTTACCTCTCTAGCTACTTGCTTATTGAGCTTCTTGCTCGCTACTTGGCTTTAGTCAATTGATTGCTGTAAGTGCTTGAGCACTTTTGACAAGCCATCTCTCTATTGTTCTACTTTGACAAGTGATCTTTATTAGTTTTTCTTATCTCAAATCTGAGAAACTTTGTCTCATTCTATTAGTCAACCAACATCTCTTTTCATGCCGGTTACAACCCGGTCTCAATTTGAGCAGGAGAGTCATCCTCCGTTCAATTATACATAGTTACCTTCTCCAACTAGACACTCATGAGTTCCCATTAGCAACAATAGTTCTAGTTCTGACCAATCTGAGGATTCTAAGGCTACCCCATGGTACAAAGGAGGTTTCCTCTTTTCCACATTCAAGACCCCAAAAAACACAGATAGTGTCTCACTCACTTTGATGGAACAAGAAAAATTTCAACTCTTGCAAGAACACTTTGAGCGTAAGGATAACCAAGCACGCTTAGAAAAAGAACACAATCAACAAAGGATGGATGCTACTAGGTGCATGGCTTATAGAGGGACATTTCATGAGCAACCTGAGACTAGTAATCATGAGCATAGATCTCTTTTCAATGGCAAAAATGGCAACAACACGCCACCAAGATCTCCTCCAAGACCCACTTTTGGTATGCCTTCTTCACCTCCTAGACCTCCTCCCTCTCAACATGAGGTAGAGGCTGATGATGAGATTTCTAGTGAGGATCTTATGAGATTTGAACAAGATGTGGTCTCTCAATGAATGATGCATAAGCTTTTAGAGCGTAACGGCGATTAGTACTTTCAATATATGACTTCTAGAGGATACAAGCTTCCTCTCGGCTATGATGTCAGACAAATTGTCCAACAAAGAGTACCAACTAAGTTGGAAGTTCTTCAAGAAGAATTACGTCAGACAAATCAACACCTTACCCAAATGGCATTAGAAAGAGAGCCTCCAAAGGTCTCTTTTGTAGAATCAATTTGTGCTCTTCCTTTTGATAAAGATCTATACATGGTCCCATTTCCTAAGGATATTGAGGTTCCTAAATATGACAAGTATGATGGAAATGGTGACCCTCATGACCATGTGCATCATTTTTATGCTCTTAGTATGGACTTTCTTCATGAAGACACATATCTTCTACGCTTATTCCCTCGAAGCTTAAGAGGCCAAGCTTTAGAATGGTTTGCGAAATTGACACCACCTCTTAAGACTTTTGATGAGTTGGCTCAGCGATTTATCCAGCAGTACTCTTACAACATCCAACAATCTATCACTGTGATAGATCTCAGTAATCTAAGAAAACATCAAGGTGAGCCATTTGCAACTTACAACATTGGAGGTCATTGTATTCTCAATATCCTTGTCAGCTACCCGAAAGAGAAAAGATTGACATTTTTGTCAACACACTTGTGCTAGAGCTATTTTATGATCTAAGGAAGCAACTGTTCTCCTCCTTCCATGACATGGTTGAAAGTGCATATCAAATTGAGGATGTAGCTATAAGAAAAGGGGATATTGTTATTAATAAAGATGCTAAAGGCAATGGTAAAGACAAGAACAAACCTTGGAATAAGAACAAGTATGTTGTTAATGATGGGGTTATTGACACTCCTACAGTTAAAGAGCCTGCTTTCAATCTTTCCAATGCTATCTATGTAGCAAAACAACAAGAAGCTGCCAATGCTCACAGTGCTCCTAAACCTCAATATGTAGATAAGCCTAAGAAGTCATTTCGAAAGCGAGTCTATACCAAGTTGGTAGAACCTTATGATGTAATCCTCAAGACTTTGGTTGACAATGGATATCTTACGCTTCTTGATAAACTTGGTAACTGGGATTCGATAAATAAGCCTGATTGGTGGAGAGAGGATCATTACTACCATTATCACAGAAACAAGGGACATCCAACATACAATTGTTTTAGGCTTAAGGATGATATTCAGGATCTTATTGAGAATAGCACAATTTCCACTGATGGCTTAACTAAAAATTTTGATCACATAGCTTTCAAAGATCCTCTACCTAAGCATGATAAGGGGGAAATCTCTCAAGCACATAAGAAGAATCATGATGCTAAGATCAATTACACGTATCCTTCTAATACACCTATGATCGACATGGTAGAGCCTGTTGAGAGTGTTCTAATGATGAGGTCTCAAGATGATAATAAAGCCAATCATGGTAAGCCAAAGTTGATCTTGCAAACATGTGATAGTTCATCTTCCCAAAGTGAGACAATGAATGCTATTACTAGGGGGCAAGCCAAGATTGTCCTTAAAACTACGCAAAATCCCAAACAAGATTTACCTTCCAAACAAGTGGCTCCTTCAGCCACCCCTAGCTATGATCTTGTCCAACATTTGCACAAGACACCAGCTCAGATATCAATCCTTGAGTTGCTTCAGTTATCCCCTTCGCATAGAGAGATTCTTGATAAGGCTCTATGTACAACATGTGTTCCTAATGACATTGATCCAGATCAATTTCAGGCTATGGTCAACCACATTTCATCTCCACTATCTCTCTCCTTTTCTACAGAAGATGACCTATCTATTGCTCACCCGCATAATCTAGCTTTACACATTGACGTTCTAGTCTACAATACCCAAGTCCGCCAAGTCCTGATAGACAATGGTGTAGGGTTAAATATTGTTTCTTTCAATGTCATACAATAGTTAGGTTTGTTAGAATTTTCTATGGATTCTAAGAAGAAGATTACTATAAAAGCTTATGATGAATTGGAAAGATCTTCCAAAGGTCTTGTCACATTGCCTGTCTGAGTGGGCCCTATCAAAAAAGATATTAACTTCCAAGTATTGGACGTTCCACTCGCATATAAAATTCTTTTGGGTCATCCTTGGATCCAGGACATGTAGGCTGTTCCTTCCACTTATCATTAGTGCGTCAAATTTCCATACAATGGCACTAAAATTGTGATTCCTGGAGACCATACTATTGCTATTAATGCTCTTGCTACTACTAAAAAATTTGTTCCTCGCAATGAACCTATTGATGATCCTAGTACATCTCTAGTTGCTGCTGAGAAATCATTTAAGATGATGAGCCTTGGTATGGGTGAATATAAATTGGATTCCTTTTCTTCTATACCTATTTCTCCTAGGTCATATGGGAAACCTTCCACTTCTGCTATGGTGATCCTTGAAGCTGAAAGAGAAGAACAAGCTGTTCACAAGTGGATCTATAGAGAAGATGCCCAAAATACTCCCATGCTCAGTAATTTAGACACAGATACAGATGAGTCACCAATACACACTATGGCTCACATGGGAGATGATCTTCCCTCTACTTCACTTCTTTGGGGAGAAAAATGTATATCTAATGATGATATGGATGTTGATATGGTTCATTCTTGTAGTAACCATCCCGACGTGGTTGATGGGTCTTGTGTGGGGTCTGATGAGTTTGTTCCTCGTATTGCCTTAGTGGACCACGCTGGTTCTTCTATGACAAGTCTAGATCTAGCTACTTTTGGAGCTTACCCTATAGGCTCAAACTCTATTGTTACCAAAGATGACACCCCTCGCATAAATGCTATTGAACCGGTCACTTCATTTCATCTTGCATCAACACCTGTTACTTCTTCCACCAGCTAACTAGCCACAAAAAGGATTGAATCAGCAATCAAACATCATAGTCATCAAGTCAAAAGAAAAGAGCAATGGTCAGATGGAAAAAACCACATTGTGGTGGTATCCGAACCTAAGAAAAGTAAAAATAAAAATCTGCTCAAAAATATTGATTATCAAATAAAAGATGACAAGCTGATTCTCTACAAAAAAATGATGCACTACTTCAAGCACGATCTCATATCTGTTACACTTCAACCCATTCCTAGAGCTAAGAACAAAGTTGGTAATGCCTTGGTTACTTCAACATCCATCTTACAAATGAAAAAGCATAAATTTCACTTCAAGTTCCTGGTGGATGAATTACGCTATCCTTTTCATATCTTCCACCTCATATTCCTCTTGCAAATCCACCATGCCATTCCTTCCACTATCCCTTACACTTTACCTTTGTCTCTGGTGACTTGTATAGGAAGGGTCTAGATGGAACTCTCCTTAAGTGTCTAGAAATAGAGGAGTCAGAAAAAGTGCTAACTGAAATCCACGATGGCATATGTGGATCACATTCTAACGATCCTTCGCTAGCTCAGACATTGCTTAGGGTTGGTTATTATTGGTCGAACTGGTTGAGACCTCCTATCATCATAGTTGTAGCATTTGGGCCTGGGGCCTATCAGTTCTCTACATTAGAGGAAGCAGATTCTTGATGCCCATTTCTATCTGGGGCATCCTTTGTACATATTTTATGATCCTAAAAAAATACCAAAAAAATTCATATATGATGCTGAAAAAATCCTAAAAATCATAAAAAGTACTAAAAAAATGAGCATCCTAGTGAAAACCTAGCAATAGGCGCTTTGATGTCTCACCAAAAAAATCAAAAAATTCAAAACATCAAAATTTTTTTTGAAAAAGTGCCTTGGTGAAAACTTGGAAATAGGCTCCTTGGTAGCAAAAATACAAAAAAATTATAAAAAGTCCTGAAAAAATTGCAAAAAAATCTATGAAGTGGTGAAAACCTAGAAACAGGCATTGCTTGAGACCCTCTGCACCTATGTCTGTCAGTCTTGCGTGGTGCTCCTTCACTCCACTTCTCTCTTTGCCTCTCTTAGCCTAGAATTGACTCTTGTCTTAGTCTAGGGGGCATCCGTTGTTTTCAACTTATCTTGGGTCTCTTTGTGCGTCTGGGTTTCTTAGGCACCTTGTAAATGGTGTTTTTCAAGACAACCTCAACTATGTTTTTCAACACTACCCTAGCATCAAGTGTTTCTTAACACTTATTAGATATCCTTCTTGCCATCTTGGATGATGCAATATTTCTCACTGGCAGATGTGATACTCAAAGTTTGTCTCTATGACCTACACACATGCACTTGACTCACTAAGATTTGTTTGACTTTATTTCTTTGTGTGCTGTCTATGATGATTTCTTTGCTAAGTGGTCTCTCCCTAAGAAGTTTTTGATGATGCATAGCTAGAAGACTGAGGGTATGAGGACATGTTTTATTTCTTTATCTGCTTGTGGGTATATTTTGTTGGTCCTCACTATCATGAGCATTTATGCTGGTCTTACTTGACACTATGGACCTACAAGGTATTATCCTTGAGTGTTTTGCAAGTGCATGCTTATAGTCATCTTGAATTTCTTGTGTCTTGATGCAAGCATAATCTTGCTATAACAAACTTAGGTAATCTCACTGCACTAGTCATCTTGACCTGCATGTCTTTGATGCTTAGGTGGGATTCCCAAATTTCTATCTGATATAGATCATATTCAGATCCACATAGTTATGCTAGTGTGTATTGTATGATCTTGTGACCCTACCAATAACACTCAATGATGAATATTAGATGTCTATTGGCTTTGTGACCTTGCAAGTAAACCACTTTTCATGTAGCTTGCATTCTTAAGTTCATGTTAGTTAGTTTTGCATCTTGCATATGGAGAGAGCTCTCCTTTATCTTTCATGGACTTGTTAATCAACTGCGCTCACCTTGATCACCCAACTCATCTTTTTCCTTCTTCCATGCAGTTGGTTAACCTTTTGAGGCTTGATCCTTTGATCTTTGCTGGGGCATTCTTCACCTCTTCATCCCCATCTCTCTCAACTTCCAGTCTTTCATTCACTTTCAAATCCCAAGTTCAAATCCCCCTCCATGGTGTTTATGGGTTGAGGGACCGATAGGTTGGTTCCCTATGTCTCATGTGTGGGGCATACCCTCACTGCTTGATGGTTATTCTATTCTCTTTCTTCGATTATGATTTCTAGTGATTTGATCATGTTGCTCTTGCTTCTGCATTCCCTCCACCTGGATTTTTCTTTTGATCCCGAGGGGGCAGACACATCATATATTATTGGTTATCTCTTTCCTAAGTGTTCAGTACTGTCGCTACCAGGCTGACCATGCAGGATTTTCTATCTCTCTGCACTTCATTCTTTGGAGTCAGATCACTATTTGCTTGCCTTCTTGGCTATCTACTTGCCTTGTTGGCTATCTCTTGCCTTTTTGGCTGATCTATTCTTTGATGTAATGTGTTCCCAAATCGATCACACATTAGTCAAAGAGGGGCAAATGTATACACCTAAAAATGGTCATCTAGACTATTAGTCCCTTTTTCTAAATCATCAATTGCTTGTTCTTGATCAAATCCTAGTCCTATCATTTATTTGATTATTTTCTATGGGCTAACCATCTTATCCTAAGTCTTTATTTATTAAAAGGAATATTTCCTCCCCTTTTATTAAATAAAAAGCCCCACTTTTCTTCTTATCCTAAGTTACACAAATAAAGCATTTAATTCTTATTTATAAAGAGAAATAAAATAAAAAATAAAAGAAAAGCACTTTTTGTCTCACATGGACATAAAGTAAATGCTCAACATAAAGTAAATTCTTCTAATTTTCCTATTGGAGGATATTTGTGCACAAGGATCAAGCTTCTTTTTTTCTCCACCGTTGATTAAATCTTTTGCCTCTTAATCTCCATGGTCCATTGATTTTTCACCTCCTATAAAAGAAGAGCTCTCTTCCTCATTTGCACACACAAATTTTTATGCTATTGTCATGCTACAGGTTTTCTAGGTCATCTTGGAGCTTTTGGAGATATTCTTGCATCTAGGGTTTGAAGATTTGGAGCATTGTTGGCATTCATCTTGGATCTTCATCAACACTCTATCTTCTTGTCTTCATTCTTGCATCATCATGGCTTTCTTTCTTCATAGTTAGATTTCATTTTCATGCATAGCATTTGCATTTTCATAGCTTCATTCTTAGCTTAGATTTCCTTTTATGCAATAGATTAACTTGCATTGTCATATAGATTTTCTTTGCATTACATACATTTGGCTTCATTGGAGATATTGGCATTCTTGCCCTTGTCTTCCTTGAATCTCCCATTGCATGGTTTACTAGCAAGGTTATAGGCTTAATAGCTCTAGCTGAGAGCATTCTTAAAAACCCTTGCACTCCATGCCTAGGGAGCTATGGATCGATTTGTGAGGGCTCATTCTTGAGTTTTCTTGCATGTAAGGATTCATAGAAGTGTGACAACATTTTAGCACATAGGTTGCTATCAATTTTTCCTTTTGTAAATCCTAATTTCAACAAATACTTATCAAATCTCACATACCAAGTTCTAGGTGCTCACTTCAGTCCATATAAAGCTTTCTTCAGTTTACATACCATGTCTCCTTCTTCAATCAAAGGAAAAACTTCAGGCTTCTCAATGTAAACTTCTTCTTCTTGTTCTCCATTCAGAAATGTTGACTTCACATCCATCTGATACACTTTAAATTTCTTAAAAGATGCATAAGCCAAAAACATTCTTATTGCTTCAATTATTGCTACTGGTGCAAAATTTTCTTCATAGTCAATTCCTTCTTGCTGTGAGTATCCTTTACATACCAATCTTGCTTTGTTCCTTACTACTTCTCCTTGTTCATTCATCTTGTTTCTGAATACCCATTTTGTTCCAATAACATTCTTATCTTTAGGTCTAGGGACAAATTCACATGTCTTGTTCTTTTCAATCTAATCTAGTTCTTCTTTCATAGCTTTAATCCAAGGTTCATCTTCACAAGCTTCACTAGTAGATTTAGGTTCAATTTGAGAAATCAAACATAACTATTCTTGTACCTTATTTTGAGTTTGAACTCCTCTATTTTTGCTTCCAATAATCTACTCAATAGGATGATTCCTTGATAGGTTCCTATTAGGTGTCACTATCTAAGTACTTGTTTCTACTGTAGGTTCTTCAATGGTTCCTTCATTGTGGCTTTCATTCAACAAATCACTGTCAGTTTCATAGAATAATTTAGTGATCTTTGGATTAGGTTTAGGATTTCTAAACTTTTCATCTTTAACATTTGTGTTCTCAACAATAGTCTTAGTTCTCTTATTGTAATATCTATAAGCTTTTATGTTCAATGAAAATCCAAGAAATATACCTTCATCACTTCTAGGATCAAACTTTCCAATGTCATCATCTCTCTTAATATAACATTTTCTTCCAAAAATTCTAAAATAATTAACTGAGGGTGCATGTCCAAACCATAATTCATAGGGTGTCTTATCTGTGTCTTCCCTAATTTGTACTCTAATCATTATATACACTAATGTGTTCACTACTTCTCTCCAGAATATCTTTGGCAAGTCTTTCTCATATAATATAGCTCTTATTGCTTCAATCACTAATCTATTCCTTCTTTCTGCAATACCATTTTGTTCAGGTGTCCTAAGGGCTGAAAACTATCTCTTAATACCATTCACTTCACAAAAAATGTTAAATTATTTTGAAGTAAATTCTCCACCTCTATCTAGTCTCAAACATTTAATCTTCATTCTAAATTCATTCTCAACTTTATTCTTAGATCTTAAGCTTATCAAATGCTTCAGATTTTTTTTTAAGAAATGAAATCCACATCATTCTTGTAAAATCATCAACAAGAATCATAAAATACCTTTCTCCATAGAATCCTCTAGTCCTTGTAGGACTGCTCAAATCAGTATGAACAATCTCCAACTTCTCTGTTGTAAACTTCTTGCTGGGAAATGAGCTTCTCTTCTGTTTAGCCATCGCACATTCCTTGCAAATCATGTTAGTAGGCTTCATAATTTTAGGCAAATCTATTACCGCAAGTGTAGTACTTACTTTCACAATGTTATCAAAGTTTATATGACAAAATATTCTATGCTATAACCAATTTTCATCAATATTAGTAATCCAATGTGTCATCTTAGTAGGATTCAACTGAAATACATTACCTCTAGTTCTAGATCTAGTACCAATCAAATTTCCATCTTTGTCTTTAATTACACAAGTTTTCTCAGTAAACCAAACTTGATATCCCTTATCAACTAGCTGTCCAACACTCAAAATATTATGTTTCAAACCATCCAGAAAGTAAAAATCATCAGTGTCATTGTTTCCATCAAGAGTAATAGATCCTATACCCTTAATCAAACAAGGTGCATTGTTTCCAACTCTAATAACTCCTCCATCATAATTGTTAAACTTTATAAATTTTTTCATGTCTCTAGTCATATGATGTGAATAACCACTCTCTATAATCCAATCAACTTTCTTTTCTACTTGAGAAACTAAATCTTTTTCTTCCTTAATTTCACTTTCAGGATTTTCTCCTTTAATTGCTACAAATCCTATATCATCAATATCACTTTCATTCAAATTTTTCTCCACAATAGCTAAAATTTATTCATCATTTGCATAATAACATTCTTTAGATATTCTAGGATTAAAGTTCTTCCTATATTTCTTAACTCTCTTAGGGTATTTAGATGCAAAATGACATAATTCTTGACAAGTCCAACATTTAAAAAATTTCTTACCATTTGGTTCTCTCTTCACAAGCAAGGAAATACCTTCTTCAATCTTCATGTCTTCTTCATTTCTAGATTTTTTGCTACTAGCATAATCTCCACTCACACTTATGCTTCTTGACAAAGTAGGGTGAACACTAAGAGCACTGAATGCTATCTCCATTCTAGGTAAGTCTCCTGATAACCTTAGGTTCATCTCTTCTACTTCCAATCTTCCAAGAAGAGTCTCTCTAGTGAAGTTCATAGTACAAGGAATAACTTGTTCAATCATCTATGTTGTCTTCTTGAATGCAGCAGTCAATGTCCTCAGAATTTTCTATATCACTTCATTCTCTGTCTTTGTTCCTCCATAAGATTTTATACCTGCAACAATATCTAGCATTATACCAATATAGCTTCTAATAGATTCATCTTCCATCATTCTTATACCTTCAAATGCACATATCCAATTATGTAATATGACTTTCTTAGCATGTTCATCACCTTCAAAAGTAAACTGTAAAGCTAACCAAATTTCATAAGATGTCTTTAGATATTTTATCTGACTATATTCATTTTCTAGAAGGGATGACAAGAGTGCTTCTTTGGAAAGTATGTTACACTTAAATATATCTCTTTCTCCATCAGTACAATATTCAATTTTATCCTCATCAATGATAGTAATCTGATTCTTTGTAATTAACCAATAACCTAGTACTAAACAAAGTAGGTGTGTCTTCATCTTTTCTTTCCAACTATCAAAATTTACTCCATCAAACTTAGGGCTTTCTTTCCTAAAATTCACCATGGATCTCCTTAAGTTTTTAAACATTTCCTTCAAGGACCTACCACTTTGATACCAATTGTTACAAAGTAAAGTTGACCTAGATAACTGAGAGGGGGGGGGGGTGAAATAGTTATCAGACAAATATAAATTTTATCAACTTCAATAGATTTTAACCATGAAAGAAATGTAACCAACAACCATAGAAAGATATTCATACACAATAACACAATGACATAAGATATGTTGACTAGGGAACCTATTGATCAAAGACTAAACCCCGGTGGGAATGAAGCCCACAAAATATGCACTAATATGAAAGTTCCTTGTGAGAGGATGGAATCTGTTAGGAGTCTTATGAAATACATTCAGTACATATGAATCCCTGTTAGGAGATTTTGAATCCTTGTTAAAAGATTCTAACTTTGTTAGGAATTATGTAAGACAGAAGGACCCACTACCCAAACAACTTCAGGGTAAGATCACTAAACTCACTGTCCAATTGATCTTTTTATTACTCAATAGAATAATACCAAAAAGATTACTTATCTCAACAATTCAATACTCCTTGTCTAACTGTGCCAAACCACACCAACTTCTTCTTTAGATCTCAATACCAGATCTCAGTACTTCTCATATCCTAGTCTTTCAACAATTTCTCTTTCACAATTTATTCATTCACTTTCTCAAACACACATCCACATTACAAGAAGGAAAACATTCCTTCATTTATACCACACTTAAGTAATTACAAAATAAAAGTTTCCACATGTTACATCAAAATTACACAAAACTGTCAGCTTCCAATTAAGATAATTCTTCACTCATGTGACCTCAGATCTTGTGTTGTCATCCATGTCACTATCAACATGTCTTCAAATAATCTCTAACTACACATAACTAGATTCCATCCTGATTAGGAGATATCATCTGATTTCCACAAATCGCTACTTAGGAACACTGCCAGAATACTGCTTCCACTGATTTACTCATAACTTCCATTAATAAATGAATTACTATCTATTCTCTTAATGAAAATCTTATAACACATCATAGAGTAAGTCCTCAACTATGCATAGCTTCATCTTCAATATCCCAAGTGCACTAACCAAAACACTATCTGCTTCTCTTCTAATCTTCAGTAGATTTGTGTTGACATCAATGACAATCACAGTCATGAATGCAGCAACAACTTCTATAGAATGGTTGTGAATACTCCCCCATAGGATATATTCAACATTCATTCCTAACAAAGATATGGAGTGGTTCACAAAAATCACACCTCCACTTAAGTCCTTTTGTGAGCTAATGAAAAAGTTTATTCCACAATACTCTTACAACATTAAACACCCAATGAAAATGCTTGACCTATGCAACATCAAGCAGAAACAAGGTGAAACTTTTGTCACATTCTTGAAAAGATGGAGGAAGTTACACTCAAGATACCCAAAACAACTTCAAGAGAATGAGAATATTGATGTCTTTGTTAATAATCTCATACTTGAGTTTCATTATGATCTTATAAAGCAATTATTTTTCACCTTTAATGACATGATTGAAATTTCTTTTCAAATAGAGGATGTTTTGGTCAAAAAAGGTGAGAGTGCATTAATTAAGGATAAATCCAACCATGGTAATGGATATAAAAGAGAAAAGAGTAACCATTGGAATAAGAACAAGCATGTGGTCAATGATGATTTTGTTGATGAATCTAAGCTTGAAGAGCCCATTTTCAACTTGGCTAGTGCTATCTTAACAACTAGACAAAAAGAAGCTGCAAAGTCTAATGATTCCAATAAGGCTAAATCTTCATGGGCACCTAAGCCTAAACATGATTTTACCCCTTTGGGAGAATCGTATGATGTGATACTTAAGACCTTACTTGCTAACAAGATTATCACACTACTTGAACATGCTAAACCTTATGAGCCAGAGGTGAAACCTAAGTGGTGGAATGCAAATCATTATTGTGAGTATCATAAGAAAAAAGGGAACATGACTAAAAATTGCATAAAGTTGAAACATTTCATTCAAGATCTTATTGAGGATGGGAAGGTTGGAGTAGACAACCTTGTTAATAATTTTGATCATAAAGCTTTTAAGGACCCATTCCCCAAGTATGACAAAGGTGAAACATCAAATAAGGATAAGGGAGATAAGATCAACTATACTTATATAAAAAATGACAATATTATCAATGGGATTTAACCTATGAATGAAATTTTTAACATGGTGAGACCTAATGGACCCAACTATGATTTAGATATTGATGAGGAACCTAAGGTTATCTTGAGAGAAATTGGTTCTTCCATGCAACCCCAATCTTGCAATGAGTATAACCAAATGATCATGCTTAGAGATGTCAAATCTCCTTCACTTAGGAAAAGTCTAAAGGTTGTCACTAGGAGTCAACCCAAGGTTATGCTTAGGGGTCTAGATTCTTCCAAAAAATCTAATCCTAAGTAAGTGGCATCCTCTTCCAAGAAAGCCTCTCCTTCCAGAAAGTCAAACTATAATCTAGTAGATTAACTTCAATGTACATTAACCAATATTTCAATCTTTGAGTTGATAGAGTTATCACCTAAACACAAGGAGATCTTAGAGAAATACTTGAAAACAACAAGTATCCCCAAAGCCATTGATACTGATCAATTTCAAACCATGGTTAATCACATTTATGCTCCACATTACCTTTCATTTTCTGAGGAAGATGACAAGTCTTTAAGTCACCCGCATAACCTTTCCCTTGAAATCAAAATCTATTGAACTTGAGTCAAATGCATGCTAATAGATAATGGTGTTGGGTTAAATATTTGTTCTTTCAATGTGACTAAGAAGTTGGGATTGTCAAAATTAAGCATTGATCTAAGAAAAAATATTACTATTAAAGTTTATGATGAAGTTGAAAGGTCTTCCAAGGGATTGATTGTGTTACCTATTCGGCTTGGTCTAGCTGAAAAGGATGTGGTCTTTAAAGTTATTGATATTCCTCTTTCTTAAAAAATATTTCTGGGAAGACCATGGATCCATGATATGCAAGAAGTTCCTTCTACCTACCATCAATGCATAAATTTTCCCATCAATGGTATTGATATTTCCACTCTAAGGGATAATTCCATGTCTATCAATATGCTTACTAGTGAATATTTAGTACTACACAATAGAGATACTAATGAGAATAAGACTACTCTTTCTAATTATGAGAAGTTAAAATTGCTAAACCTTGGGATGGAGGAATATCAACTAGATTATGTTGCTACACTCTTAGTCTCCCCTTGTTCTTATGTAAAACCTTTAGAGGATAAGAAGCCTTGATCTTATATTATGACATGTTATTGGACCTTTCTCCAATTATCAATACCTCTAGAAGATAAAATAGAAGACCAAGATGTTAGAAATGAATGATGAATGTTTGGCCGCCATTCTATAGTAGTTTTTGTTGCATTCATGACTATGATTGTCATTGATGTCAACACAATGATCTTTTGGAGATTTGTAGAGGAGTAGATAGTGTTTGGATTAGCACATGTGGGATATTGTAGTTGGAGCTATGCAATGTTGAGGATATACTCTCTAATATTTTATATGTTTATGGTTAAGATCATAGATAGTAATTCATTTATTCATGGAAGTTATGAGCATTTTGGTGGAAGCAATATTTAGGCAGTGTTCCTAAGTAGTGATTTGTGGAAATCAAATGATATCTCCTAATCAGGATGGAATCTAGTTTTGTGTAGTTAAAGAGAAGTTGAAGACACATTGATAGTGATGTGGATGATAGCACAAACTTCAAGGTCACACGAGTGAAGAATTATTATAATTGAAAGTTTTCAATTTTGTGTAATTTTGATGTAGCGCGTGGAAACTTTTATTTTGTAATTCTATGCCGACTCATTTGTAATTACTTGAGTTTAGTATAAAGGAAGGAATGTTTTTCCTTGTTTTAATATGGTTGGATGTGATGATGCATGCATGAAGTGAAGAAAAGAGCTAATGAATTGTGAAAGAAAAATTGTGAAAGAAGACATGCGAGGTACAAAGATCTGAAATTGAGATCTAATGTAGAAGAGAGTGTAGTTTGGTAGAGTGAGAGAGGAGGTAACATATTTTATATTATTCTATTGAATAATCTAGAGATCAGTTGGACAATGTGTTCAGTGATCTTTCCATTGAAGTTGTTTGGGCAGTGGGTCCTTTTGTCTTCCATAACTCTTAACAGGGTTAGAATCTTTTAGCGGGGATTCAAAATCTCCTAATAAAGATTCATATGTACTGAATGTATTTCATAAGACTCCTAACAGAGTCCATCCTTTCACAAGGAATATTCATATTAGTGCATCTTTTGTGGGCATCATTCCCACTGGGGTTTACTCTTTGATCAAGAAGTTCCCTAGTCAACATATCTTGTGTCATTGTGTTATTTTGTATGAATATATTTCTTTGGTCAGTAATTATATTTCTTACATGGTTTAATGCTATTGAAGTTGATAAAAGTTATAATCATCTGATAATTGAATCACCCCCCCCCCTCTACGTTATCTAGGTGGACTTTACTTTCTAACAGTTGGTATCAGAGTGACAGGTCCTTGAAAAAGAAGTTTAACGACTTAAGGAGATCCATGGAAAATTTCAAAAAAGAAAGCCCTAAGTTTGATGGAGTAAATTTTGATAGCTAGAAAGAAAAGATGAAGACACACCTACTGTGTTTAGGACCAGGTTATTGGTTGATTACAAATAATGATAAGACTATCATTGAAGAGGACAATCTTGAAACATGTACTAGTGATGAGAGAGATCCATTCATGTGTAACATACTTGCAAGAGAAGCACTTTTGACATCCCTTATGGAGAATGAGTACAGTTAGGTCAAATGTTTGAAAAAATATTATGAAATTTGGAAAGCTTTACACTTTGAAGGTGATGAACATGAAAAGAAAGTTAGATTACATAATTGGATTTGTGCATTTGAAGATATAAGAATGATGGAAGATGAATCTGTTAGAAGCTATATTGGTAGAATGTCAAAAATTGTTACAGGCATAAAATCTTGTGGAGGAACAAAGACAAAGAATGAAGTGATATGGAAAATTTTGAGGATATTGAGTCATGTATTTAAGAAGACAACACAAATGATTGAACAAGTTATACCTTGTACTTCAAACTTTACAAGAGAGACTCTTCTTGGAAGATTGGAAGCAACAGAGATGAACTTGAGGTTATCAAGAGACTTTCCTAGAATGGAGACAACATTTAGTGCTTTTAGTGTTCACCCTACTTTGTTAAGAAGCATCAGTGTTAGTGGAGATTATGCTGGTAGCATCAGATCTAGAAATGAAGAAGACATGAAGATTGAAGAAGGTATTTCCTTTCTTGTGAAGAGAGAACTAGACAGTAAGAAAATTTTTAAATGTTGGACTTGTCAAGAATATGGTCATTTTGCATCTAGGTGTCCTAAGAGAGTTAAAAAGTATAGAAACAATTTCAAACCTAGAAGATCTAAGGAATGTTATTATGCTAATGATGAAGATCTTGAAGCTAGTGTAGAGAGAACTTTAAGTGAAAGTGATACTAAGAATAATGATGACATAGGATTTGTAGCAATTAAAGAAGAGAATCCTGAAATTGATGTTAAGGAAGAAAAAACCTTAGTTTCCCAAGTTGAAAAGAAAGATGATTGGATTATAGATAGTGGTTGTTCACATCATATGACTGGAGACATGAAAAAGTTCATAAATTTTAACAATTATGATGGAGGAGTTGTTAGAGTTGGAAATAATGCACCTTGTTTGATTAAAGGTATAGGATCTATTAGTCTTGATGGAAAGACTAATATTGATGATGTTTATTTTGTGGATGGATTGAAACATAATCTTTTGAGTGTTGGACAATTAGTTGATAAGTGATATCAAGTTTGGTTTACTGAGAAAACTTGTGTGATAAAGGATAAAGATGGAAATCTAATTGGAACTGGATCTAGAACTAGAGGTAATGTATTTCAGTTGAATCCTACTGAGATGACATGTTTGATTACTAAGATTGATGAGAGTTGGTTATGGCATAGAAGGTTTTGTCATATAAAATTTGACAACATTGTGAAATTGAGTACCACACTTGTAGTAAGGGATTTGCATGAAATTATGAAGCCTACTAACATGATTTGCAAAAAATGTGTGATGGCTAAACAAAAGATAAGTTCTTTTCCCAGTAAGAAGTTTACATCTAAAAAAAAGTTGGAGATTGTTCATACAGATTTGAGCGGTCCTACCAAGAGTAGAGGATTCTATGGAGAAAGGTATTTTATGATTCTTGTTGATGATTTTACAAGAATGATGTGGATTGCATTTCTTAAAGAAAGGTTTGAAGCATTTGATAAGTTTAAGATCATTAAGAATAAAGTTGAGAATGAATCTGGAATGAAGATTAAATGTTTGAGATCTGATAGAGGTGGAGAATTTACTTCTAGAGAGTTTAACACCTTTTGTGAAGTAAATGGCATTAAGAGACAATTTTCAGCCCCTAGGACACCTGAACAAAACGGTATTGCAGAAAGAAGAAACAAATCAGTGACTGAAGTAGCAAGAGCTATTTTACTTGAGAATGATTTGGCGAAGATATTCTAGAGAGAAGTAGTGAACACAATAGTGTATACAATGAACAAAGTATAAATCAGAGCAGACACATACAAGAAACCCTATGAATTATGGTTTGGACATGCACCCTGAGTTAAGTATTTTAGAATTTTTGGAAGAAAATGTTATATAAAGAGAGATGATGATATTGGAAAGTTTGATCCTAGAAGTGATGAAGGTATATTTCTTGGATATTTTTTGAAAATAAAATCCTATAGATGTTACAATAAAAGAACTAAGACTATTGTTGAAAGCGCAAATGTTAAAGTTGATGAAAAGTTCAAAATTTAGGAAAGAATGATTGATTATGAATTAGATGTGAAGCTCATCCTAAACCTAACACCAGAACTACTAAATTATTTTATGAGACTTATAGTGATTTTTTGAATGAAAGCCATAGTGAAGTCATTGAAGAACCTACACCTGAAGTGAGATCTGAGACAGTGACACCTAACAAAAATTTATCAAGAAATCAGCCTATTGAGCAAATTATTGGAAGCATTAAAAGAGGAGTTCTAACTTAGAATAAGATACAAGAATAGTTATGTTTGATGTCTCAAATTGAACCTAAAACTACTAGTGAAGCTCGTGAAGATGAAATTTGGATTAATGCTATGAAAGAAGAACTAGATCAGATTGGAAAGAACAAGACATGGGAATTGGTCCCTAGACCTAAAGACAAGAATGTTATTGGAGCTAAATGGGTATTCAAAAAAAAGATGAATGAACAAGGAGTAGTAAGAAACAAAGCAAGATTGGTATGTAAGGGATACTCACAACAAGAAGGAATTGACTATGAAGAAACCTTTGCACCTATAGCAAGAATTGAAGAAGTAAGAATGTTTTTGGCTTATGCAGCTTATAATAAATTCAAAGTATATTAGATGGATGTAAAGTCAGCATTTTTGAATGGAGAATTGGAAGAAGAAGTCTACATTGAGCAACCTGAAGGTTTTCCTTTGATTCAAGAAGGAGACATGGTATGCAAACTGAAGAAAACATTATATGGACTAAAGCAAGCACCTAGAACTTGGTATGCAAGATTGGATAATTATTTTTTAAAGTTGGGATTTACAAAAGGAACAATTGATAGAAATATGTACACAAAAGATTGAAAATGGTTTGTTGATTATAGTTATTTTTGTTCATCACATTATTTTTGGAGGATAAGATGAAGCTAGTGACAAATATGCTGATGAAATGAAAACTAAATTTGAAATGAGTATGATTGGTGAAATAAAATACTTTTTGGGATTACAGATAACATAGAACAATGATGGTATCTTTGTAAGTTAGACAAAGTATCTAAATGACTTGTTGAAAAGATTTGGAATGGAGAACTATAAACCAGTTGGAACACCTATGGTAACTGGACATAAATTATCTAGCACAGATGAAACATTGGTAGTTGAACAAAAGAAATACAGATCTATGATTGGAGGATTATAGTACTTGACTCATACAAGACCTGATATAATGCATTCAATTGGAATTGTAGCAAGATTTCAAGTTAAACCTAGAGAATCACATTATGTAGTAGTAAAGAGGATACTAAGATATTTAAGAGGCACAATGGACTATGGATTGCGGTATGAAAAATATCATGATTTTACCCTATTTGCATATACAGATGCTGATTGGGGAGGCAGTGTTGATGATAAGAAGAGCACCAGTGGTGGAGCATTTTTCCTTGGAGGAAGATTGATTTCTTAGCTAAGCAAGAAGCAAAATTGTATCTCATAGAGAAAAATAGAAGTAGAATATGTAGTAGTAGCAAACAATTGTAACCAGATAATTTGGATGAAGAAAATGTTGAAGGATATTGGAATAAAGTTTTTTGAACCTATTGTCATACATTGTGACAACACCAACATAGTTAGTATGTCTAAGAACCCTATATTACATTCTAAGACAAAACATATAGAGATTAAGTATCATGTAGTAAGAGAGAAAGTTGTTGAGAAAGAAGTCAGACTAGAGTACATAAGCACAAAGGAGAAGATAGCAGACATATTTACAAAGCCTTTTCCTAAGGATACATTTGAGTATCTGAGAGGTATGCTTGGGGTAATGCCTGAACCTACTTTTGAGAAGTGATGCAGGTTGTTGCATCCGTCTAGTGGTATATGAGCCTTATCTTTCTTTTGGACTAGATGTTGGTACTTCCTCGATGGGGGAGTATGTGTATCTGAGCTGAGTCATGAGGACTCTAGTGAATGCATTTTCTAAATAGTGTCTTTTGACATTGGAGTTGTTGTTGACATAATGATGATATTTCTTTCATTGATGTCAATGGGGGAGAAATGTACATGAAAAAACCATTTGTACTATCTGAACAGGAAAATGAAGCAAGATTTGATTGATTAAGAGGACTTGAAATTTTTTCTAGAGTAGCAGTATTACAGTATTGGATTTTTGGAACATTGGATGTTTTTCATCTATGTTGCCATCAATGCCAATGGAGGAGATTGTTAGGAATGAATGTTGAATGTTTGGCAGCCATTCTATAGCAGTTGTTGTTGTATCCATGATATGATTTTGATTCATGTCAACATAGTGATCTTGAGGAGATTTGTAGAGGAGTAGACAATGCTTGGATTAGTGCATGTGGGATATTGCAGTTAGAGCAATGCGATGTTGATGATATAAGATTTGATATGTTATATGTTTATGGTTAAGAGAATAGATAGTAATTCATTTATTCATGGAAGTTTTGAGCATTTTGGTGGAAGCAGTATTCAAGCAATGTTCCTGAGTAGCAGTTTGTGGAATCAAATGATATCCCTTAATTGGGATAGAATTTGGTTTTGCGCAGTTAAAGGGAAGTTGAAGACACATTGATAATGATGTGGATGATAGAAAAAACTTTTAGGTCACTTGAGTGAATAATTATTGTAATCGAAAGCTGACAGTTTTGTGTAATTTTGATGTAGCATGTGGAAACTTTTATTTTGTAATTGGATGCCGACTCATTTGTAATTACTTGAGTGTGGTATAAAGGAAGGAATTTTTTTCCTTGTTGTAATATGGTTGGATGTGATGATGTATGCATGAAGTGAAGAAAAGAGCTAATAAATTGTGAAAGGAGACATGCGAGGTACAGAGATATGAAATTAAGATCTAATGTAGAAGAGAGTGTGGTTTGGCATAGTGAGAGAGGAGGTAAAATATTTTCTATTATTCTATTGAATAATATAGAGATCAGTTGGAGAGTGTGTTCAGTGATCTTTCCATTGAAGCTGCTTGGGCAGTGGGTCGTTCTATCTTCCATAACTCTTAATAGGGTTAGAATCTTTTAGTAGGGATTTAGAATCTCCTAACAGGGATTCATATGTATTGAATGTATTTCATAAGTCTCCTAAAAAATTCCATCCTTTCACAAGGAATATTCATATTAGTGCATCTTTTTTGGGCATCATTCCCACTGGGGTTTACTCTTTGATCAAGAGGTTCCCTATTCAACATATCTTGTGTCATTATGTTATTGTGTATGAATATCTTTCTATGGTTTGTAATTATATTGCTTACATGGTTTAATTCTATTGAAGCTGATAAAAGTTATAATCATCTAATAAATTATTCAACCCACCCTCTTAGTTATCTTGGTGGACTTTACTTTCTAACACAAGATATTAGAGAGTGGGTCTATAGAGGTAAATAACCTAAAGAAGTTGTTTTTACTACTACAGTCTCTCCCAAAAGATACATAAAAGGCTATGAGTTTCTAGCTAGGATGGCTTACCCACATCATGATCCTTTGAGTAATAAGAATTGTGCTCTTGTTGAACCTATGAGTCACACAAATGGAAGGAAATCAAAGGCTAAGACTAGATTAGGAGTTTTTGATACACAACCAATTTTTGACCCATCTCCTGATAATAGTAAATCTAACGAATAAATTGTTCTTGCTCACACTTTTGACCAAGATAAGGAAAATTTTGGTCCCTCTACTACCATTCTTTGGAAGAAGAAAGATATCTACTAGAAAAAAAATGATGAATATTCCACATCTCACTAAAGTGAAGAGTCATATGTTGAAGACCCTTATAGAGACTGCATTCGCAAGAACATCGCACAATTGTTACAAAGAGAAAATAATACTGACTCATAGGAATATGAATGGGATTCTCTCTCAAATGAGTCAAAAAAATTGGGATAAATGTGGTACATACTTATGCTAACCAAACCAAAGTGGTAGAGGAGTCACTTGTAGGTTCTGACAATTCAAACTTACATGATACTTTTATTGATCAAGTTAACCACTCTAGGAATCAGATGGATCTAGGTACTTTTGAGGGAGACCTTATAGACTCTGAATATATTTCCACTATAGATGATTTCCCCCATATAAATGCTTTATAACTTTCCACTTCCCTCCCACTCACGTACCCTAACCTTATTGATTGGTTGCAAAAGAACCAATAACCTACATTATCTTCTTTCCAAAATGAATATGAAATAGCCTACTACCTTAATGATATTGAGCCCATGGTTTCTTCCACCAGTGAACCATAAACAAAAATTAATGAGATATATATCATGTACCTTAGTCATAAAATAAAGAGAAAATTAATAATAATAGGTGCTCTAATGGAGAAAACCACTTTGTGGCAGTGTCAAAGCCTAAAAAAAATGTAAAAATAAAAGACGTATCTAAGGGTGAAAACATCTTTGAGGTGCTCAAGGATGAGGCACTCAATAGCCTACCTAGTTACTTTCAAGAGAGATCTTCAGTCTTGATAGAGCTAACAAAGAACATAAATCTTGGGACAACTAAAGCACCTCCTCTCATACATTTAGCTCAATCTTTGTTAGCAAAGGAAGAACAATAGTTCACTGAGTTCTTCAAATAAAATAAAATCAATTTTTCTTTGACATATGTAGACATTCTAGGGGTTATAACTAATCTAATTATGCATCATCTATCCATAACTCCTAGTGTTAAGCCATTCAGACAAAAAATATGAAAGATGTATCCACACATAGCTTTCTTGGTCAAAGATGAATTAGAAAAAATCTTGAGTACTAGATTTATATGAGCTATAGATTATGTTGAATGGATCTCAAACATTGTACCTATATCTAAACATGAAAAATCCATTTGTGTATGCATAGATTTTACAGATCTTAAAAAATCTTGCCCAAAGGATCACTTTCCACTTTCTAACATAGAAATGATAGTGGATATGATTGTGGGTTATGAAATGTACTCTCTCATGGATGGTTTCTTGAGATAGAATCATATCAAAATAGCTCTTGAAGATCAAAAAATACTACCTTCACATGTGCATGGGGAAATTTTTGTTGGAACGTCATGTCATTTGGATGATGCCATGTCACCTGATGCACAAAAATATGGAAGATTACATGGATAAAAATATGGAAGATTACATGGATGATACCTTGAAAAAATCTAAAAAAGGAACAAGCATCTTTCAGAGTCACCTCAAGAAAACTACTTAGATACATCATTTCAGCCAATGGAATCAAGGTTGACCCTGGAAAGGTCTAAGCTATAATGGAGATTCCACCTCCCAAATACATTAGTCAATAAGGATTCTACAAGTACACCTTCAGCCCATTACAAGGTTCATATCCTAAGTTTCTGACAAGCTCAACCTTTGAATAAGAATCTACACAAAGGAGCAGCATGTAGATGGAATGAGGAATGTGAGAAAAGTCTGAATTAGATCAAAGCATATTTGGCTCAACCTCCAATATTAATACCTCCTATCCTAGGGAAACCTCTTATTTTGTACATCTTAGCTACAGATACATCCTTGGGGGCATTATTGGCACAAAAATATGAACATGGGAAAGAAATAGCTATATACTACACCAACAGAAAATTAGTAGCTTATGAGATCAATTACAACAACATTGAGAAAGCCTTCCTTGCAATGGTGTTTGCATCTCAAAAACTCAAACATTATATGCAGGCACATGCTACACATATTTTTGCAAAAATTGATCCTTTGAAGTACTTACTAAGTGAAGCTACTCTTACTAGTAGACTAGCTAAATGGATGATGATTTTCTCTAAATTTAACATTGAGTTTGTTGATTGTAAGACCATAAAAGGAAAAGAAATTGTTGATAGACTAGCTGAATTTCCTCTAGAAGATGGTACTCCTCTATAGTTTAACTCTCTTGATTCATCTATTACATATGTGACTTAGCGAACATGGAAGATGTTCTTTGATGGATCTCACACATAGAATGATGCTAGAGCTGGTATTTTGTGTGTCACACCTCATGGTTACACTATTCCAAAATCATATAAGTTATTATTTCCTTGCACGAACAACATAGAAGAATATGAGGTTTTGACAAATAGAATTAAAATAGATATTGAATGGAGGATCATTGAACTACATATCTTTGGAGACTCTCAGATTTTCATCAATCAAACTAAAGATGAAAAAATTGACTCCTTAAAAAAGATGATCTATGACCTCGAGAGTTATTTTACTTTTTTCACATTATAGTAGATCCCTAGAACTAAAAACAAGTCACCTGATGCCATGTCCACTTTGGTTTCTATCTTACAATTGGAGAACATGAATCCATATTTCAATTCCTAGTGGAAGAACTAGAATACCCTTCATACGATTCCCTTGACAATCATGTTATATGCACTATGATTGGTCTTAAGTCCTCTCAATATGCTATAATTTACTCTTACCTCCATGACCAAGTCATTCCTAATAAATTAACCCACAATGATAAATGAAAACTCATTTGTAATGCATCTTGCTATACCCACATCTCCGGTGACTTGTTTAGGAAGGGTCTAGATGTAACACTTATTAGGTGTCTAGAGAGAGAATATTCTAAATGTGCATTAGCTGAAGTCCATGATGGTATATGTGGGTCTCACTATAATGGTGTTTTTTTAGCTCAAAAGATACTAATGGATAGTTATTATTGGCCTACTATGCAGATAGATGCCATGCACTATGCTAAGTATTGAAAGAAGTTTCAGATACATGGGAATTTGATCCATGTTCCAAGAAAATAACTTATTCCATCTATTACACATTGGCCTTTTTAGCAGTGGGATTTTAATTTGGTGGGTCAAATACATCCTAACTCATCTAGTACACATAAATTTATCATCACCTCAATTGAGTATTTTACAATGTGGGTTGAGGTTGTTCCTCTTTGGGTCTCTACTATGAAAGAAGTGTCTTTGTTCATCCTCAATCACATCATCTATTACTATGACATAACTTCCTCTATAGTTACTAATAATGGAGAAAAATTCAAAAACAAAGATCTTAAGGAGTTGTGTAAGAACTTTAAGATTAAGAAAAACTGGTATTCAATCTACTATCCTCAAGGAAATTGTTAGGATGAAGCTTCTAATAAGACACTATTTTAAATATTACATAGAACTGTTAACAAGACATGAAGGGAAAATCACTTACAAATGAACTCTACACTATGGGCCTACATAACTAGCATTCACACACCTACTAGAGTGACACTAGTGCAAGAGCACCTAGGCAAATCGCTAAGACTAGTTACAATTTTGGGTTGTATTAACCCTAGCCAATTTAGTAGATTTTAATTTAATGTTAGAAGGTCTTTCATGTGTGTTCCTAGGTGGATTAGACTAGGCTCGATATAACCTAGATGTTTAAACCTTTTCTAGTAGTTAGTGTGTTAGGCCATTTTTCTGTCATAGCAAAAATCCTATGAAAATGGCCTCTTCCCTGCAAATGTTTTTGTAAAAGTGTCCTACCCTATGTTCTTCATGTGGTCACCAAGCTCTAGTCCAAATTGCACATGCTAAATCATAAAAACCAGGGAGTTATTTAAGCTTTAAGGTTTGCAAGAAAGAATTTTAGAATATGCCTTAGTGTCGAAAACCCACAATATTTTTGAAAACCCATGATGTTTTCGGCTTCCCTGCTACCTTTCAGTCTATCAAAAACCCAGTGTGTTTTTGGTCTTTTTGCCAAAAACTTTGTGTGTTTTTGATCCTTTTTCATCAAAAACCCTATGTGTTTTCAACCTCCCACTCCTGCCCTATTTGTTGGCATTCCCTAACTGTGCAAGTGTGATGGATGGTGGGTCCAAGTCTGCAGGCTCTTCCTAATTAGTTGTCACATGGCTACATGTCAGACTTTTCTGACATACGATCATGAAACCACTTGCCACCTATCCATGTGGGTCCTAGTTCTTCTTTGTTTCCAGGTATGGTTAAAGTTCAGACAAGATCTGTGGCTGTCACTTGTTCGCATGGAAAAGTTGCATGAGGTTTATTTCTTATGAAGTTGCGATCGATTGCCACCTATCCTATGGACCCGAGTCTTCAAATGGACTTTGAAATGATTAGTTGTCACATGATCACATGTTAGAGTTTTTTTACATGTGACCATGTGACCGGTTACCTTTTTGTGCTGAGGCCCATCAGTGATGTAGTTTGGTGGTCCTGCTGGTGGTGATGTGGCAGCCTAGGGTTGGCTATTGCATGATCACATGTCAGAGTTTTTTGACATGTGATCATGTGACCAGTTGACATGTGTCCCTGGGGCTCAATGGCAAGTGGTGATGTGGGGTTTTTCAGTTGGTCTGAGGTGGTGATGAGGCTTGTCAGGTGGGCCCATTATCTTTTGTTGTGGAGGTGCACATTTTGTGCGGTGGGTCCAAGATGTCACACAGTGCTAGTGTTCACTTTTCATTGGCCGATGAGTGGCAATGTGGCATCTTATGGCCTTTTCACATGATCACAAGGGCCATTTCCATGACTTGCGATCATGCAACAAACCCCTTGGTGTTAACTTTATGCGGCGTGGTGGTGACAGAAGTAAGGGTTTGTGGGTTGTCGCATGTTCGCATAGCTCATTTTTTGGCTATGCAATCATGTGACTGGTTGACACATGTCCCTGGTAGTGAGGTGGCATTTCATTGGTGGGCTCAGGAGATCCAGAGAGAAGGGTGACTTGGTGGATTACCAGTGGGGGTGAGGGTTGCAATGTTTAAAGGGAGGGCCCAGTTGTTCGGTCTCCATGATGTGGCAGTTCCTGATTGGTCAGCATGGTGGTAGTGGTGGTGATTGTTGGTAGCTAGTCACATGTTTGCATAGCCGATTTCTTGGCTATGTGATCATGTGACTAATGTTTTGTGGTAGGCAGCGGCGGTGATTATGCGTTAAGGTAAAGGTTTGTGGGTTGTCACATGTTCGCATAGCCCATTTCTTGGCTATGTGATCATGTGACAACTATTTGATGTCACTATTGTGGAGTTAAGTGGGTCCACGGTACCAGTGGTGCTGACATGCTGGATTCTAATTGGCTATTGACTGGCTAGCTATTGGCTCCCAAATTCAAATGTGATTCCAGGGTTTCTTGTCGGTGTTTTCATAGTGAGCTATTTGCGACATGTGTGGTAGCTTAGATTTGAATTCTATAAGACAGTAGTAGTTGTGATAATGATGAAGAAGATCTGTGCGGCTGTCTTGATCTAATTTTGCTGCCTAGGATGTCTTGCCAATTTGAATACAGTGGACTGTTGTTTTGGTGTGGGTGGCTAAGGTTTTGATTGATGCCAAAGATCTCTATGTTTTGTACGTGTGAAGTCTTCAGACTGGCTCTGACATTGAAGTTGTTCTTCTTGTAGCAAGAAATCACTTCTATTTTTATTATAGTTAGCCCGTGGTTATGAAACCAATGCATTGTACATCAGATTTGATCTAATTTTCTTGGGTTTCTAGGCTTCTCTATAATCTTTCATTTCTTGTTGTACTGGGTGGTTGCAGACTTAATTTTTGTGTTCTAAATGATCCTTTGCTTGTTGCAATCCTTGTTCCTATAAAAGGATTTTCAAGATCATTTAGAGGGGTTCCAGCTTAGATTTCCTTTCTAGTTCCAAGAGGGGTCCTTTTCCTGTAGATTTTCTCCTTCTCTCTACATATAGAGTGTTCTTCTCTCCTTACTGGTTCTGAGAATACAATGCATATTGTAAGTGACTTGTCTTATGTATGAGAAGTTAATATACTCTTACTATTGTCAAGCTATCTCCATTTGAATTTTGAACTCATTAGTCATACATCAAGGATGTCTGGTTTTTCTACTTTGCATTGCCTAAGAGCTTGTGGGTGGAGTTGTCTTTGTAGAGATAACTAGTTTAGGGTTAGTATTCATGTATGTATGAGCTAAAATATCAAGGATAGGTTATGCTTATCTTCCAGTGGATGTTGGTTAATGTATTTTCTTTTCATAGGTCTCTTCTAAGGGGAGGGTCAAAATCCTTTAATGGATAATAACATGCTTGAATGCACAGGTGGGTGTTAAGTTGAGGTTTGGTCATGGTGTGTGATTGATGTAAGGCATCAACACATTGGGTATATTATTTTCTTTTTTCATAGCTATCATTTTCAATAGGGTATTTGACTCTGTGGCCCATTGGATAAGGCACTAGTCTATGAGAGACTTAGGGTATCTCAGGGATCCCTTCAACTCATTTTAAAATCATTTCCCTTCAGCTCCACCCTTTCCCTTTCTTGTTGTTAGGATATGTCTCTAGCTTTCAATCTCATTCCATGCAAGTAGGGCTATTGCATGAGATTTTCTATCATTAGGGTATAGGATACCTATAGGAGATTGATTTCTATTCCACATTAATCTGTCTGTAGGTGTTTGATTTGTCATGAGGTGTCAGGAGTGTGCAGATAAGGCAATACCCACCTGAGTGATTGTGGATCTCAAAGAAGAAGGAGGATGTTCTCTATCCTCATCAATTGGATTGTTTCCTTGTCAAAATTGAGTGTCTAACCGAGATCTAAGCCCAACTATTTGATTCAAGTTTGGTCCTTCAAGGAAAAGATCCAACATAGTGCTAATATAGCCTAAAAGTGGAAAATTGGATCTAAAAATATTCTAGACTTAGGTGAGATTGGAAAAGTTCATAAAAAGGCCTATATGATGTTTATACATCATTTGGTATGAGTTAGTGGTCATAAAAGTTAGTTTGGAGCAATAATGCGAAAGTTGCCATAATGTTGTCATGACAACATTTACAACTTTGCAAATGTTGCATGAAACATCGAAAACTTTGATTCCTTTCAAAGTTAAGGAGGGATATTAATGGTAGTGGCCTAAAAATATGGAAGAGGCATATTTTAATAATTTTAGGATCATATTTCTTGAGGCAGTACAGTGTAATGAGATTTTGAATTTAAATTGAAGCTAAGAGTTCTAGTTTAATGTGTATAGTCGAGGTGTTTTGAGTCTAAGTGTTATTGCATGATATGAACAGTGAGATTTAGTACTAGATGTGAGTAATAGAGGCAATTCTAAGCATTTTTTGTTCAGTAGTGTATAGGGTTCAAGTTCATTAGATTAGTTTTTCAAATTGTTTTGTAATTAGACTAGTTGCTGGTGTAGTGTAGACTATTTTTGGTTCTATGGCTCCCCCATAGTTCTCAACCATGAAAATCATCATGGACCAAAGGAATATGATAGGGAATCCATTGGGAATTACTTATATGGAAGGAGGAACTTAGAAGATAAAGCTTTCTATTTTTAGATTCATGCCCTAGGCGAGTTTAATGTGCCTGGCTAGGTGCATGACAGTGTGAATTTGATGTGCATTTTTAGGGGAAAGAGTGGAATCTTGAACCAAGCATGGTTTTAGAGATTTAATGGTCCAATAGACACCTACTAGTGAGATTAGGCATTGGCCAATCCATTTAGGTAGATTTCTAGGTAGAAATTAGTAGACTGCACAATTATAGCCCTATTAGCCCTATATTATAGGAAACTACTATACAGAGGCCCTATAACCCTAAAACCACCAAAATATTCAAGGTTTTCCAAAAGGGTTTTTGAATGTGAAGTTTTTTTGGGGGGTTATTCAGAAGTTTAGAGAAGGAATTGGGAAAAACACCCTTTTTAGGACTAGTAGATCAATTAGGCCTATTAGGCCAAAACCATAGTCAATCTTGAACCTGATTGAGAAAGTGTTGATGCCTTGTTCAAATGGAGTCATTTTGGAGTCAAGTAGTTATTTTAGTGATGGATACATCCCCTATAGCACTTGTGAATATATGGTGAAAAAGTGTCACTTGGAGTCATCCAAGGAGTGAAGAGTTGAAGTACCCCTAATGATAGTGATCCCTCAAGGTGAAGCACAAAGAGACCAAATCATAGAGTTTAGTTAGGATAGTCTTAGGGTAGGAGAGAAAATACTTGTAAGATCCTATAAGTGAGCTTAGGATCTTTGGAATGCTAGGACCAGTAGAGTCCTAGATAGTGTTGTGCAAGCACACCTTGGAGTGTTTCTATCAGATTGGTATCAGAGCCTATAAGACTAGGCTTGTGGTGAATGTTTCAACCAGAGGATTTAGTAGGAGAATCTACAATGGTGACCAATGTTTATTTGGCTAAGAAAGTAGAAGAGAAAGAAGAAGAAAATAGATTTCTCAGAGATTGATTGGGTCAATTAGAAGAAAAAGTAGACGAAGTAGATGAGAAGGCCAAAGAAGCTAAAGAAAAAATAGATGGGAAACAAAAAGAGATAATCTTAGAGGATGAAGTCCTTGAACCAGACCCAATCCTAGCCAAAGAACCCTTCTTGAAGGCATTGAAGGCCTTAATTGGAAAGGCATTAGAAGAAATTCCAATCTTTAATAGAAAAATGGAGCCAGAAATAGTCCTAGACTGGATTGAAAGACTTGAGAACCATTTTGAATGTGATGGCATAATAGAAGCTCAAAAAGTCAAAGTTTCTAAGGCTAGACTTAGAGGTCATGCACTCACTTGGTGGAAATTTATCCAAGATGAGAGAGAGGAGGGTAAGAAACCCATGGCCACATGGAAGGCTATGGTAGAAAAAATCAGAGATGCATATGTGCCCGAGGATTATGAAATCCAGTTGCATAAAAGAAGACAAAGTCTAAGATAGAAGGACTTAGATGTGAACTCCTATACTAAAGAGTTTCAAATATTATGCATGAGGTCAAGAATTTTAGAAGATGATACAAGCTGAAATGAGCCTCTTAACTCTAGATATTGTTCATAGATGAGACCAAATAGAAGTAAAGGTAGAGGAGAAGCTAAGAAAGAAGCAAGACTCTAGCACTACTAGAGGTAGAGGAAAAGGAATAGATAATATAGGATAGAGAGGTGGATATGGTGGAATAATTTTAGAGGTAAAGTCTCAAGGAGAGACCAAAATTATTGAGTAGCAAGAGGGGAGTTGAAGTAGAGGAAAATCCAATAGAGTAAGAAGCTCTAATAGCAATTAGAGAGGAAGAAAGAGTGTTCAAGGCATAGGTTCTTACTTCACAACCATGAAATGTTACCACTATAATAAAATGGGACACCTTGCATATAGATGTCCAAAGAAAGGATCTACTTCTCATGGGAGTGACAAGAGGGTAAACTATGTTCAAGAAGAGACTAGTGGTCAAAATAAAAACCTTGAGGTACCCCTAGAGTTAGAAGAAGGGGAGAACTTGATGATGAGAAGGACATTAATCAAGGAGTCAGTCAAAGAGGAACCGAGTTAGAGAAGGTCACTATTTAGAGTGAAGTGAAAAATGATGGACAAGGTTTGTAGAGTCATTATAGACTTAGGGCCTACTGACAATATAGTATTAGAGGAGGCAATTAACAAACTGAAGATGAAGAGAATACTCCATAGCAGTCCATAAAAAGTTACTTAGTTGAAAAAAGGACAACATGTCCTTGTCAATGAACAAGAATGGGTGGAATTTTCAATTGGGAGATACAAAGACAAGGTGTTGTGTGACATCCTACCTATGGATGCATGTCACCTACTCTTGGGAGGCCATGGAAATATGAAAGACACACCATGCATGATGGAGCAGAGAATTCTTATTCTTTCAAGAAGGACAATGTGAATTTCATAATAAAGTCACTATTAGAGGATGGAGAAATGAATTCATTAGGTCCAAATGTTCATATGGTCAATGAGAAGGAGTTGATAGATAATTTAGAGGAAGGAGAGGGTGTAGGATTTTCATTAGTGTTGAAACCTAAAGAAGAAGGTCCTGACAAGACAGTCAAGAAGACATAGTTACCAAAAGAAGTGCAAGAGTTGTTGCAAAAGTATGAAGGAATTGTAAGTGATTCAAAACCATCAACACTACCCACTAAGAGAGCTATTAGTCACCAAATTGACTTTATCCCAAGAGCTACCCTTCCTAACAAGGAAGCCTATAAGATGACCCCTCAACAAAATGAAGAAATTTCTAAGAAAATAAAAGAACTCCTAAGCCAAGGTTTCATTAGGAAAAGCATTAGTCCTTGTGTTGTCCCCAATATCTTAGCACCTAAAAAGGGAGGAACTTGGAGGCTACGTAATGATTCAAGAGAAATAAATAGGATAACAATTAGGAATAGGTTCTCTATCCCTAGGATAGAAGACCAAATCGATTACCTAGGAGAAGCCCAATTCTTTACTAAGATTGCCCTAAATAGTGGTTACCACCAAATTAGAATCCATGAGGGAGATGAATGGAAGACAAAATTAAAAACAACAATATGTTTGTATGAATGTCTTGTAATGTCATTTTTTCTATCTAATGCCCCGTCCACATTGATGAGACTCATTAATGATGTCCTTAAAGATTATATTTGAAAATTTTTGGTAGTGTATTTGGATGATATAATAATATATAGAAAGACTAAAGAAGAGCATCTTAGACATTTGCAGATTGTTTTCAAGAAGCTACATTAGGAGAAGTTGATGATAAAGTTAGAAAAATGTGAATTCATGAAGTAGGAGCTAGTGTACCTTGGGTTTGTGTTGTCTCAAGGAAATCCAAAGATGGATCCTAGAAAAGTGGAAGCCATTTTCCACTGGCCCACTCCTAAGACTACAATAGAGGTGAGAATCTTTCATGGTTTAGCTCAATATTATAGGAAGTTCATTAAACAATTTAGTGCTATTTGTGATCCTATGATAGATACCATTAAAGGAGGGATGAAATATAAATTTGTTTGGAATGAGAAAGCTAACCATGGATTTGAGTTGTTGAAGAAGAAGATTGCTAGTCAACCAATCCTAAATTTACCAAGCTTTGAAAAGTTGTTCACAGTTGAGTGTGATGCTAGTAAAGTGGTTATTGGTGCTATTTTTAGCCAAGAGGGATGACCAGTGGCTTTCCATAGTGAAAATTTTAGTGATGTGAAGAAGTTTTTCTCTTCTTATGACTTAGAGATGTATGCTCTAGTCCAAGAACTAAGGAAATGGAGGCACTACTTCCTTCCAAAGGATTTTGTGGTCTTTTCAGACAATCAAGCATTAAGTTTCCTAAATTCACAAGACAAATGTAGTCATAAACATATTAAGTGGGTAGAGTATCTGTAGGCCTATACTTTTAACATTAAACACAAGAAGGGATTGTAGAATAAGGTAGTAGATGCTTTAAGTAGAAGAGTCATGATTGTACAAGAGATAAACCTGTAAAGCATGGGTATTAATAGTTTCAAAGACCTATATGCAGAAGATGAAGACATTGTAGACATTTATAAGGTATGTCAAGAATACAAGAATCATTTTCATAGTGAATTCTCTAAATATACTATGCAAAGTGATCTATTGTTTAAAGGAATTCAATTATGTGTTCCTAGAGGGTCTATTAGAGAAAATCTGATTCAAGAGAAGCACAATGGTGCACCTAGTGGGAATTTTGGTGTCAATATGACCCAAGAGTTAGAGTAGAGGTTTTACTTTTGGCCTAAAATGAGTTTGGAGATTAGGAAGTATGTAGAGAATTATGTGGTGTGTCTGAAATCAAAGGGTACATCTTCCAATGTAGGCCTTTACCAACCTCTTCCCATTCTTAGCAAACCATGGGAATGCTTGAGCATGGATTTTGTTGTGCGATTGCCAAAGACCAAATAGGGAATGGATAACATCTATGTTATTGTAGATAGATTTAGTAAAATTGCACATTTTTTCCATGTAAAATAGTACATGATGCTAGTCACATAGTACATTTGTTCTTCAAGGAAGTAGCGAGGATACATAGATTACCTCTAATTATAGTCTCTAACAAAGATACTAAGTTTATGAGTCACTTTTGGAAAACACTATGGCATAAGCTGGGAAAAAATATGTCTTTTGGGTCTACATATCACCCTCAGATAGATGGCCAAACTGAGGTGGTCAACAGAAGCCTTGGAAACCTACTCAAGTATCTTACAAAGGAGTATAGTCAGACTTGGGATCAACTCCTAGGATAGGCAGAGTATGCCTATAATGATACTATGAACAAGACTACTGGTAAGAGTCCATTTGAAATAGTTTATGTAATACACCTTAGAGGCATATTTGAGCTTAGACAACTAAAGGATGGAGACAAGGGTAGTGGTTATGATGAAGAATTTGCACACTCCATGAAAGAGGTGCATGAAAAAATGAGAAATATTCTACAAGAGAACATAGAAAAGATCAAGAAAAAGGTGGATGAAAGGAAAAAGGATCTTCAATTTTAGGTAGGAGACCTAGCTATGGTCCATTTAATCAAAGAAAGACTAAATAAAGGAGTCCCACATAAGTTGTAAATGAGAATCTTGGGACCATGTACTATTCTTTCCAAATATGTCAATAATGCATACAAGGTTGAGCTCCCAGAGGATACTAGTTTATCTCCAGTCTTCAATGTTACAAACCTAGTCCTTTATAAGATTCCTACTCCAGATGTAGACTAGATCCTTACTAAGGTCATAAAGGAGGTATAAGACCTAAACTTATCACCTACACCACCTAAGAAGCCAAAGAAGATACTTGACTCAAGGGCCGAAAAGAAGACCAAATAAAGAAATTACTATGAGCACTTGATAAAATGGCATGGACAAGGAGATGAAGAGGCCACTTGGATCAAGGAGTCAAAGTTCAAGAAGTTGGGAGTGGATTACAACTTGCTCAATCCAATGGTGGATTGGAGTCTTTTCATTTGGGGAGGATGGTGCAGGAACACCTAGGAAAATCCCTAAGACTAGTTACAATTTTGGCTTGTGCTGACCCTTGCTAAGTCAACAGCTTTTAATTTGACCTTAGAAGGTCTTGCATGTGTATTCCTAGGTGGATTAGACTAGGCTCAATCCAGCCTAGATTTTTAAAGATTTTATAGTAGTTAGTGCTAATATAGCCTAAAAGTGGGAAATTAGGTCTAAAAGTCTTCTAGACTTAGGTGAGATTGGAAAAGTTCCTGAAAAGGACTATATGATGTTATACATCATTTGGTATGAGTTAGTCATCATAAAAGTTCATTTGGAGCAATAAGGCAAAAGTTGCCATAATGTTGTTGCAACTTTGCAAATGTTGCATGCAACATCGACAACATTCATTCATTTTGAAGTTAAGGAGGGATATTAATGGTAGTGGTGTAAAAACATGGAAGATGCATATTTTAGTTATTTTAGGATCCCATTTCCCAAGGTAGTACGGTGTAATGAGATTTTGAATTTGAATTGAAGCTTAGAGTTTTGGTTTAGTGTGTACAGTCGAGGTGTTTCGAGTCTAAGTGTTATTGCATGATATGAATAGTGAGAGTTAGTATTAGATGTGAGTAATAGAGGAAATTATAATCATTTTATGTTTAGTAGTGTAGAGGTTTTGAGTTCATTAGATTAGTTTTTCAAATTGTCTTGTAATTAGACTAGTTGATGGTGTACTGTAAACTATTTTTGGTTCTATGGCTCCCCTATAGTTATCCACCATGAAAATCATCATGGCCTAGAGGAATATGGTAGGGAAGACATTGGAGGTTACTTATATGGAAGGAGGAACTCATAAGAGAAAGCTTTCTATTTTTAGCATCATACCCTAGGTGAGTTCAGTGTGCCCGGCTAGGTGCATGATAGAGTGAATTTGATGTGAATTTGCAAGATAAAGAGTGGAATCTTGAACCAAGCATGGTTTTAGAGAGGTAATGGTCCTATAGATGTGTACTAGTGGGATTAGGTATTTTCCAATCATTTAGGTAGATTTCTAGGTAGAATTCAGTAGACTACACAATTATAGCCCTATTAGCCCTATATTCTAGGAAACTACTGTACGAAGGCCCTAGAACCCTAGGACCACCAAAATATTCAAGGCTTTACAAAAGGGTATCTGAATGTAAAGTTTTTTTGGGGGTATTTCGAAGTTTGGAGAAGGAATTGGGAAAAATACCCTGTTTAGAGCTAGTAGATCAATTAGGCCTATTAGGCCAGAACCATAGTCAATTTGAACTTGATTGACAAAGCCTTGATGCCCTATTCAAATGGAGTCATTTTGGAGTCAAGTATTTTTTTTAGTTATGGATACATCCCCTACAACAATTGTGAACATATAGTGAAGAATTTTCACTTGGAGTCATCGAAGGAGTGAAGAGTTGAAGTAGCCCTAATGATAGTGACCTCTCAAGGTGAAGCACAAAGAGATGAACTCATAGAGTTGAGTTAGGATAGTCTTAGGCTAGGAGAGAAAAGACTTGTAAGATCCTAGAAGTGAGCTTAGGATCTTGGGAAGACTAGGACCAGTAGAGTCCTAGATAGTATTGTGCAAGCACACCTTGGAGTGTTTCTATCATAAACCCTTTTCACTTGTTTATTGATCTAAATATTTTTTACCTCTTAAGGTTGAGATATATTCCATAAGGGTTTCATTGAAAGGTCTCATCATAGATGAAAATTATAGAATCATACACATACAAGAGATAGAACTTCTAGATGAAATACTAAGGGATGGTTATTATTGGCCTACTATGCAGATAGATGTCATGCACTATGCTAAGTATTGGAAGAAGTGTTAGATACATGAGAATTTGATCCAGGGTCCAAGTAGAGAACTTATTCCTTTTTACACATTGGCATTTTTAGTAGTGGGATTTTGATTTGGTGGGTCAAATACATCATAACTCATGTAGTAAACAAACATTTATCATCACTACAATAGAGTATTTTACAAAGTGGGTTGAGGTTGTTCCTCTTTTAGTTTCTACTAGGAAAGAAGTGTCTTTTTTCACCCTCAATAAAATCATCTATCGGTATGACATACCTTCCTCTATAGTTATCACTGGAGAAAAATTCAAAAATAAAGATCTTAAGTAGTTGTGTAAGAAATTTAAGATTAAGAAAAACTGGCCTTTAATCTACTATCCTCAAGGAAATGGTCAGGCTGAAGCTTCTAATAAAACACCACTAAAAATATTAGATAGAATAGTTAACAAGACAAGAAGGGACTGGTACTTAAAAATAAACCCCATACTATGGTCCTATAGAACTAGAATCCACACACCTACTAGAGAGATAGGCTTTGCACTTGTTTATGGACCTAAAGATTTTTTTACTTTTTGAGGTTGAGATACCTTCCCTAAGGGTTTCAATGAAGGGTCTCATCACATATGACAATTATAGAATCATACGCATATAAGAGCTAGAACTTATAGATGAGTGTAGAAGAGTTGCATTTGGTCACATGAGGTTGTATCACAAAAGATTGTTACAAAGATATAACAAAAAGGTTCATTCTAGACATTTTGAAGTTTGAGATCTTATCTTGAGAGAGAATCCCAAAAATTAATAGAATAGAGCACAAAAAGGGAAGTTTGAACCAAATTGGTTGGGCCCCTACATAGTTACTGTTGCTTTTGAGTCTGGTGCCTATCAAATTTATACACTTGACGGGAAACACCTCCCTAAACCTATCAACATACTTCATCTAAAGAAGTTATATGTATGATGCTCCAGTTCTTTGTACATATCTAAATATCCTAAAAAAATTGTAAAAATCATTACATGTAGTACAAAAATTTAGAAAAAATGATATATGATCCTTAAAAAATCTTTAAAAGTAGAAAAATTCATGAAAACATGATCATCTTAGTGAAAATATGGCAATAAGGCACTTTGATGCATCAACCAAAAAAAAATTAGAAAAGAGAAAAAAGTTCCTTGGAAAAAACTTCGAAATAGGTGTCATGGTAGAAAATAGTCCTTCCAAGTGGTGAAAACTTGGAAACAAGTGCTACTTGAGACCCATGCACTTATATCTATCAATTTGTCACTTTGTGCTTTGAACCATTTCAACTCCCATCTTCCATTTCTTTGGTCTGGAATTGGTCTTTATCTAGGGCTAGGAGGTATGAACTGTATCCTCCATTGGTACATGGTGTTGTCTCTTAGTGACTCACCCCAAACAATGTTTCTTAACACTCCCTTTGACATCAAGTATTTCTTAAAACTTATTAGATAGACTACCTTGAGTTGATGGTTTCTTTGTAGTCTAGGATTGTGTTGGTCCATTTTCCTGTCAATCTAAAATCTTTTGAAAATGGACCATTTCCTTGCAAGTTTTCTTGAAGTGTCCTACCCTGTGTTCTTCATTGTGTCACCTTGCTCTAGTTCAAATCACACGTGCTGAATCACAAACCCAGAGAGTTATTCAAGTTTTAAGGTCTGCAGGAAATAATCTCAGAATATGTGACAGTGTCGAAAACCCACAATGTTTTTGAAAATCCATGATGTTTTCAATTTCCTTGCTACCTTTTGGTCTGCATGAAAACCCTATGTGTTTTCAACCTTGCATTTCTTCTCTTTTGTTGGCACTCCTTGTTCGTCGGTCTTAAGTGTGCAAGTGCGATGGTTGGTGGGGCCAGATTCTTCAAGTGACAGAGGGAGGAGATCAATGGTCGGTGTATGAGTGTAAGGAATATTCCATGCTCATGAGATCATGCTCCTACCATTGATCTCATTTGTCTCAAACGTATCTTTGGTGGTGGTCCTGCTACTAGGTGAGCTAACTTGGTGGTATCTCATTGGTCCACGGGAGTATGAAGTAGAGTGTGGTCAGTGGGATCAGTCTTCTTGGCATTTAGGTAGATTAAAGTTTGGTTTAATCTTGTGGTTGTCGTTATACCATTAATGAAACATGCTCGACCTTTAATGCAGTGGTATAGTGACAGCCATTGATTCTCATAAGGAGGGCAACAGTGCGGTGGGTTTGGTTCTTAGTTTGTTGTGACATGTGCACTTTTCATTGGTTGGGGAGTAGTGACTTGGTTTTCTGTCAGTGGGGCTGAGGGTTACAGTGTTTAAAGGGGTCCAATTGATCAGTCCCCATGACAAGGTTGTTCTTGATTGGCCAGCGGGTGACAAGGTGGCAGTCTTATGGCCTTGTCACATGATCACAAGGGCCATCTTTTGGCCATGCGATCATGCAACAAGGGTGCCACGTTGGTGGGGAGCGGTGACATGGTGCTAATGTGGAGGCTTGTCGCATGTTCGCATAGCCCTTTTCCTAGCTATGCGATAACTATTTGGCATCGCGGTTGTAGAGTTATGGGTGGGTCCATGGTGCTAGTGCTGCCCATGTGCTCTTTTCCAATTGGTTGCTGACTGGTGATAAGGCTATTGACTTTTTAAGGGGCCCATGACTGTCGTGAATTAAATATGATCCCCCAATTTGCTAGGAAGGGAAAAGGATCTATGGCTGCGTTTTAAATTTTGACTTGACCATTGGAATTCAAATTTAAACTTGCAGATGGTTTTCATGACAAGAGGTACCTAGAATTTATGGTTTTTCTTGTTGTTTCTTGATCTAGTTGGTGGCATCAATTGTTGTAGTTTGGTCCCAGTGAGTTGGGTGATTGATTGAAGAAGTTGTTTTGTACCTGGAGGAGTGTGGTTTTGTGCTTAGGGTGTGTTTGTAGGTGGTTGATTAGACTAATTTTTATGGTAGTTCCCTGGTGTTCTATACTGAGCTCGTAGATTTTCATAATTGCAGATCTATTTGAGATTTGTTTTCTCCAGGTTGCTTGGTTTCCAGCCCCCCCAATAAGTTTTTGACCATTTCCAATTGGTATGGCAATTTTAGTCCTAACCCTAGTCACCCTAAGCTTCATTTAATCTCTTTGAGATTCCCAAGGTGCCTAGTGGTATAAATTTTTTATTTTTTGACTGAGTAAGGGTTTGAATTTTAATCAGTCTAGAGGTTCTGATTATAGTTAGTTCCAGGGGTTTGTAGTAGGGCTATATCACATTGCATGTAAGCTGAATAGAATTTCTAGAAGTCTTTTGTAGGTTATCAAAGTGGTTTGATCTTTGTCCTACTTTGATCATGTACATGACTCATTATACTTAATATAAGTTTTTCATGCTTCCAAGTCTCCCCTTGGTGTCATTCTTGTGAATCTTAGATTTTCTAATCCATTGCATAGGGTTACCTTTGCATATGTTCTTGTCTTTAGTTCTTGATCTAGGATCAAGTGAAATATACTTTAGAGGGGACATAGATTCAGTCTTGGTTGTCTACAGAAGGATCTTATAAGTAGTGGATGTGCTAGAATGTTTATATTTATGGCTATGAGTCTTTGACAATAGTCAGTTCATGTTTCATTATTTGTATGTGAGGTCTGCCCAATGGATAATGGCACTGATCAAGGATTATTACATTTAGTTGAGTCCAATGTCTGATTGGCTCTTGTCTACCTTCCCTATCCTCATTAATCAAAGACCCTTTTAAGTTTTAAGTATTATTGTTGGTAGTAATACCCTTCACAAGGCCATTTTATACCCAATAGAAATTGAGATTCAATGAATGTCTAGTTAACATTTAGTAGTCTCTTGCTATCATTTGCTTTGTTTAATCTAGTCCAAAGTCCTAAAATGCCATAAGTTGTTGGATTAGGTGCACTCGCCATGGTTTTGTAGAGCCAGAAGTGAAGAGGGAAGTCTTGTCCCTATAGTTGGTCCAGTTGTCTTTCAGAGCTTTCACACTTGGAGCTAACCACTCCTAACATTAGTCTCAAGGCATATTGGTAGCCCTAGATGGCATAAGCATTTTCAAACACCAACAGATTGTGTGATATTTCTCACCTATAGGCATGAGTCCTAGTGAGTCAGTGATTATCTTTTTCTTTTTTACACTGCGCTTAAACTAAAAAGAATGAGACATCTTATGATTTATTTTCTGTGTGCTGATTGATTGATGACATTTTTTGAGTGTTCCCTCCTTGATCTCTTAGGGATGTTGTCACTATAGGACTAAGGGAATGAAACATGTCTTGTTTTATTTCTTCCTATGGGTATCACTATATTTGATCCTAGATGTCTCTTGCTTTGACCCCTTGGACACTAGTGAGATTTAGAGCTATATCCTTGATTGTTACATTTTTTTTTCTCACACAAGACCACACTCATAGTTATCTTGGTTCTTAAGCCTCGATGCTAGTATAATATTGCAACATTACCTTGGAAAATATGTTCATGTCATCTCATCTCTTATTCCTTGATGCTTACATGTATTTCCTACACTCTATCTAATATAGATCATATTCATGTCTTCATACTTTCATTTTCACTAGTGATGATTGTATGATCTTGTGATGTTCCTTAATAAGGCTCAATGATAAAAATAAGGACCTATTGACCATTGCAAATCACATTTTGCATCTTCATAGTAGTTTGCATTTTTAGGGTGCATTCTAGTTTGAATTCAAGTTAGGAGAGAGTCTCCTTCATCATTTTGGATGGATAGTCAACTGTGCTCAGTCATGTATCTTCTCTCTTGATCATGTCTTTATTACCTCATTAATCTTTTTCTCTTTCACCTTTTCCTATAATCTCAAGGGATTAATCATATTATCATATCTAATCTATTCAAAGTGTTAAGTTTCAAATCATGAAGTGCATAACATCCATACCAGAGCATAAAATATCAACAACTATGAGCGCATCACATTTTAAGGAATAAAGAAAAAGACATAAGTGCATAATTGATATCACATGCAAAAAAAGTGCTGAAAATAAAGACATATCCATAATATCAAGAGCATCAAGTAAATGAGACAAGTACACAACATATTTAGAGATAAATCTGAGTACAATCATGAGATCAAAATCTTGACCAAAATGTCATATGGGGAGCCCTAATATAATCTATGACTGGATTCCACCCTCCTGAGTAAATGGAGAAAGTGGAGGAGCCTAGGTCCTATCTAGTGCCTATACCACACCCTCTGATCTACCCATAAACTATGAGTGGTCTACTACTCTTTGACCCTTAGGGACCTTGGTTATGTAGGATACATAATAATAGGCTACTCTATCCCTGTGTCACTCTGCCTCTTGATGTGCCTACTCTCTCTCTCTCTCCTATCACAACTCTTGGATCCATTCTCTCTCATCTTGTAGATATTGGTCCCTCACAACTATGGTGATCCATGCCTAATGTAGCTCAACCTCTAATTTTTTTATCCTCTATGCAGATCCCTCATCTTTGTATACCCTCTACTCTAGCAGAGGTGGTGGTGTATCCTCTGACCTGGTACCTGTGTCCACATGTGGCCTCCTCACTAGCCTCTCCTCTAACTCATCCACCTACATCGCCACTACCACACCTCAAGCCTTGGATTAGGTGGATGTTTTTTTGTTAGAAGGGGCATCTCCCCTAGTTCTGCTAGAGATGCTTCCTCTTCACCCTCCATCCCCATATCCTCCATCATCACCTCCATCCCCTCTACCTCCCCCTAATCCCAAATATGTTGAGCTATAAATATTGGGTATGGATGCTCTTGTAACAATCTCCTATAGTCTAAGGTTGTCCCTGCATCTATGATCCTTAGGATTAGGTCTAGTACTATCCTCTAAAGTTATTGTGTATCATGTAAACATATATCATACCAGAACATAGGACCCCATCCAATGTCATCCTCCTCCTTGTATCAGGTTTAATTTGTAGTCTTGGTGCTCATGCCATGTACCCTATCAAAATAGTGCCACACTCTACTAATCAAAATTCTCTCAACTATCCCTGAGTATCTTCCCAATAGTTGCCTTCTATAAAACATGTATACTAGCTCATCTCTAGCCTCAAACCACTACTCATAACCAATATAGGGTCTCCATACAACTAAATGAAAATCATCTAATCTCCACCTCAAGTATGTGGTATCTCCCACATGCATCTTTTACAAAAAAACTGAGTACTTGTAAATGTAGGGTCAGCCCCTCTATCTTGGCTATACCCTTAGGAGGATCAAAACAATATGCCCCCATGCCCATACTAGTGCTAAAATAGCATTTTATGACCATCTCTTCCATTCCCTATAGAATATTTTGTGTAGCTCATGATACAAGTCTTCTAGGAGACAAGGTCACCATGCCACACATCAAGGGTGAGATAGTCGATCCATGACCAGTCAACCTCATTCACACTGGAAGGCTCTCTAACTCTTGTCGGCTTCGAGGATGTTCCAAATCAATGAAAAAAGAATACAAGAAATAATATACTCATTTCCATAGCTATCCATCATCTTCTCCCACTAGATTGTCAAATCTCCAAATACAATCCACATGGATGCTATACCATCTAAGGGTGACTGATCAAAATAGACCTGCATCATACAAGATTGAGTATGAGCATCAACATTAGTATCAAGAGAATGTAAGTACATCTAAAAAAAAAAATGCAATCATCATGATACTTAAAATCTCTCCCCTACATGGGATGCGTAGAATATGATAGACATCCTAGAGAGTCATTGTTATCTCTCTAGTGGGAAAGTGAAAGGTATTGTGCTCCAAATGAAACCTATCAGCTAGTGCAGTTAGCAATCCATGGTTTACCCAGATATGGGAAATGTGCAATAAATCTCTAAGTCCCATGGTCTCTAATATACCTCTCTCATCATCTCACAAATGTGGAACCAATCACAATCCCACTAGATGAGGATCTCTGATGGAAAGATCTAGAAATCATCATTACATCACAAATACACACAAAAACACATCAGAATAAATCGAAGATATATCTGAAAGTGAATAAAAGTATCAAGAAAGAATCAACAATAGATAAAAGTGCTACTGATCAAATCACTAAGCAGTCAAGTTATCAAATTTCTTTGGGAAACAGTCTACAGGCTGTATTTATTTCATACAATATTTCACAACATAGTGGTACAATAATTCTTCATGGTGTGACATTTCACATAGTATAGTATGAGCATTAGGTGTTCCTCATATGATATTCATTATAAAAGGCATATGATACTTCATAACTATGTGAAACATTGTATGATGTTTCTTATAACTTGCATATGATATTCTAAAATTTCATATGAAAATTTTGCAAAAATGATAAAAACATGCCAAAAATGCCAAAATAGAAGAAAAAAAGGAAAAATTTTTGATCACTTATCTCTTAGGGATACCCTTGAGGTCAGTTATGCAAGTGGCTGAGCTTGAATTAGTGTTGGTCAATGGGTCCTCACATGTCTTCCATTGTGAAGTTCTCTCTCTGGATTCACTATAAGACAATATGCACAAATGATTTGAAAATGACCCTTTGGGCCCCTTATATGGCATTTTGACCTAAATTTTCAAAGTCTTGGATTTCTATGAAAATTGCACGCTTACCTAATTTAGATGTCTTGGATCCATTTTCAAGATAAAAATCAAAATCTAGCATCATCTTGATTATTAAAATCATGTTTTAAAATTCTTTCCTTTTAGGTGCAATTGACTGGCCCTTTGAGGATAATCTCTTGAATATTTTAAGGCAATCATCATTTCATCACCTTTCTTCTTTCTTTGACCTAACGCTAATGTTATACCTTCTTGGTTAACCTTATTCAAACTATGGAAAATTTTCATCACTTGGTGTCAAACTTGGTCTTGTGCACTTATCAATTATCTTGAACCTTATCTTGTCTCAATTTTATCAAATCTATTGCATTTCTGCATCTCCTCTACCTCATTTTGATTTGGATCCCTAGGGGGTAGGAATAATCTATCCTTTAAAATTGCAAATTGATTCAATCTTTAGACATATTAGTTCTCAAAGATCATATCAGTTCTCATATCATCTTACCTTGAAATCTTTTCTAGTTCTCGTTTAATAAAGTTTGGGATAAGTTATCTCTCTATGCTTCATTCAATCAAGTTCAGAGTTAGATCTATCTTGCCATCTTTGCTAGTTCTCATTTGATCAAGTTTGGTATTAGTTGTATCTATGATCGGTGCAAATTAAACCTGTTTAGAATAGGCATAGACATTCAAACATTAGTGAACATGAATATAACAACATATTCCTAAGCTTAAATAGAAAAACAAATGCAAAGACACTCAGATAGAACTGAAATGGGAGCACCCTATCACTATTTGATTTTTTCTTGACTTAGGGATGTGGGTGTACTCTCGAATCACTTGGATAAATTCCCTAATGATGATTAGGAGATGTTAGGATTGGTTAGTGACCATAAGGACTCCATAATGGAAAAAAACTAGGTATAGAACACCTATTTTGCCCCTAAGGCCTTAAGGATCCTAAAAGGCTCAAGAATGCAAGTTAAGCTACTTATGAGTAATCTATGATTGTTTTTAGACCAAATGAGATGTAGTATGATGCAAAAATAATTAAGAAAATCTTTAAAGAACTAGGTTCAATCCATTAAACTTAATCTAAGATGTGTTAGAAAGCATGGAAAATGAGTTAATCTAACTATTGGTGTAATTAATTATTCCTAATTACACTTTACTTAATCTTACTTAGGTTAATGCATTGCATAGTAGTTTGTGATTGATACACCTAGGAGTGTGCACATCTATTAAGCACATGGTGTAGGAGAAATTCCACTTTTGGTGTGATAGCTGTCTTCACATACCTTGTTGTGTGTGAGATCCACCTTTCGTGCTCTTATCACATTATCATCCTCATCCATTGCACATACTTTATTGCATAATGGAGGATGATTCACATTTGGTGGACATGTGATTACACCTAGTATAGGTGATAGCTTATCAACTCCTTATCATTCTCTCATATCGCCTTTCCTATATAAGGAGGCCTATTATGTAATCAATCAATCATTCAAGGTGAATTCATTGGATCTATTCAATCCATCATTGCATTCATATTATCTCTCTTGTTCTTTTCTTCAACCTCTAGATCCTTGGTTCAATCTTTTCTATTTGAAAATTCTTCATGATGATGATATTCATGATGTACCCATCCCTTTGCCAAGGGATAATTATGAGGAGAATTTTGGGTACTTGAATCATTTTGTTGTTGAGACAAGTGTTGATCTTCCTACTCCTCCACCTCCTGCTTCTTCAGACATGGGCTCTACTATTCAGTAGGATGATCTTTGTGTTTTAGATCTTGCAGAGTGTGATGACTACTTGGATGCATCTTCAACATTTGTTGATTCTCATGATGTAGATTTGGAAGACATACCTAAGGGGGTTTCTCTTTCCTTTGAAGAATATTTTCATCATAGCTAGGGACACTTCTTCACCTTCTTTGGAGATTGGTACACTTGATTCTTCTCCTTCTTCACTTGATTTATCACATGAGGAGATAGATTCTTTGAGCTTGGAGATTCATATTCAGTCTTCAAAGATTCATGCATAGAGACCTTCATCTTCTTCCTCATTCCATTTTCACATGGATTGGATTCTTCATCATTTGATGTATCTATTTCTTCCTAAGGGGAGACATGTTTCTTGTAAGCATTGGTTGATCTATTGTTTGCAGGTACTCTTCATCAACATGGGAGCTTCTACATTATGGGGGGGATATCATGTCTCCAACTATCCTTCTTATGGGGGGATAATTCTTTGTATATACATGATGTTTGTAGTTCTTGGGGGGTCTTGAGCACTCCATCCATCCATGCATCTTTTTTTCTTCTCTCTTTTTGGGGGAGGGTTTTTCCCATGAGGTTTTCCCTCTTTCTAAACTTTATGAGAGTTATGCATTTCATGTATTGCATTTTGTACATGGGTACCTAACATGGCCTAGTTGCCAGGACCCATCTTGCATTGTGAGTTTAAGTGCATTCCCCTAAGTTGCACTTAAGCAGGGGTGTTGGTGTAATTAATTATTCCTAATTACACTTTACTTAATCTTACTTATGTTAATGCATTGCATAGTAGTTTGTGATTGAGACACCTAGGAGTGTGCACATCTATTAAGCACATGGTGTAGGAGAAATTCCACTTTTGGTGTGATAGTTGTCTTCACATACCTCATTGTGTGTGAGATCCACCTTTCATGCTCTTATCACATTATTATCCCCATCCATTGCACATACTTTATTTCATAATGGAGGATGATCCACATTTGGTAGACATGTGATTAGACCTAGCATAGGTGATAGCTTATCAGCTCCTTATCATTCTTTCATATTGCTTTTCCTATATAAGGAGGCCTATTATGTAATCAATCAATCATTCAAGGTGAATTCATTGGATCTATTCAATCCATCATTGCATTCATATTATCTCTCTTGTGCTTTTCTTCAACCTCTAGATCCTTGGTTCAATCTTTGCTATTTGCAAATTATTACACTAAGTTATAATGAAAAAAGCTTAAGATATAGGATTATTCTAGCATTCTAACACTACTTAATATGAGATATGTGAATTTTTCCTTTTCTCTTAGGAAGTGAGGGTATTTATAGGATTTTGGGAAGGGCTTGGGTTAGGAGGATGAGTTAGAGTCAAAGGTAGAGTTTGAGGTAAGGTTACGGGTATGGTGAGGTTTACCTTGGGTTAGGGTTTCTCACAAATGTGTGAGAAATACTAGGGAAGTGTGCAAGGGGAAAATGTGTGCAAGAAGAGACATGTCTCTCTTTATGAGGTTGTAAGAAGCCATAAAGTGTGTGTAAGACTTTAATGAGTGTGTAAGGATCATTAAGGGAAGGGTTTGACCAAAAGTCAAAGATGACTTGGATTAGGCTAATAAATGTAGGAAACATCTCCTAAATAGGTTTAGGGAAGGTTTAGGAAAGATTGGAAGGGTTTAGGAAAGGCTAGAAGATTCTAGGGTTTTGAGGCTTTAAATAAATATAAAATTTATTTAGTGATTGTGACATCATTTATTAAATATTGATTTAATAAAGAGAGGAAAATCACTTAATTTTGATTTAAATCATTTGGGGAGAGATTTTTTAATTAAAGATGTTTAATTAAAATAAAGGGATTTAATGGCATAAAAATATATTAATTAATTAAATAAATAAATAATTAACAAATGATGATGTCATCAAGGGTTTTCAAAAAAATTAAAATACTTTTATTTTCTAAAGGATTTTAGGTGTCTACATTTTGCCCCTCTTTGATGTGATGCCACAAGTGGCATGGCATCAAAGACAAGAAATGAAGATGCCCTAGGCTAGAATTTAGAGGAATAAGGGATTGTGCCCCCTCAAGAAAATAACACAAAGAGGAAACATTGGGGAATTTCTCGGAAAGGATGCATAAGGGAAGGGAAAGGCAAAAGGAAGGATAAATAACCAAGCTTCCAAGAGAAAAGATGGAGGAATGCAAGATGAGGTGGAATGTAGAATGCAAGATGCAGCTACATGAAAAGATGCAAGATGCAAAATTAATCTATATGATGTTAGATGGGGGATCTAGGGAGCTCCAAGTGTAAATGTGGAGAGCACAACCTAGTTTTATATAGCAATATTAGAGACCTACCAAGGATACTAGGATCACAAGGTCTTGTCACTAGTGTTGCATAGGATTGACATGAAAAAGACATGCAAGGTTTCCCCAACATCACACATGAACCCAAGAGGAAGCATGGTAGAAATGATGCTAGAGAAACCAAAAACAAATGACAGTTCCCAAGTGCACCATGGAACCCAAAAGATCACATGTGAACCATGCAAGCATCATGTCTGACTGAATCACATGTAGAAGCAAGAAATCAAAAGACCTTACCCAAAATTGTCCCCATTCCTAGAACACCATGATATAAAGGATCATGGTGACATTGAGTAGAGAACAATGAGAAGCCATAAAAGATTAACAAGATCCAAGGGACAAAATCCAAGACCAAAATGATAACTCCAAAAGACATCCTTTGCCAAGGAGAGAGAGATGGATTTGATTGATGGTGGGAAGATTGGTCTAAACATGTGGAAGCATACATCAACACAGACCTAGTGTGATTGGTGGAAGATTAGGTCTAATAGGAAGGATACATCTATGTGGACCTGTGATTAGGTTTAGGCCAGACAATAAAGAAGCATACATTTGTACGGACATGTGCTGATGGGGAGAATGAGTGTTGGTGTTCGCTGGAAAATGATGAGTCAAAGAATAACTGAGGTGATCAAGGATAGTCGACAATTAATGTTGTTGAAGTGCAAGGCTAGGTGGGACAAGAGTTTTGATCAAATTTTTTTGTAAGACTAACAAGGATATGAACAACAAGATGAGATGATATGTACAATAGATGGGAAGAATTACAATAGATATGTAAAGAAGCTTAGGATTTGGGATAGGAAGATCTCTCTATACATGATATGGTACAAGATATGTACAGGATGGATTGTAGATTTTCTTAAGGATTAAAAAGAGGAATGCTAGGGGATGGTGGTGGGGATGGGGATGGTAGAAAAGGATTGGTTGGATGTGGAGGATGGGAGTTTGATAGATAATGACTTAGTCCACTATTTATGGCACCTATTTTCTAGGTTTTCACCAAGATACATGTCCAAGGTGATTGAATTGACAAGTTTTCACCATTGGATGATTATTTTTCTTTTCTTTTTTTGTTTTGTTTTTCTTTTTTCTTTTCTTTTGATTTTTTTATATTTTTTGTATTTTTAATTTTTATGGATTTTCTGAATGTGTAGGATCTATTTTAGGCATAGAACCTTTTTAGATGTATGATGTTGATGGGATCATTTAAGGGCTCACCTTCTGGTGTAGATATCTGGTAGGCTCTGGAGCCAAAGCATGTTGTGACCACATAAGGACCCAACCAAGTAGGTTCAAACTTGCCTTTCTTCTCTCGGTGTGCTTGCACTTTCTAATTTTCTTTTAGGACCATGTCACCAAACTTGAATTTTATAGGGTGGACCTTCTTGTTATAACTCCTTTAGAGTCAATTTTGGTATGCAACCAAGTGATCTATGCTTGTTGTCTCTTTTCATCTAGCAGACCCAGCTGTGTGAGACATGCCACTTGATAGTCTTTATCTATGGTATAGTTCTTCATGGAGACATGTAATGATGGGAGCTCAACCTCAATGGGTAGAATGTCTTCAACATTATATACAAGGAAATATAGGGTGATGTCAGTGGGAGTGTGGTAAGAAGTGCAATAGGCCCAGAGGTAGGGATTTATTTGGAGGTGCCAATCACAACCAAAATCATTGACAACCTTCTTGAGGATTTTCATAATGTTTTTATTGGTTGCCTTAGCTTGGCCATTTCCTTGGGGGAAATATGGATTGTAGAAATGATGATGGATGTGGAGTCTAGCACACAGATCATCCACATGCTAGTTTTCAAAAGGTGTGTCGTGGTCCGTGAAGATAGTAGATTGTATGCCGAAGTAGAAAATGATATAGTATAAGATGAATTTGGATATTTGGATGCCAGTAGCAAGGGTGAGTGAAATGGATTCAACCCATTTTGTGAAGTACTCTATGGCAGTGATTATGTACTTATGTCTATCTAAGGAGAAGGGAGTTATTAAGATGACAAGGTCAAAGGCCCAACATGAAAATGGCCAAGGAGGTGCAATGGGCTACATGTTTTGTGTTAGCACATGAATTATATTTGCATGCTGTTGACATGGGAGACATTTCCTAACAAATTCATAAGCATCATGTTCCATTATTAGCCAATAATACCCTACTCAAAGCAACTTCTTTTCTAGAACCATGCCACTCATGTGGGAACCAAAAATTCTAGCGTGGACATCTTGTAAAGCTAGGATGGCCTTGTTTGAATCTAAACACCTAGCTATGATGTTGTGATATCCTCAATGATAAAGGGTGTTGGCTACAAGAGTGTAGCAGTAAGCTTTGTGAATTAAATTTTGGCATTGTTTATTGGTGAGATGGGGAGATATGATACCATTTTAAAGATATGCATGGATGTCATGGTACCAAGGGGACTAAGGACCAACTAAGACACACACTATTTCTGCATTGGTGTTCTTGTAAGTAGGTGTGTGTAGCTACTCAAATAAGAATTCATACTATGATGAGTCACGAGGGATTTCCAATAAGGATCCAATGGTCACCATTGCATTAGCCGCTTTGTTCTGAAGCCTTGGTATCCATGTGAACTTTAGATTCAATAAATTCTCTTTCAGTTTGTCCCCTAGTTCTTTGTAATGTAACAACTTATCATCCTTTTGTCTGAAATTCATCTAGGACCTTCTTGATAATCAGCTGTGAGTCTCCAAACACTTGCACTTTTCTGATATTCCAATAGATGGCTATTGTGAGACCTAAGATGAGTGCCTCATATTCTGTAATGTTATTAGTACATGGGAATCCCAATTTGAATTATTTTGGAATATAGTCACCTTGAGGTGTGATGAATAGGATCCCTACCCCTTATCCATGTGATCTATAGGAGCCATAAAAGTATAGCTTCCATATGGGATGTTATTCAATCATACATAGGTGCTCATTAGGGAATTCCATGATTAGTGGATACACATCCACCAGTGGTGCTTTAGCTATTTGATTGGCACTTACTTTCTGACATTGAGCTCTCCTCTATCTAGGCAGCTCGATAAATGGTGATACCTTTGGTGTTACTCTGAACCCAAAGTGGGCTTAGGAGAGTTCTCTACACCTTTAGAAGATCCTAAAAAAAACACAATTCCACTATCCTCACTGGGGGATTTAGTGTTTTCAAATGGCTTGTACTCCCTTGGGTTCTTCTGGTGCCCAATTGATACTCAGTTGGTGCTTGGTGCCCATATTAACCAACTGGGCTCAGTAGCTTTACCGAGTAATTTCCTGACACTCAGTAATGCTTACTGCAAAATTCCTTACTAAATTTTCTTTCTAATGGGAACCTAAAAACTTCATGAGGGTATGGAAAGCTTCCATACACAAATACAACATCTACTATGGGAGTGATTTCCACAAACACAATAAAATTTAAATAACAAGTCCAAGAGTTTAGATCTTGCTGAGCTTCTAGCCTTCCAGTGAGATTCAAGGGTTCTAGTTCTAGTTTCTTACAAGAAATATATGGAAACAAAGTATTTTTAGACACCCTTTACTAACTTGTAACAAACCTCTAGATCCTAAGATCCTAAACATAGATCAACACTTAATGACTCCTATTCTACTAGTCCCGATAGGGTTAATCAACTCGGTTGATGAAATAAAACTTCACCAGTTGGTTATTCAAGGTTGAATGCTAAATGAAATAGTGTTGGGAATCCCATAAAGAAAACAATCTATCTTTAGACTACTTTTATGCACCCCAAAAGTGCTTCTATCACTTTAGTTCTTCATTTCCTAAACCAAGCACATAGAGATGCTTGGCCTAGAATCTGCAAATAGATTTCTCCAAACAATCCCCCTTCCTCTATGATCTTGAGGAACTAAATTAAATCTCCACTACTTTCATTTCCCAACTTTTCATGGGAACCTCATGAAGGAAATACAAGTTAGGGAATCTTTAGTCAAAACCTTGGTTCAAGAGGGTTTCCTGAAAATCTGGGTAAACTAATTCTTCAACTTTTGACTCCAATGTTCAAATGGATTAAAATAAAATGCATTAGAGTCCTATTTCATATCATATATCAGATAAATAAAAGTTCTCCTTTGTACTTCTGTACAAATCCATACATGAAGTGTTTCAAATCCAAAACTAGAGAAAATAGGGATCTTTTATTGATTGAATGCAAAAATTACATAGAGTATCTGTACTGTTCAACACACCAATTGTCTTCCACCCACCTGTAAGGGCTATATGAAGACTCTCCTTAACATATCCAACCATTTTTCAAATGGTTGTGGGCATTGGGTGGTTGTGTAATAGGTCGGTAGCAACTTTTCAATGAAGTTGCCGACAACATTTCTTACATTTGCAACTTTTACAAATGTTGCATTCTTTCTCTTAATGAGCCTATAGGCCTAATGCCTTACACTATTGTAAACATCTTAAAAGACACCTAGGAAACCTATCATCCTAAATGTGCCTTTGGACCATAGTCAAAACCCAAGGTTTATAACCACATCGAGAGTGACTAGGTCTTACAAGTTGGCTTATTAAAACATAACCTATCAATCTAAAATTTGTGAAGAGTGAGAAGTGTTCCTTGGGTGCTCCTGAACCATCCTCCCATGTTTTAAAAACTGAAGTCCCACTTGAGAGAAGTTTTGAACTAAAGTTCCATGCTTGTTGATACACTCTTCACTCATCCATGTAGCATCAATGTCTGGTAGCCCTTTCCATTTGACCAAATAATCTTTGTAGTTCTTCTTCTTGGTTTGTTTGACAACTTTAGAGTCCAAAATATTTTCCAACTATAATGGTTTTCTTGGTGGAAAGTCCTTTATCTAGTCTACCTATGTGTCTTCAATATCCTACAAGATCTTGCATCACCCTTGAAAGGAGTGAGATCACAAATGTTAAAGATAGGAGAAATAGAAATAGTAGGGGGCATATTGATTTATATGAAGTAGGGGGCATATTGATTTATATGAAGTATTTGACAGGGACCGATCTTCCTCATCTATAGTTTGGTATGTCCCCTAGGTAGCCTTGCCTTATTTAGGTAAGCCCATACTTAGTCTCCTACTTTAAAAGTAATATGTCTCTTCTTCTTATCTTCTTCTTATCTCAGACTTGATCATGAATCTATTTGATCCATGTTGATAGTTCTTCTCCTTGTACACTAAATTTGAAGTCAGTTGGTAACTCTCTTAGTTACATAAATCCTCTTTGATGGAGTCCATAATTAACTTGGAATGGTGTCTTCCCTGTTGATCAGTTTACTGAATCATTGAAAGATAATTTTTCTTGAGGGAGGATAGCATCCCAAGTCTTTCCATATTGTTTTGTTAGACACCTTAAAAGGTTGCCTAGTGATCTATTTACAACTTTAATCTAACCATCGGTTTGTGGATGGTAAGTAGAACTAAATGATAGATTTGTCCCCAAATTTTTCCAAAGGGTTCTCCAAAAGTGTCCTTGGAATTTCACATCTTTGTCAGAGATAATGGATGTTGGTAATCCATGAATTCTGACCACTTCTTTAAAAAACAAGTTAGCAATATGTGAAGCATCATTAGAGACTTTACAAGGAAAAAAATGTGTCATTTTGCTAAATCTGTCAACTATGACAAAGATGCTATCAAATCCTTGCTTGGTTCTTGAAGCCCTAAGACAAAATCCATGCTCACACTATCCCATGGCTTTGTTGGGATTGGTAGTGGTTGATAGAGACCTTGATTGGTCTTGAATCCTTTAGCCCTTTGACAAATAGTGCATGATTCAACAAATTTTTTGACATCAGTCGGTAACTGAGGCCAATGATAGTTTCTCCTTACAAGTTCAAGTGTCTTATCTATGCTAAAGTGACCTCCTAGTGTACCATAATGTTTCTCTCTAATTAGATTTTCTCTCATGGAGCATTTAGGAATAAAAAGTTGACCTCCTTTGAATAAAAGGCCATTCTGCAATAAATATTTAGAATAAGTAGTATTATATGCATTTGATAGAGTAGAGAAAACCTAATAGATATCACTAAAATCTGAATCATCCTTGTATAGGTGTTTGAGGGCATCAATCCCTATGCTTTGTACTTGCACTTCTTCAACCAAAATTACTCTTCTGCTGAGAGCATCTGCAACTTTATTTGAAGTTCCTTTCTTATGTTTTATGGAAAATGTGAATGATTGGAGTTGTTCAACCCATTTAATGTGCCTACAGCTTAGTTTATCTTGACTATTCAAAAAAATTAAAGCATGATTATCTATAAAGACAATAAATTCCTTAGGAAGCAAGTAGTGCCTCCATTTCTTGAGTGCTTGAACCATTGCTTACAATTATAATTCATATGTGTTGTATTTCTTCTTTGCTTCATTCAATTTTTCAAAGAAGAAAGCCACTGGTCTTCCATCCTGACTAAGGACTGCACCTATGGCTAGATTGCTAGCATCGGTTTCCATTGTGAAAAATTTGTCAAAGGTTGGTAGTGCCAAAATGGGATATTGTGCTACTCTTCCCTTCAAGTATTTAAAAGCTTCATCTTCCCTTTTTTTCCACTAGAACTTTATTTTTCTACCACCCTTGATGGTATCAATTAAAGGTGCACAAATGTGACTGAATTTTTTGATAAATTTCCTATAAAAGGTAGCCAATCCTTGAAAGCTCCTGACTTCTCCTAGAGCCTCTGGTATGGGCCAATTAATGATAGCCTCCACCTTTTTAGGATCCATTTTCAATGTGGCCTTTGAGATAACAAAACCCAAAAATATCAACTCTTGTTGCATGAATGTTCATTTTTCTAAGTTGATAGACAGTTTCTTGTCATGTAGTTTTTGGAGAACTTTCTCCAAATGTCTCATGTGTTCCTTCATAGTCCCACTAGATATTAATATGTCATCTAAATAGACAACCAAAAATTTTCCTATGAAATCTTGAAGCAATATATTCATTAATCTCATGAAGGTGCTAGGAGCATTGCTAAGGCCAAATGGCATCACAAGCCATTCATACAATCCTTCAGTGGCTTTGAATGTAATTTTTGTTAGGAATGAATGCTAAATGTTTGGTAGACATTTTGTAGTAGTTTTTGTTGCATTCATGACTATGATTGTCATTGATGTCAACATAGTGATTTACCGAAGACTTGTAGAGAAGCAAACAGAGTTTGGATTAGCACACGTGGGTTATTGCAGTTGGAGCTATGCAATGTTGAGGTTATACTCTTTGATATGTCATATGTCTATGGTTAAGAACATAGAAAATAATTCATTTATTCATGGAAGTTATGATCATTTTGGTGGACGCAATATTTAGGTAGTGTTCCTAAGTAGTAGTTTGTGGAAATTGGATGATATCTCCTAATCAGGATGGAATCTAATTTTTCACACTTAAAGGGAAGTTGGAGACACATTGATAGTGACATGGATTATAGAATAGACTTCAAGGTTGCATGAGTGAAGATTTATTGTATTTGGAAGCTGACAGTTTTGTGTAATTTTGGTGTAACATGTGGAAACTTTTATTTTTGTAATTGTATTCCAACTCATTTGTAATTATTTGACTGTGGTATAAAGGAAGGAATGTATTTCCTTGTTGTAAAGTATTTGTAATGTGAAAGTGTGTAATTATGATATGGTATTAGTAGTTGTGATGCTGTATGCATGAAGTGAAGAAAAGAGCTAAGTATGAAAGTGAATTTGTGAAGGAAGACATGTGAAGTACAGAGATTTGAAATTGAGATCTAGTGTAATAGTGAGTGTGGTTTGGCATAGTCAAAGAAGAGGTAACATATTATTCTATTGAGTAATGCAAAGATTATTTGGATAGTGTGTTCAGTGATCTTACCCTGAAGCTATTTGGGTAATGGGTCCTTCTATTTTCCTTGAATGATTCTTTTCAACATTCAACTTCAGAAGAAATCTTGAAGCACTTCATTCATTAATCTCATGAAGGTGCTAGGAACATTGCTAAGGCCAAATGGCATAAAAAACCATTCATACAATCCTTCAGTGGTTTTGAATGTAGTTTTCCACTCATCATTGGGCCTTATCCTTATTTGATGGTAACCAGATTTAAGGTCAATTTTTGAGAAGTAATATTCTCCTCCGAGTTGGTCTAAAAGATCTTCAATCCTAGGTATAGGGAATTGACATCTAATTTTAATTTTTTTTATTTCCCTGGAGTTGGTGCATAATCTCCATTTTCCATCCCTTTTAGGGGCCAAAACACTCAGTACTGCACAAGGGCTGAGACTCTTTTGTATGAGTTCCTTGTTCAATAATTCACTGATTTGTCTAGTGACTTCAGAATTCTGATCAGGAGTTAGCTTATAAGTAGCTTTGTTGGGTAGGGAAGCACTTGGAATGAAATCTATTTGGTGACATATGTCCCTCAATGGTGGGAGTTCATCTGGTGTGTCTCCTACAACTATGCCTTTGTATTTCTGCATTAGACTATATACTTCCTTTGGTACTTCATTAAGCACTATTTTCTCCTTTGGCTTAAGGACTAGGGCATATCCTACCTTAGAATCTTGAATAGTACTTATCATCTCTTGTTCTCTTGCAAGCATGACTAACTATTCTTTTGGTTTTTACTGTGGAGGATTGGGGAGAGGGAGAAGATTGTAATTGTGACCATTTTGAACAATTTGGTATTTGTTTGTGACTCCATCATGTTTAGCCTACAGATCATACTACCATGGATGTCCTAAAAAAATGTGACATACATCCATATCTACAACATCACAAAGGACTCTATCCTTATAGTCTTTAATATAGAAATCTACCCAAGATTTTTCATTTAGAAGGGTTTGCTACCCTTTTCTCAACCAAGATACATTGGAAGGGTTTGGCTGAGGTATCTTTTCCAATTTTAATTTATCTAAAATTTCCTTAGATACAATATTTTTAGTAGAACTTGAATAAATTACTAACTTGGATACCTTTCCATGGCTTTTGTAGTTGGTTCTCAAAAGACTTTTTCTTTGGGGAGGTTCCAACAGTACTAGTGCTTGGATCAAAGTCCTCTTCATCATGAGGCTTACTCCATCTTCTCCTGTATAGTCTCTCACACTATCAACTTCATCTTCTTGTACTAGGTTGTCTCTTCTTTCACCTTGGTTATTCTGCTTGTCTCTGTCTGGACATCTATTGGTAAAGTGCCCTATCTGATTGTAGTTATAACATCTGATTTGTCCATTATTTCTTCCTCCATTTCTACCCCTTTTATTTCCTCTTCTACCTTGGTATCCACCTCTTAAACTAGTTTCTCCTTGGGTGTTATCCTTATTAGCTTCTTCTTATGGTCTATTGTTATGTCCTCTTCCTCCAAAGTTTCCTCTGCCTCTTTCATTCTTAGCTTTTCCTCTACCACTCTGTTCATTCCTCCTAAACTTTTCTTCAATTTTTAATTCCAATTGATATCATTTGTTCACTAGGGTAGGGCTTGTCAAACTGAGTTCATCTTGAATTGAGACCCTTAGACCTTGCATATACCGAGCAAGCTTTACACAGTCTGGTTTGGCAAGCTTGGATTTCATCACCAATCTCTAAAATTCTTTGGTATAGCTAGAGATGTCCATTTGTTTCTATCTTAGACTCATTCTCCTTTTATGAATTTGGACTTCATAATATTTAGGGACATAAGTTTCCCTAAGTAGGGTCACCATCTTCTTCCAAGTGGTGACCGAATTCTTTCCATTCTTCACCCTATCATCTTGACTAAAGTTCCACCATGTGAGTGTAGAGCCTTTGAGCTTTGACTTAGCTATCTTCACCCTCTAATTCTTAGGGACATCTTCACAATCAAAAAAACTATTTATGGCATCCACCTAATCCATTGTAGTATCTGGGTCCATCTTCCCATTATATGTAGGAAATTCAAGCTTGGCATCCATGGTTCTCCTCTTCATAGATTTTAGAGTCTTCATTAGTAGTCTCTAGTCTGCAGGACATTCTTCTTCCTCCTGCTAAAGGGGTTCTTCATCACTCCTTTCTTTGAAATTCTCAAAATTTCCACTATGTCTCTTCTGAAGCTCTTCCTTCAGCTTGTCCATCTCTTGCCTCATCTTTTACATCTTGGTGTCTCTCTGATCATCACGTTGTGTCCTTTACTATTTTAGGTATCTTACTATCTATGCATTGGTCATCCTTGATGAAAATCCTCCATCATATTCTCCTTCCATGGTGCTAGTATATCTTTACCTTAAGGATCTTAGGTGCTCTGATACTACTTCACATAGATATCTCCCCTATCTAGGTAGTTCAGTAAATGGTGAGACCTTCGGTGTTACTCTAAACCCAATGTAGGCTTTGGAGAGTTCTCTACACCTTTTAAAGATCATAAAACAAACACAATTCCACTATCCTCACTGGAGGATTCAGTGTTTTCAACCACCTTATACTCCCTCGGGTTCTATTGGTGCTTGATTGATACTCGATTGGTGCTTGGTGCCTATGTTAACCGAGTGGGCTTAATAACTTCACAGAGTAATTTCCTAACACTCAGTAATGCTTACCACAAAACACCTTACTAAATTTTCTTTCTAATGGGAACCTACAAACTTGATGAGGGTATGGAAAGGTTCCATACACAAATACAATGTCTACTATTGAAATGATTTCCACAAACACAACAGAATTTAAATATAAAGTCCAAGAGTTTAGAACTTTCTGAGCTTGTAGCCTTCCGACAAGGTTCAAGGGTTCTAGCTATAGTTTCTTACAAGAAATATATGGAAACAAAGTATTTTTAGACACCCTTTGCTAACTTGTAACAAATCACTAGATCCTAAGATCCTAAACATAGATCAACACTTAATGACTCCTAGTCTACTAGTCCTGATAGGGTTAATTGACTTAGTTGATGAAAGAAAACTTCACCAATTGGTTATTCAAGGTTGAATAATAAATGAAATGTGTTGGGAATCCCAAAAAGACAACAATCTATCTTTAGACTACTTTTATCCACCCCTAAAGTGCTTCTGTCACTTCAGTTCTTCATTTCTTGAACCAAGCACATAGAGATTCTTGGTCTAGAATCTGCAAACAGATTTCTCCAACCAATCCCCCATCCTCTATGCTTTTGAGGAAATAAATTACATCTCCCCTACTTTCATTTCCAAACTTCACATGGGAGCCCCATGAAGGAAATACAAGATAGGGCATCTTCGGTCAAAACCCTGGTTCAAGAGGGTTTCCTAAAAATTTGGGTAAACTGATTCTTCAAATTTCAACTCCGATCTTCAAATGGATTCAAATAAAATGCATCAACGTCCTAGTTCATAGCATATATCTAATCAATCAAATTTATCCTCTTTACTTCTGTACAAATCTATACATGAAGTGTTTCAAATCCAAAACTAGAGAAAATAGGGATCTTTTATTGATTGAATGCAAAAAATTACATAGAGTATCTGTACTGTTCAACACACCACTTGCCTTCCACCCACCTATAAGGGCTATATGAAGACTCTCCTCAATGGATCCAACCATTTTTCAAATGCTTGTGGCCATTGGGAGGTTGTGTAATAGGTCAGTAGCAACTCTTCAAGGGAGTTGCCAACAACATTTCTTACATTTGAAACTTTTACAAAATGTTGCATTCTTTCTCTTAATGACCCTATAGGCTTAATGCCTTACATTATTGTAAACATCTTAAAAGAAACCTAGGAAACCTATCATCCTAAATGTGCCTTTGTACCATAGTCAAAACCCATGGTTTATAACCACACCGAGGGTCACTAGGTCTTACAAGTTGGCTTATTAAAACTTAACCGATCAATCTAAAAGTTGTGAAGAGTGGGAAGTGTTCCTTGGGTGCTCCTACACCACTTTCCCTTTGATTAATTTCTAATCTATGTATTGGATGTCAAACTTATTGAGTAGCATAACCCATTTTTCCATATGGACTGTGATAGTTGTTCTTGATAACACATAATTGAGTGGGTCCACCTTTGAGATGAGCTTGATTGTGTGGCTGAGCATGTAATGTCTAAGCTTCTAAGTGGTGAACACCACTACAAGGCATGATTTCTCCATTGGTGAATAATTGAGCTCATAGTCAACTAGAGTTCAACTAGTATAATACATGGCTCACTCTTTATTTTTATCATGATGTTGTGCTAAGAGTGCCCCCAATGTTGTAGTGGTTGCTGAGATGTAGAGTATAAGAGGGCATCTTGAAACTGGTGGTATAAGGATGGGAGAGTTTGTAAGATATTCTTTTAGCTTATCAAAGCTTCTCTGATAGACAAGATCCCATTTGAAGATTTAATCCTTACAGAGTAGATGCATGAACGGTTGGCACTTATCTACCAACTATGAGATAAATCGATGCACTGATTAGAGATTTCCTTGTAGGCTCCTAAGTTGTTTGAGTGTTCTTGGTGGGGGCATTTCCATAATGGCTATGAAATTTTTAGGGTCAATCTCTATGCCACATCGTGATACTATAAAGCCTAGTAGCTTTCTAGATGTTACACCAAAGACACACTTCTTTGGATTTAGCTTCAAACCATAATGATGGAGATGATTGACCACACTCTCAAGGATGTTTAGGTGTTCACCTCATGTTTGATATTTTTCAAGAATATCATCCATATATTCTTACAGGGTCTTATGTATCATATCATGGAATATGGCTGTCATTTCTCACTGATAAGTAGCTCCTACATTCTTTATCCCAAATGGCATCATATTGTAGTAGAAGGTACCCCATGGTGTGGTGAATGTTGTTTTATGTTGATCTTCTTCTGCTATATGGGTCTGATTGTATCCTGAGAATCCATCCATGAGTGACAACATTTCATGGCCCCTATAAGATCTACTAGCATGTCTATGTTGGGTAGTGGGAAATCATCTTTGGGACATGATTTATTGAGATCTCTGAAGTTAGTACATATTCTAATCTCTCCTAGAGATTTAGTAATAGACACCATGTTGGAGATCCATTCTGAGTAATCGATGGCTTTGATTATCTTTTCTTGGAGGAGCTTTTCAAACTTTGTTTTTACTAATAAGGCCACTTTTGGATGCATCTTACGTAGCTTCTTCTTTACTGGGTAGACATTGGGATCCACTACAAGATTATGCACAATGAGATTTGGATCAATCCCAGGCATATGTGCATATGACCATGCAAAGTTTGTGGTGGCCTCTTGGAGTATTGTAGTGAAAGCCATTTATTCACCTTCTATCAAAGATGCTGCAATGTAGGTGATTCTTGGACATTCTTTTGTGCCTAAATTGACTGGTTTGGTTTCCTCAATGATGATAGGTGACTACTCAGGTCTGTAATCTTAGACAAGAGAAAGAGGAAAGTCTCCATCTTCTAGTGCCTCAGAGAGGTTTTCACCATAAAATACACCCTTTATTTTATCTTTTTTGGATTTGGAATGTGCCCTAGAAGGGTTTTCACATAAGGACTTATTCTTTTCTTTCTCTATTTCAATTTTATGACTAGAGCTTTCCTCTTCCCTAGAATATCCTTTAGGGTCAAGCTTACAAAAATGAGTTGATTCTAAATCATGATCTGATTGTTGGCCTAATGCTCCCATGAACCTTAGGAGTGCTTGTGTGCTTTGGAACTCATTGATGTGTGTGATTCTTGGCTGGTCCTAGTCTATGAGTTTGAAGTGGATGAGGGGGAGTTCTATGAGGTCAATGGCAAGTTGTTGGAGGATAGAAGTGCCTAGGAGGGTATCATCATCGAAGATGTCATCATAGGATTTCTTTTCTTCCTCTTTAGGGATGTCTTTGATCTCTACAAGGTCATCCTATTTATTCAAGAAGGGAACCTTGGTCATGTTAGTGCCCTTAATTGTGGTATTGAGATCTTGTATATGCAGGAAAGTGGTATTAAAGCCAAGACCTTGATGTCTTGGATTCTTGGATGATGTGATGGGGTCTTTGCTCCCACCTTCTTGTGGTCCTAGACCACCACCTTAATATTTCCATTTCTCAATAGTGTACTTGTGTGATTGTAGATATTTTTCTTTGAAGTATCCAAGAAGTTCAGTGTTAGGTGGTGGAGGATCTCTATATAACCATCAGTTTATGTCAAGGTCCATCTCTTAACTGTCTATGTTGCCATGGGAAAAAAAAGTCATTGGTCCCATTTTCTTGATTTTATGATTTGTTTCAGTGGGCTTTCTTTGGTGACTTAGGTGCCCTTGTGTATGTAGATCAAGTAGTAGGGACCCTACTGCAAATGCATCAGTCAAGCTATATTCACCATAGCCCTGATTATTGGTCTTGACAAAGGAAAGGGTGGATGCTAGGATTGTCTCTAGATCGCTATGGGATCGTAAGGAGCTAGTGACAGAAGTGCCAATGTTAGTTCCAGGACAATGGGTGGTATGAGGGAATGATGCTTCCATTGCACAACAATATGAAAAGGGTTGGGGATTGGCATGGATGGTAACCTTAGTGACTTGATGCAGAAATTTGATGCATTGATGGTAAGTAGATGGTACAGCCTTGATGGAATGGATCCATGGTTAGCCAAGAAGGATGTTAAATGGTAGGTCAAGATCAACAACATGGAAAATGGTGTCTTGTGTTGCTAGGCCTAGCCAGATAGGAAAAAGAATGGTACCTTCAAAGCTATGCTCCAAGTTATCATATGCCTTGATGGTGATTACCTCATGTGATATGTGAGCTTCTGTGAACCCTACTGCTGAATGAATTTGAGAGTATAGAAGTTTAGGGTGGAGCCATTATCTATCATGACCCTTTTTATGGAAAAATCTATGAACATGATGGTAATGCGGAGAGGGAGATTGTGGTTAGGGTCAATAGGTGGTATGTCAAATGGCTTGAAGGAAAGATCACATGGTGCTGATAGGTGTCCCATGAGGTTCTTGAACTAGATAGTATTTATATTTGTGAGGACTTGTGCTTCATTAAGGGCTCAATTGAGGATTTCTTAATGGATGGGTGAAGTGCAGAGAAGGTTAAGGATGGAGATTTGGGCTAGTGTATTCCCATGATGTTCTATGAGGTTGTATTGTGCATTGTGTGCTAACCTTGGAGTGGCACTAACAATATTTATCTGGCCTCTTTGTGTGGTGATTGGACACTAATTTTTGGCTCCGCTGACATGGATGACATTGACTGTGGGTTTGACTTGGGTTATGCATCCAAAAAACTTGTCATAGTTGATATGGGAAGCTATATAGTCTTTGTGATCAACATGGTCTCCTTGTTTTCCTTTTCCTTGGTTTTTGATTAGGAGTATTAGCATTGGCTTGGTTCTTCCTAGCATTGTGTTGTGGGAAAACATTTTGATAGATCTACAAATTGGCATTAGGCGAAGCTTGGGTTGGTGTGTCCACTTGGATCTCTTTTCTATCAATGAGATCTTGGATGTAATGCTTGAGTTTCATAAACCTTAGGGTAGTGTGTCCTTTGATGTGATGATAATCACAATACTTGTGGTTGTTGTACCAGCTAGGCTTGGGAGTCACATCATCAAACTGTTGGATTGGTGGGTATGTGATTAGATTGGCCTTGACCATTTGGTGAAAGATAACATCTAGAGGTTCACCAAGTTGTGTGAAGGTTCTCCTATGGTAAGTCTGGGCTCTAAGTCTATTCTAATTGGGAGTAGTGGAGATGGCATTAGCCTAATTGGTCAGATTACCTTGATGGGCTTGATGCGCTAGTTGTTGATAGTTCTAGATGGGTTGCTGAGGGATCTGAGTTTGTTGCAGGAGTTGGTGTAGGACCAGCCATGATGATTTGGACATTCTTGGTCTCAGTGGATCCATCAGTAAAAACATTTTTGTTACAATTCTAGTAATGAGGTTTGTCATTACTAGGTTTTGTTGTGGGAATCATCTTTGTAATGCCAGATTGTGCCTTCATCTAGGAGGCCTCTTTAGATATTTATCCCTTTTATTTTGATATCTTGATAAGTTTGGATGCAATTCATCCTCATGAAATGGAATAGTTTTGGATGCAGGTTATCAATGAAGATCTTGGTTAGATACTTTTTAGGCAGTCAGTATGATAACCTGGTTGTGAGGTTTTTCCATCATTGCAAGTAGTCAGCTATGTTTTCTCCTACTTTCTATTTTAAGTTGCAAAGGTCTATTAGGGTCAATGCATTCTCAAAATTGTGGCCATATTGGGCAATGAACTTCTCAGAGAGCTCAGCAAAAGTTATGATGGTCCCATAGGGTATCTTATAAAACCACTCAATAGTAGTTCCTCCCAAGCTTTTGGGTAATAAGTGTAAAAGATAGTTGTCATTATATGCCACTTCTTGGCATGTCATATAAAACTCTTTGATGTGGTTTACAGGGTCTTCTTTCCCTCGATATTAAACAAACTCAGGTGTCTCTAAGTGTTTAGGGAAAGGAACAACTATGATTGATCAATTAAATGGGTAGGGACACACCTCTTCAAACTTGAAGGTTTTGTTCCCTATGCTAGCTTTGATCTCCTTAAGAGCATTATTTATTTCTTCCCACTCAACATTGATCAACATTTGAGTGGGTACTCCGATTTGGAAAGTGTCTAATAGAACTAGTGAATAAGGGTGAATTTGAGGTGGATATTATGGAGTAGGATACGAAGATTTCCCAACAAGATAGGCAAATTGGAAATGATGTTGGGGTGATGATTGCGGGGGGAGGATATTTCTATTGAGGATATAAGATAGTTTTTTGCTGCTGGGGAATGATGGTTTGTTGATGCGATGGATAGGATGAGGCTTGTTGTTATTCAAAGATGATGGGATGTTGTTGTTGTTGCCTTGAGAAGTATTTTTTTTGTAGAGGAGGCTGGTGGAATGGTGCAGTTTGTTGGTAGGCTTGTCCTTGATGCACTTGGATTTTCTCTTGGTTGATGTAGGATGGATGCATTCCTATATTTCTTAAGGGTGGAATGAATGTAGGGAAGTTGAAGGCAGGAGGTGGTCAGGAAAGGTAGCTAGTGAGATGAGATGAACTCTACTGCTGAGGTGATGGAACTATTTGAGATGCGGTGGGTAGTGTGAATAGATAGTTTGCGAATGGGGGGAATGATGAAGTTGGCAGAGGTTAAGATAGTTGTTGTTGCACTACCTGTGAGAAGGTGGCTTGTTGGTTTTCTAGTATGGATATAGAGAAGTGACTTGGTATTCCAAAAGCTAACATTTATTCTTTAGTGCGACCCCATTGAGAACTAGTGCGCGGTGGGAACTATGTTACAGACGATGCTGGAAAGGTAGATGTGATGGGAGTTTGGGAAGTGAATGGTGAATTTGAAAACTCCATGGAAGGAATACCTATTGTGAATGTAATTTTTTGTCTTTTTTCTTGGGTAAATGTTTGATGGGGTGTGGATGAAGATGCTTACAATCCCCATGAGAAGGGTGGTGTTGATGTGGAAGCTTGCTAGGAGAAGGAGGAAAATGATTGCATTACCCCCATAAATGTTGGCATGGGTGTAGAAGCTTGTGGAATAAATGGGAAGGATGATTGTGTTTCCCCCGGTAATGATGGTATTGAGGTAGAGGCTTTCTAGGAGAAAGAGGGAAATGATTGTGCTTCCCCTGGGAACAATGACATTACTTGGCCCATGGAAGGTGGAGGAATTTCTTGTGTAAAGATTTGTGTGGGGGGTGGCAGTTGGTTTTGTGAAAAGATTTGGGTAGGAATGATGGTTTGAGCTTCTATGGAGGATGATGGTGTGCTCATGTCAGGGAATGTAGTGGATTGTGTCACTTGTGTTGTAGGTCTTGTGAAACTCCTTTTCAAAAGAGGAGGGATGGGCGAAGCTACTTGTGACATGTGAAAAATTGGATTAGGGATTTGTTGGATGATGGGGGTGTATGGTTCTTTTGGGATTTAGATGGTGTTGATGGGAATGCGAGGTTGGAGATATGGTGGAATGAGAGTATCCTCCTATGTGAAGTTAGCCAACATGTTTCATCGATTCTGAGCAATGAGTGCACTGACTATTTGTGCCTGGCCTAGATGATTCATAGATGTTTCCATTGCAAAAGAAGTAGGGGGATATTGGGATCATCCCATATATTACCAATTTTTTGGATCTAGGGATTGTAATCTACAATCATGCTAGTAGAAATGTTGGGATCAGATGAGCTGGTGGTCTGATAAGGATCCATGTTCCTTTATTTTCTAGATCTTATCTTGACAGGCATGGAGTGGAGATTTAGAAGATGAAGATGAAAAGGATGGATGGATGCAAGATGTTCCTAAGATCTCTAAACATGATGGATTTCAAAAATGCGATGTAAGGATTTGGATTAACTCTAAGGATGGTGAAATTCTAGGGGATTTGTGAGATACTCTGATTTGGATCAAGGATGGCAAAGGATTGGTGGGAGATGGTGAAAAATTGGTGGAATGCTTGGCAAAGATGAAAGATTTGGTAGAGGATTGATGGAGTGCTAAAAAATGATGGTAGATTGGTAGAGGATGGTAAAAGATTTACTAAGTGTCAAGGATGAGTTGCTACTTCTTGATGTAGTATCAATGATAGGATTGGTCAACCTAGGATAGACTAATGATCTTCGGTCAACTTGGATTTTTAACAATGCAAACCAATCTCTTGCTCAAGATGATAGGGTTTGCAAGGACAAGTTAGATTTCCTTTAGACAATGCTCTACCTATTACCCTAATTTTCATATCCATGCAAATTTGGCTAAAACGTATCCACAAATCTCTATTTTCACCTTGCTAGGCATCCCTGAAATTTTCATGAATTTATCTCTTATTTCCTGGCCTCTACAATCTTTTTATTTCCCTAGTCTACAGTTTAAATATTTGAAAATGTAGTCATTGTGCTAAATTGACCCTGAAAACCCTAGCCCTATTATATTTCCTTGTTACTTTATTGAAAAATTAAGTGATCAAAAAAGGCATGTGCATATTAGGTTTCTTCTTGTTCACCAGTTCACTATTTCCTTCTGGCAGTGTTTTAAGTCATTCAATGATTCTGTGAGAATGCCCTCAGTCGGGCATTCACTTAATCAAACCCTGGGTTCACATCTAATTCAGTGAATTAGTGAAGCCCCTTTGTTTTCATATTTGGCTAGCTGAACCATGGTTTATCAAAGTATCTCATGAATAAGAAGCCTTTGGTTTCTAAATTGCTAGGCCCAAGTGGGGTTAGTTCTGCAGGTAGCGGTGAGATTCTGCATTGGACGGTTGTCTTATAGTCTGAAGGAATATTCCAAGAGCATCAGATCATATGCCTACCATGGATTTGGTATTAGGATTACTTGTCAGAGTGGGGTCCCAGTTGATGAGATCAATAATTATTGCAAAATCTTATAGGTTCTATCACAGGCATGCGATCTTACGACAACCATCGATCTTCCCTTCTATACAGTACTTCAGAGTTTAGTGGGTCCACTACCATGGTGTTCTACTTGGAAGCTTTTCATTGGTCAAGAGCTGATGACCTATATTTTTTTCAATGGGCCCAGGGATGTCAGAAGCTTGGAAATCAATGGCTGGCCTATATTCTCAAGGTGTTTTTCTGACACATGAGATTATGCACCAACCATTGATTTCACTTTGTCTCAAAGCACTCTTGGTGGGTCCTTTCTTGCTGATGTGCTCATTTTCTATTGGTTGCTGCATGCTAATGATGACTTCCAGGTGGATCAATGTGTTAGTGGGGTTGTAGCTTAATGAAGATCTATGGCTGGCATAAAGGTGCAAGGAATATTTGAAGGGTATGAGATCTTGTGCCCACCGTTAGATTAGAATCTTGTCTTAGGTGGGTCCAATGTTAGAGGGGTTCCAAGGTGTTGCTGATGAGGCAGCCAGAGAAAATAAAAGATTGATAGGTGGTAGGTCTAGGCCCAAGTTTGAAAAAATGTTTGGCGGCCCCGATAACTTCTCTTTGGTCACTCATTTGCGTGATAAGATAGCAATGCTCTAAACAATTTGGTGAGTGCGCGAATGTGTGTATTCACAAGATCACAAGATAAGTTAGTGAGGCCCTAAAGTTCTCAGTGACCTAGTGATTGTCTTCGATCACTAGTTCACCAAATGTAACCTAGAATTCTCATGAGTGGTTAAAGGAGTATTCAGCGAATCGGCGAATGAAGGATTTCTCTTGTTCGTGGGATATAACCAGGGTTAGTAAAAAGACTCAGTGATTCAGAAATAGCCTTGTTCACTGAATCACTTGACTAGACCAAGGTAAGCCCAAAGGATCTCATGACTTAGAATTCTTCATTTTCATAGTCGTTGAAAGACTTAAAAGAGAAACAGGCTCAAGGTGGGTCCAAAAATGACAGAGGTGCTGACATGTTTGCTTCCTATTGGCCATTAACTTCCATGGTGTTTTTGAATTTTTAGAGGGGTTTTAGGTTGTTTTCTTAGTGCATCATGGTTGTTCATCTACTAGGAATTAAAAGAGATCGATGGTTATGTTTTAAAATGACCGGCTAGCCATTGCAGTTCAATTTGAATATCTCTGCAGGGGTTTTTGCCAGTTTTTGATTCAATGAGATACATTGCTGAGGTAGCTCAAACAATTTATGTCTCTAGGACATTTTTAGTTGAAAGAACATGATGAGGAAGTATGGGCAGCTATCATGGGTTGATTCTTGTCCTATAAAAGTACTAGCTTGAGCATTCATGGTGAGACTTTGTGTAGGAAAGTAGATGAATCCAGGTCACTTGTTTGCAGGTTGATGTATTACAAGGATGGGCACACAAACTAGAGGTCTGATCAGCCATATTTGTAGAGTTACATTCATGATCATACTTGATAGATGTAGGGTTTATTATTCCAATGTAAAATCCATGAAACCCTAGTTAGGTTTTCTGACTCCTGCCTGCATGCATTTGAGCATGTATCTATTGTATTTTTGAAGCTTTCGAGTGAGGAGAGTTGGACAATTTGTAGAAGAATTTAAATTTTCTTAAGGGAAATCTATCGTATCATCTCTACCCTCTGACTTATACAGTTGTATTTTCTCCCATTGATGAATTCAAACTTTGCAGAGGTATTTTGTGACAATTCTTCATGTCCCTATACTTCCTTGTTTGAGTTTATCTCTTATTGAATTGAAGTATATGATATTTTCAGTGGTATCTTAGGGTTCTTGATCCCTCTTACTTTCTATAACTATGTGTTTTATTGTGTTTGATTTGATTTAGATGCTTTTGTGGGCATATTTCAGCCCCCTAACAGTCTTATCTCATTCCTACACTGAGTTGCAGAAGTGAATGTCTACTTGCAGGTCATAAATTATGTCTTATGTTCAAACCCTTCTATGAAACACTTATGCAAGCCTATTCAGTAAGTTGTGATCTACTAGACCTAAGTCTTTCATTGGTTACATTCCTCTATATTGAGATCCAAACCCTAATTTTAGTGTATCACCTAGTAGGTAGTTTGCTTTTAGTCATTTCCCTTTCCAAACACTCCTTCTATACCTTTCCTTCAAAAGTTTACTTTTGATGTCTAGAAGCAAATTAAGGTGATTATCCAAGAGGAACCAACCTAGAACCTAGAGGTCTCATCTTAGTTAGCATAGGTCCCACAACTTGGAGATGATTCCCATGTTATACTAGGTTATCAAGACTATGAGAGCTTGAGAAAAAGGCCCAAACTTAGTGTATAACAATTCTGGCATGCCCGGTGGGACTACACAAGAAGTTCATTGTTGAATATTATGTTATCTCTGATATGCAGATTGCATGATACAGGATTTTAGAAGTTGTTGTATCAATTATATCTGGTGACTCCACTAATTTCAAAGATATAGGCCAACCTTGTTCAAGGTTTGTGAGAAAGATTGAGACTAGGAGCTCAAAGCCTACTCAATTTTTAGAGTTTCCATCAAGGAGAAGTCATAAAGGCAAGTCAACTCAAAGAACATCCCCTATAAGGAGAGTTCAATAAACACCTCCTGATACTTCAGAGAGGAGACCTTTTCACTTTCATTTCAAAAGAAGAGGGAGGTCTCTAACTAGAGACCTAGAAGAAGATTTAAATCCAGCATCAAATACAACCCATATAGTTGTTAATCTTCAGATTCCAACTTATACAATGGCTGGACCATTTGGATTTGCACCTTTCAATTAGGGTAGTCCATTGGCATTTTCTCAACATCATGATGTGCCCTTGGTGGTACTAAAGAGTATACCTGATTTCACAGGTGAAGGGCATACCACTACTTTTGAACACATAAGAGATGTGACCACCATATGCAGCATACCCAACATAACTCAAGAGGATGTGGCCACAAAATTATTAGTAGCCTCTCTAAAAGGTAAGGCTTTAGAATGATTTAGAACTCTAACTGTTGGTTCCATTACTTCATGGGATGAGTTAGCGGATGCATTAAGTAAGCATTTTGAGGATAAATTAGATAACTTGTCTCTAGTTGAGTAGTTAACAACTATTAAGAGAGACCCTCAAGAGAAAATGACAGCTTACAATATTAAATTCCTCAAAACATGGAATAGAATTCTAGTCTTAGTAAGACCATCATCTAACCATTCTTTTCTATACTATTTGCAAAGTTTGAATGGTGAAATTTCTATCATGATCCAATCTATGGGTGGTACTTCTTTACTCCAAGCCTTTGACATAGCTGTCAGGGCTAAAAATTATTTGATACAAGCAGGCATGATTGCTAGAAGGCCTCCAATGCCCATTTTTCCTAGCCTTAAACCCATTACACCTTCCCAAGTACCTCCATTTACCCCTATTCCCACCATATTAGCACCTCAGGCCATTACCAGTGGTCAAGAGTTGAGAACAATTTTCTCTCAAGAGCTGCAAGAGAAAAAGAACAGCCAACAGAGCAGTCAGCAAGAAATGACAAACTTGTTGTAGACCTTGACTAAAGAGGTCACAAATATAAAGAAATAGGGTCAAGGGATCAAACCACCATTTTAGCCACAAGGCCAAGGTAGCAACTCCTCAACCTGCAAAACTAGCAACTCCTCAACCTGCAAAAGAAGCTATAAAGCTAGTGTTGGTTAACACTGATCAAGAAGAGGAGGCTCCAAGTACAAACTCCAAAGGCAATGCCAAATAAGGAGGGAACTCAAAGCCACCTCCCTTTTATGTATTTTTAATCATCAAAAAATCTTTAGTACATAATTGTATGGTAGATAGTGGAGCTACTAGCATTGTAATGCCCAAGAAGGTAGCTAACCAATTAGCACTAAAATATGAGCCCTTCAAAAAGAAGGTAACCCAACTTGATGGATCCTTAGTCAATCCTATAGGTGTGGCCAAGGATACTAGTTTAATCTTGCATGCTAGTCCTAACTTCTCCATCCTCCTTGATATATATATCATAAATCTCCTTGCATTATTTTCCATATGTTTGTCAGGGGAGTTTATAGCCAAGATAGGAGGTTATCTATCTTTTGATTGGTCTCACATGTTATTTCATACAAGGTATGGGACCAAGGTCACCATTAAGTTAGACCCATTGGCAGCACACCACATAGAACCATATGTGTCCAATACCATTAATGTAAACTGCCCTATATTTGATGATAGTGACTCCCAAACCATTAGTGAAGAAAGCACAAAGATAGAGAGTATCCCTGATATTCTTCTAGATGAAAGAGCTTCAGAGGCCCAAGAAAATCTTGTTTGGGATTTTGGTTTGGGAAGTTATTTGATACATGAAAATGATGTCATAGAGCCAAGCCTTTTCAAAGAAGATATTGATTCAGAGGATCAGAGCAATCAAGTTTGGGAACTATTTTTTGATGGAGGTAGAAGTAGACATGGTTCTAGTGGTGGTGGTATATTAGTGTCCCCAAAAGGAGAAAATTATTATACTACCTTTAGATTTAGTTTCTCCTGCACAAGCAATACTGCAGAGTATGAAAGTCTAGTCAATGTACTAGAATGGGCTAGATAAACAAGGCTTAAGGCCTTAAAAGTTTATGGTGATAGTGAATTGGTTGTTAGCCAAGTGAGAGGGATGAGTGCAACAAAAAATGATGTCATGAAAGAATACAAACATAGAGTTTTGGATGCAATAGAATATTTTTGTGCTTTCAATATTGTTGCCATCCCTAGAAAGTTAAATCAAAATGCAGATAGGTTAGCTGATGTTGGATCTCAGTATGATATTCCAAATAGCATCTCAAAAGAAAGGGATCAACAACATATCAAAGTGATTGTTAGACCATCTATTCCTAATAATGATATTAATTGGTAGGTGTTTGACAATGATGAACAAATTTTGGAATTCTTGTTTGAAGAAGATGTCTTTTCAGAGCATAATCAAGATAGGCTATCACAAAATTATGGTGATCAAGTGATACAACTAAAGTCTAATAAGATGCCTAGGGGTCTTGTAACCTTAGAGACTATCTTCAACAAGGATGATGAAGTTAAAAGAAGGAAAGTTGGTCTGGTAATCCAACAAGAACATTGTGTTGAATTAGAATTGGAACTAGGTAAGAGCCTACAATTTGGAAAAGTGAACACTGAATTGGAAAAGCAAGATTACACACAATTATTCAAGGAATTCAATGATGTTTTAGCATGGAAATATGAAGACCTCAAGGGTTTTGATCCTGCCCTTTCCCAGCACACTATTGAGTTAGAATCAAATGCCAAACTAGTGAGGCAGAAACAAAGGCCTGCTAATCCCAAGCTTGAGCCACTTAAGCATAAAGAAGTACTCAAACTAGTAAAAAGTGGCATCATCTACCCCATTAAGCATACTAGTTGGGTTTCCAACCTTGTTCCAGTCAGGAAGAAGAATGGGGAGCTAAGGTTATGTGTTGACTTCAAGGATCTTAACAGGGCCTCATTAAAGGACCGCCATCCACTACCCTCTATGGAACAAATCTTACAATGTGTCTCTGGATCTAAGAGATTTTCATTGTTGGATGGCTATTTAGGATACAATCAAATCCTGGTTAATGAAGAGGATGAATACAAGACTGCATTTACAACCAAGTGGGGAACCATGGCATATCAAAAGATGCCCTTTGGTTTGTCAAATGTCGGTGCTACTTTTCAAAAGGCAATGGATATGGCCTTTAAGAGTCTAATGTACAAGTTTGTGTTGGTCTACTTAGATGACATAACTATTTATTCAAAGCATGTGGTAGATCACATCAAACATTTGAGAAAGATTTTTGAAAGGTGTAGAGAGTTTGGGATATCTCTTAATCCCAAGAAATGTGTGTTTGCCGTTCATGAAGGAAATTTTTTGGGATATGTAGTATCCAAAGAAGGGATCACAGTAGATCCTAAGAGAATTGCAGCCATCTTAGAGCTACCCCTACCACATAACAAGAAGATTCATGAATCTTTCATAGGAAAGATTAATTTTATTATGAGGTTCCTACCTAACATTGTAGATTTACTCAAGCCTTTGACAGCCATGTTAAAAAAGAGTTCAGCTTTTAGTTGGACCAAAGAAGGGAGAGTCAATTTCCAAGCTATCAAAGAGGCATTAACGGAAGCCCCTACTCTCCTAAATCCAAATTTTAGTAAGGATTTTATCCTTTATGCTTATGGAGGACATGATGCTATATGTGTGATGTTGACCCAAGAAAATTTAGATGGATTGGAGTAGCCTATTTCTTTCTTTAGCAAAGGCTTAGAGGAGTATGAACAGAGATACTCTTTTGTAGAGAAACATGTACTTATTGTGGTAAAGTGCCTTAAGAAGTTTAGATATCTATTGACCCATAGCAGGGTACACTTAAAAGTTACTCATCCAAGTGTCAAAGAATTTTTCCTTTCCAAGGACCTAAATGAGAAAAGAGCTAGTTGGATCACAAAGGTGATGGAGTATGACATAGATATATAGACCACCAAGCTAGTTAGAGGAAGAGGTCTTTGTGAACATATGGCATCAGATGAGAGTTCAAAGAAATTAGAGCAAATGGATGCATCTTCGGTTGTGCATTCTATAGAAGAACAAGACAAGGCAACAAGTTGGTTGCCTAATATGATCAATTACTTGAAGATAGGACAATGTCCTACAGATTTGGATTCAGCAAAAATGAGGTATTATATATTGCAATCTATTCCTTTTGTCCTGATTGATGAAGTTCTTTTTAGGAAGGATCACATGGTGTCCTTTTAAGATGCATAGATTCAAAAAAAGTAGCTGATGTCCTATTTGAATTTCAAGATGGACCTTCTGGAGGTCATTTCTCTCCTAGGACTACTACTTTTAAAATCATGAGGGCTGGATACTATTGGCCATCTATCTTTAAGGATAGCCATGATTATGTGAGAAAATGCATCAAGTGTGCCATGTTTGTAAGAAAAGAAAGGCTTGCAACTTTTCCCCTATAGCTAGTTAGAATAGAGCAACCCTTCATGAAGTGGGGTATAGACTTCATTGGCACGATCAATCCTCCATCTAGTGCAGGCCATAAATGGATAATTACTGCAACAAATTATTTCACTAGATGGATAGAAGTAATTTCATTAAAAGAGGCCAATGAGAGTGATGTCCTAAGTTTTTATGATGATATAGTTCATAGGATTAGCACTCCTGACTCCATAATTTTAGATAATGCATTGGCATTCACAGGCCTTAAAGTCTTAGAGTGGGTAGTCAAGAATGGTATCTATCTGATTACAAGTTCAAATTATTACCCTCAGAGTAATGGCTTGGCTGAATCAACAAATAAGAACTTGATTAGGATAATCAAGAAGACTCTACAAGACAATCAGAGGGATTGGAATACTAGCTTAGCTCTACGTTGTGGTTGGATATAATTACCCCAAAGAAGATCATTGAGAATTCTCCTTATATGCTCATATATGTTAGAGAGGCCAAGTTGTCTATCTCAATTGAATTGCCAGCTCTGGACTTGGCCACTTAGTATGGCCTATTTGAAGAAGGAGATCATTTGTAGATCAGATATGCTTAGTTGGTGGAATTGGAAGAGATTAAAGACAAATCAATGTAGGACATGGAATCCCATCAGATTTAGACAAAGAAAAGTTTTGACAAAAGAGCCAGGGTCAAAAATTTCAAAGTTGGAGATGTAGTTCTCAAATGGGATGAGTTCAGATCCAGATCTGGCACACATACAAAATTTGATTCATTTTGGGGTGGCCCATTTGTAATCATAGAATGCAAGGGATCCAATTCTTTCCAGCTATCAAATCTTGAAGGAAATGCCTTACCAATATCAGTAAATGGTTTCCACTTGAAGCCCTATTTTGAGGTTAACCCCTCTCTATAAATTTTTGTAAATAAGTTTCCCTGCTTTCTTTCCCTATTTTCTAGGTTAGTTTCCTACTTTTCAAGATGTTCCTGTGCACAAGTTTGTCTCTCTAGTTCTAGTTCTATCTCCCTGTGAGAATTTTTTATTTTTGATAGCCCCATGCCCAATGGATATGTCAAGGCCACTAATCCATGTCTAGCAGGTTGACATCCAACATAAATCACCAAAATCTTACCCTAATTTTTATATCCATGTAAATTTGACTAAAACCTATCCCCAAGTCTTTGTTTTCACCTTGCCAAGCATCCTTGAAATTTTCATGAATTTATCTCTTGTTTCCTGGCCTCTGCAATCTTTTTATTTCCCTAGTCTATAGTTTAAATATTTGAAAATGTAGTCATTGTGCTAAATTGACCCTGCAAACCCTAGCCCTGTTATATTTCCTTGTTACTTTATCAGCAACTTAAGTGATAAAAAAAGGCATGTACATATTAGGTTTCTTCTTGTTTGCCAATTTTCTATTTCCTTCTGGTGGTGTTTTAAGTCATTCCATGATTCCGTGAGAATGCCCTCAGTCAGGCATTCACTTAATCAAACCCTGGGTTCACATGTAATTCAAAAAATTAGTGAAGCCCCTTTGTTCATGTATTTTCCTGGCTCAACCATGGTTTATCAAAGTATCTCGTGAACAAGAAGCCTTTGGTTGCTAAATCACTAGGTCCAAGTGGGGTTAGTTCTATAGGTAGCGATGAGATTCTACATTGGATGGTTGTCTTATAGTCTAAAGGAATATTCTAGGAGCATCAGATCATACACCTGCTATGGATTTGGTATTAGGATTACTTGTCAGAGTGGGGTCCTAGTTGATGAGATCAATGGTTGTTGTAATATCTTATAGGTTCTATCAGAGGCATGCGATCTTATGACAACCGTCGATCTTCCCTTCTATATAGTGCTTTAGAGTTTAGTGGGTCCACTGCTATGGTGTTCTACTTGGAAGCTTTTCATTGGTTGAGAGATGATGACCTATATTTTTTTTAGCGGGCCCAGGGTTGTCAGAAGATTAGAAATCAATGTCTAGCATATCTTCTCAAGGTTCTTTTCTGACACATGAGATAATGCACCAACCATTGATTTCACTTTGTCTCAGAGCATTCTTAGTGGGTCATTTCTTGCTGATGTGCCCATTTTCTATTGGGGAATATTCGAAGGCTATGAGATCTTGTGCCACCATTAGATTATATTCTTTTCTTAGGTGGGTCCGATGTTAGAGAGGTCCCAAGGTGTTGCTGATGAGGCAGCCAAAGTGAATAAAAGATTGACAGGTGGCAGGTCTAGGCCCAGGTTTGACAAAATGTTTAGCGGCCCCAATAACTTCTCTTTGGTCACCCATTCGTGTGATAAGATAGCAATGCTCTAAATGATTTGGAAAGTGCATGAATGTGTGTATTCAAAAGATCATAGGATAAGTTAGTGAGGCCTTAAATTTCTCAGTGACCTAGCGATTGTCTTCAGTCTCCAGTTCACCAAATGTAAGCCAAAATTCTCATGAGTGGTTAAAGGAGTATTCAGCAAATCGGTGAATGAAGGATTTCTCTTGTTCATGGGATATAACGAGGGTTAGTAAAAAGACTTAGGAATTCAACAATAGCCTTCTTCATTGAATTTCTTGACCAGACCAGGGTAAGCCCAAAGGATCTCAAGACTTAGAATTCTTTAGTCGCATAGTCACTGAAAGGCTTAAAAGAGAAAAGGGCTCGAGGTGGGTCTAAAAATGACAGAGGTTCTAACATGTTCGCTTGCTATTGTCCGCTTAATACCATGGTGTTTTTTACTTTTCAGAGGGGTTTTAGGTTGTTTTCTCAGTACATCATAGCCATTCATCTGCCAGGAATTAAAAGAGATCGACGGTTATGTTTTAAAATGACCGGCTAGCCATTGCAGTTCAATTTGAATATCGCTAAGGGGGTTTTTTGCTAGTTTTTTATTCAATGAGATACAGTGGTGAGGTATCTCAAAGAATTTATGTCTCTAGGACATTTTTAGTTGAAAGAAGATACTCTTTTGTAGATAAACTTGTACTTGCTATGGTAAAGATTCTTAAGAAGTTCAGATATCTATTGACCCATAGCAGGGTACACTTAAAAGTTACTCATCTGAGTGTCAAAGAATTTTTTCTTTCTGAGGACCTAAATGAGAAAAGAGCTGGTTGGATCACCAAGGTGATGGAGTATGACATAGATATTTAGACCACCAAGCTAGTTAGAGGAAGAGGTCTTTGTGAACATTTGGCATCAGATGAGAGTTGAAAGAAATCAGAGAAAATGGATGCATCTTTGGTTGTGCATTCTATAAAAGAACAAGACAAGGCAACAAGCTCGTTTCCTAATATGATCAATTACTTGAAGATAGGACAATGTCCTACAGATTTGGATTCAGCAAAAAGGAAGTATTAAAGATTCCAATCTATTCCTTTTGTGCTGATTGATGAAGTTCTTTTCAGGAAGGATCACAATGGTGTCCTTTTAAGATGCATAGATTCAAAAAAGGTAGCTGATGTCCTATTTGAATTTCATGTTGGACCTTCTAGAGGTCATTTCTCTCCTAGGACTACAACTTTTAAAATCATGAGGGCTGGATACTATTAGCCATCTATCTTTAAGGATAGCCATGATTATGTGAGAAAATGCATCAAGTGTGCCATGTTTGGAGGAAAAGAAAGGCTTGTAGCTTTGCCCCAAGAGCCAGTTAGAATAGAGCAACCCTTCATGAAGTGGGGTATAGACTTCATTGCCATGATCAATCCTCCATCTAGTGTAGGCCATAAATGGATAATTACTACAACAAATTATTTCACTAGATGGACAGAAGCAATTACATTAAAAGAGGCCAATGAGAGTGTTGTCCTAAGTTTTTATGATGATATAGTTCATAGGTTTGGCACTCTTGACTCCATAATTTCAGAGAATGCATTGGCATTCACAGGCCTTAAAGTCTCAGAGTGGGCTATCAAGAATGTAATCTATCTAAATACAAGTTCAAATTATTACCCTCAGGGTAATGGCTTGGCTGAATCAACAAATAAGAACTTGATTAGGATAATCAAGAAGACTCTACAAGACAATCAAAGGGATTGGCATACTAAGCTTAGATCTTCCTTGTGGTTGGATAGAATTACCCCAAAGAAGATCATTGGGAATTCTCCTTATATGCTAGTATATGGTAGAGAGGCCAAGTTGTCTATCTCATTTGAATTGCCAGCTCTAGACTTGGCCACTAAGTATGCCCTATTTGAAGGAGGAGATCATTTGCAGATCAGATATGCTTAGTTGGTGGAATTGGAAGAGATTAAAGACAAATCAATTGGAATCCCATCAGATTTAGACAAAGGAAATTTTTTACAAAAGAGCCAAGGTCAGAAATTTTAAAGTTGGAGATGTAGTTCTCAAATGGGATGAGTTCAGATCCAGACCTAGCAGGCATACAAAATTTGATTAATTTTGTGGTGGACCATTTGTAATCATAGAATGCAAGGGATCCAACACTTTCTAGCTATCAAATCTTTAAGGAAATGCCTTGCCAATATCAGTAAATGGTTTCCACTTGAAGCCCTATTTTGAGGTTAACCCCTCTCTATAAATTTTTGTAAATAAGTTTCCCTACTTTCTTTCCCTATTTTCTAGGTTAGTTTCCTACTTTTCAAGAAGTGCATGTGCACAAGTTTGTCTCTCCAGTTCTAATTCTATCTCCCTGTGAGAATTTTTGAGTTTTGATAGCCCCATACCCAATGGATATGTCAAGGCCACTAATCCATGTCTAGCAGGCTGACATCTAGCAGAAATTGCCAAAATGTTACCCTAATTTTCATATCCATGCAAATTTTTCTGAAACCTATCCCCAAGTCTCTATTTTCACCTTGCTAGGCATCCCTAAAATTTTCAGAATTTATCTCTTGTTTCCTGGCCTCTGCAATCTTTTTATTTCCCTAGTCTGTAGTTTAAATATTTGAAAATGTAGCTATTGTGCTAAATTTACCCTGCAAATCCTAGCCCTATTATATTTCCTTATTACTTTATCAGCAACTTAAGTGATAAAAAAGGCACGTGCATATTAGGTTTCTTTTTGTTCACCAGTTCACTATTTCCTTCCGGTGGTGTTTTAAGTCATTCAATGATTTCGTGAGAATGCCCTTAGTCGGGCATTTGCTTAATCAAACCCTGGGTTCACATGTAATTTGGTGAATTAGTGAAGCCCCTTTTTTTACGTATTCACCTGACTCAACCATGGCTTATCAAAGTATCTCATGTATAAGAAGCCTTTGGTTTCTAAATCACCAAGTCCAAGTGGGGTTAGTTCTACAGGTAGCAGTGAGATTTTGCATCAGATAGTTGTCTTATAGTCTAAAGGAATATTCCAAGAGCATCAGATCATATGCCCGTCATGGATTTGGTATCAGGATTACTTGTCAGAGTGGGGTCCCAGTTGATGAAATCAATAGTTATCATAAGCTCTTATAGGTTCTATCAGAGGCATGCGATCTTATGACAACCGTCGATCTTCCCTTCTATACAATGCTTCAGAGTTTAGTGGGTCCACTACCATGGTGTTCTACTTGGAAGATTTTCATTGGTTGAGAGATGATGACCTATATTTTTGTCAGTAGGCCCAGGGATGTTAGAAGCTTGGAAATCAATGGCTGGTGTATCTTCTCAAGGTGTTTTTCTGACACATGAGATTATGCGCCAATCATTGATTTCACTTTGTCTTAGAGCATTCTTGGTGGGTCCTTTCTTGTTGATGTGCTCATTTTCTATTGGTTTTTGCATGCTGATGAGGACTTCTAGGTGGACTGATGTGTTAGTGGGGTCATGGCTTAATGAAGATCTACAGCTAGAGTAAAGGCGTAAAGAATATTTGAAGGGTATGAGATGTTGTGCCCACCGTTAGATTAGAATCTTGTCTTAGGTGGGTTCAATGATAGAGAGGTGCTAAGGTGTTTTTGATGAAGTGGCTAGAGTGAATAAAAGATTGACAGGTGGTAGGTCTGGGCCCAGGTTTGACAAAATGTTTGGCAGCCTCGATAACTTCTCTTTGGTCACTCATTCGCATGATAAGATAGTAATGCTCTAAACAATTTGGTGAGTGCATGAATGTGTGTATTCACAAGATCATAGGATAAATTAGTGCGATTGTCTTCAGTGGCCAGTTTACCAAATGTAAGCCAGAATGCTCATGAGTGGTTAAAGGAGTATTCCGCGAATCGGCAAATGAAGGATTTCTCTTGTTTGCGAGATATAACCAGGGTTAGTAAAAAGACTTAGTGATTCAACAATATCCTTGTTTGCTGAATCACTTGACCAGACTAGGGTAAGCCCAAAGGATCTTGTGACTTAGAATTCTTTAGTCGCATAGTCGCTGAAAGACTTAAAAGAGAAAAGGGCCCGGGGTGGGTCCAAAAATGATAGAGGTGCTAACATGTTCACTTCTTATTGGTCGCTAACTTCCATGGTGTTTTTGACTTTTTAGAGGGGTTTTAGGTTGTTTTCTCAGTGCATCATAGCCATTCATCTATCAGGAATTAAAAGAGATTGACGGTTATGTTTTAAAATGACTGGCTAGCCATTGTAGTTCAATTTGAATATCTCAGTAGGGGTTTTTTGCCAGTTTTTGATTCAATAAGATACAACGGTGAGGTAGCTCAAAGAATTTATGTCTCTAGGACATTTGCAATTGAAAGAAGATGATGAAGAAATTTGGGCATGTTGGTGTTCAAAAATGCTTATGCCACTTAGGGCTGCCAATATGCCTTGAGACTAATGTTAGGAGTGGTTAGTTCCAAGTATGAGAGCTCTGCAATACAACTAGACCAACTATAGGGTCTTAATATGCCCTCTTCTACTTTTGGCTCTAAAAAACCAAGGTGGGTGCACCTAATTCAAACAAAACTCCACTTACTACACACCTTATACTTCTAGATTCATAAAGTAAATCATAGTAAAGGATTATTAAATACTAACCAAGTATTCATTGAATCAACTCTACTATGCAGGGTAAAATAGTCTTGTGAAGGCTATTACTACTATCAACCAAATAATGAAAAAGACTTGAAATGGAGCTACTATTCAAAGATGTAGGAAATAGCCAAAAACCATCAAGCATTGGACTCAACTAAATATACTAGTCCTTGATCAGTGCCATTATCCATTGGGCTGCACTCAAACACAAATATAGAACATGAACCAACTACTGTCAAAGACTCAAAGCCATAAATACAACTATTCCAGCCCATCCACTACTTATAAGATCCTTCTGTAGATGAATCTAATGAATCTATGCCCTATCCAAAGTATTTTTCACTTGATCCTAGATCAAGAACTAAAGACTAGAACATATGCAAAGGTAACCTAATGCAATGGACCAGAAAATCCAAAACTCATAAAACTGACATGAAGGAGAGACTTGAAAGCTTGAAACAATTATATTAAGTATGATGAATCATGTACATGTCTATACCAGAAATGAGACTACCACTTTAATAACCTGCAAAAGATACAAAGAAGTTCTATTCAGCCTCCTACAATGTGACAAAGCTCACTAATTCCCTGGAACTAATCGAAATCAAAACCCTTGGAACTGATCAAAATTTGAACCCTTCCTAATGATCATGAAAATCCTTTTATAGGAACAAGGATGCAACAAGCTACAGATCATTAGGGCACAAAATTTAAGTCTGCAACCACCTAGTACAACAAGAAGACAAATAGTGTAGAGAAGCCTAGAAACCTAGGAAAATCAGATCAAATCTGATGTACAATGCATTGGTTTCCTCATCATAGACTAACTACGATCACAAGTTACTACCTTCTTGTTGCAGGAGAAACAAAATTCGATGCCAGGACTAGCTTGAGAAACTTCACATGTACACAAAGGTAACTGACATACCAAACCCTAGCTGCCTGTAGAAAGAAACAATCCATTGCATTTAAACCAATGCGGCACCCCAGGCAAGAAAATCTAATCTACGTAGCCACATAGACCTTCACCATCATCATCGCAACTACTACTACCCTGGAAAAATCAATTCTGAGCTACCACACCTATCGCAAACAACTCACTATGAAAACATTGGCAAGAAACCTTGCAATCATATTTGAATTTGGTTGCCAATAGTTAGCCGGTCAACTTTAAAACACAACCATCAATTTGTTCTCTTTCAGCAAATGAAGTGGCCCAAAAAGGAATCTTGGTTTACATTCATGCCTACTCGCATGATCACAAGACACCCTACTCACCCTTACAATCATGCGACTGCAATCACTTAGCCGTGCAACTGCAATCACAAACCCACTCAGAAGTTTGAATTTGAAATGCAACGGTCATCCTCAAGGTGCCAGCAATCTATCAATGGTCAACATTTGAACTAAGATTAACTTTATATCACCACCATTCAATTCATTTACTTTTCTCAGGTCGGCACACTTTATATTTCTTTAAACAAAATTGACGGTCATCATTACACTGCGATGCTAAAAGTCAAGCATCTCACCTCAGCGGTATAGCGACAACCACATGATCTTCACAGACTTGCAGATGCTCCACATCCTTTGAAAACTGTAGCCCCACTGACAACATCCAGCTCGTCACCCTGCAGACCAATCAGAACTGAGCACATCACTGAGCAAGCAGCCCCAGTTTATCTAGCAAACTGGCGACCGAAGAACTTTCGCCAGTTTGCAAAATACTTTATGCCATTGCCAAATCATTATGTGAACCAGTGACAAGAAGGAAATTTGTCAGGATGCCATACACTTATTGGGACTACCAAACTACTCAGACCCCACAAATGGGCCTACTTAAGATGAAATATATGGCTGTCGCAAAATCTCAAGGGATAAACATTGCACAACTTTTCCATGTGAACTTACGCTGACCACTGATCCTATTTAAACTTTAACTATGCTGGAAGCATGAAGAATTGAGTCCCACTAACAAACTACCACCTCACCACCATAGAAAAGTGTCAACTAGTCACATGATCGCATAGCCAAAAATTGGGCTATGCGATCATGCGACAGCCAACCAAAGGCCACCACATGACTGCCAGCAGAACCACACCCTTTCCACCAACCAGCCCCATGGGTAAGAAGTAACCAGTCGCATGGTCACATATCAGAAAAATTTGACATGTGATCATGCGACAACCAATCATTTTGAAACCTTTGAAGACTTGGGCCCACCATCCATCGCACTTGTGCAGTTAGGGAACGCTAGCAAACAAGAAACTATGAGGTTGAAAACACATAGGGTTTCTGATGCCAAAAGATAAGCGCACAAAAGCTGGAAGGCACAAGGTTGAAAACAATGAGGGTTTTCACATAGACTAAAAACATGATGGATTTTCAAAAACACTATGGGTTATCGACACTGTGGCAGATTCTAAAATTTGTTTCTTGTAGATGTTAGAAGTTGAATAACTTTCTAGATTTTGCAATTTAGCACGTGTGTTTTGGACTGGAGCAAGGTGACATAATAAACTACCAGGGGCTAAGGGAACACACCATGAAACACTATGGATTTTCAATGCAAGATCAAACTATGCAACAAGGTGGGATAACTTCAAAATTTACAGGGAAAAGGCCATTTTCTCAAGATTTTGCATTGACAGGAAAATGGACCAACAGGGTGGCTATCATGGGTTGATTCTTGTCCCAAAAAAGTACTAGCTTGAGCATTCATGGTGAGACTTTGTGTAGGAAAGTAGATGAATCCAGGTCGCTTGTTTGTAGGTTGATGTAGTATAGGGATGGGCATGCAAACTAGAGGTCTGATCAACCATATTTGTAGAGTTACATTCATGATCAAAATTGATAGATGTAGGGTTTATTATTCTAATGTAAAATCTATGAAACCCTAGTTAGGTTTTTTGATTCCTACCTACGTGTAGTTGGGCATGTATATATTATATTTTTTAAGCTTTCAAGCAAGGAGAGTTGGACAATTTGTAGAAGAATTTCAATTTTCTTAAGGGTCATTTGTGGTATCATTTCTACACTTTGACTTATATAGTTGTATTTTCTCCCATTGATGAATTCAAACTTTGCAGAGGTATTTCATGACCATTCTTCATGTCCCTATACTTCCTTGTCTGAGTTTATCTCTTATTGAATTGAAGTATATGATGTTTTTAGTGGTATCTTAGGGTTCTTGATCCCTCTTACTTTTTGTAACTGTGTGTGTTATTGTGTTTGATCTTATTTAGATACTTTTGTGGGCATATTTCAGCCCCCTAACAGTCTTGTCTCATTCCTCCACCAAGTTGCAGAAGTGAATGTCTTCTTGCAGGTCATAAATTGTGTCTTATGTTCAGACCCTTCTATGAAACACTTATGCAAGCCTATTCAGTAAGTTGTGATCTACTAGACCTAAGCCTTTCATTGGTTACATTCCTCTATACTGGGATCCAAACCCTAATTTTGGTGTATCACCTATAGGTAGTTTGCTTTCAGTCATTTCCCTTTCCAAGCACTCCTTCCATCCCTTTCCCTCAAAAGTTTACTTTTCATGTCTAGAAGAAAATTAAGCTAATTATCCAAGAGGAACCAGCCTCTAGAGGTCTCATATCAGTTATCATAGGTCCCACAACCTGGAGATGATTCCCATGTTATACTAGGTTATCAAGACTACAAGAGCTTGAGACAAAGGCGCAAAATAGTGTATAACACTACCAAAGGGGGAGATTTCTGATTTAGGATAAGGTTTTTGAAGAAACTCAAAAGTATGGGACACAAATTATTTTTGGGATTTGGGTCACTAGATTTAGTGCAAGGATGGTGGGTCTCTGATTTGGATAGATAGATGCTAGATTTGGATCACTAGATTTAGTGCAAGGATGGTGGGTCTTTGATTTGGATAGATAGATGCTGGATTTGGATCAAAGATTTTGGGATTCTGATTGTGGATTGTTAATGAAAGGATGGTGAAGGGTGACATAATCATGCTATTTATAAGGAGATGACCTAGATGCAACTAAAATGGATGACCTATGATGTAACTAGGAAGATGACAACGAGTGCAATGATGTAACTAAGAATGATTTTTAGGATGAAACTAAGGATTGGTGGTGATGCAAGGATGAAACTAAGAATGATCTAGGATGCAAATGATGTCGAGATAGGATTTGGGATTTCAAAGGAACAAAGGATATGCAATGGGCCCATCTAGTCTTCTCTCTCTCTAGATTGACATAGTGATGATTAACTTGGAATCGGTAAGAAAATTGGTTCACCTCAAGGTGTTATATTCAATGTTTTCCAGTCTCTCTTGATTTTTCTCTTCTACTTAGATCGCTTTAAGGGAATGTTGGTGATCTTTCATGTTTCTTTCTCCAAGTTTCTTCTCTTGATAGACTAGGGATTTAGGAAGCCTAGCTTTTTTGTGTTGGGTCAAATCAGACATATCTTGGGGAGATTCTTGGCAATGGTTTTTGAAACAAGGCTTTGGATGTTTCATTTTCTATGTCTTGATTGGAAAAGGACAAAATTGAAAAAGATATTTTGAAAATAATCCCAACAAGGGACAAGGAAACCTTGTGGGATACAAAAAATCATTGAACCACTGAACCTGATAAATATTTGGAAGGTGTATATTGTGACAAGTGTTTTTATTGAGCTTCAAACTTTTCAATCACTTCAAATAGAAGTACATAAGGATAAGACTGGTATCAGAATATTTTCCCACAACTTGATACCCCAAAAGAGGGATACATATGGTGAGTGTCTTAAGGTGATCTAGAAAACCACAGGGACCAGTCCTTGCACAAATACTATGATACCTTCAAATTTAGATTGGGTAGCTTCTAATTAACAGGTTTTTAGTTGTTCTATGGAATCCTCCCAATCATTTTGTACGTGCGTGACTCACTTAAGAGCCTACTTGTCCATGTCAAAATAGTAGGGATATTCACCTACCTTAGGCTACCATAAACATGCATCACCCAAGCTTGAGGGGATGAAGTGAGAGTTTTCACAATGCTTTATTTCTATACTGGTCAGGGAAGGTACTGGTTTGAGGTCATTCTCCAAAGAGGAAGTGATTTTCTCTTTGGACAGGCCTCTCTAGAAGTAAAATGAATGAACTAGTCCATGTTCAAATCCACTTTTATGTCACTTAATTTAAAAGGATTTTGTAGAAATGGGAAACTTTGCAAGACACATCAGGAACTTTATTCTTTACCAAATTGATTTATGTGGTTTTTGAAAGTGAATGCTTGCAAACATATGTGTTTAATTTTTTCTTTTTTCTTTTGAAGACAAGAAAGCTTTCTGAAAATAGATTTTGTGCAAGTAATTTAGCCTTTGCATTCAAGATTTGGTGTTTACTTTATTCTAGGAATTTTAAAATGAGCTTTGTTTCAACCTTAATTCATTCAAGATTGATTTTTGGTTTCTTTTGAGACTGAAAGTAAATGACTTGTGAGTTGATTCATTACTTTAGGTTCACTCAAGATTTGATGTTCTAGATTGCATTTTAAAGCCCAAAATGAGATTCCTAGATTGATTTACGAATGATAATTTTTAGAAAAATCCCAATTTTTTGCATCAAGATAAATTTTCTTAAAATATATCAATTCTTTAGGAATGATTTATGAAAAATTAGGAAACTTTGGGACTGTTTAGGGAACCATTCAAATTGAAATGCAAGTTATTTCCTAGATTTCATGAAACATTAAAAAACTTTGACATTTTGAAAATGAAGTTCATTTTAAATTTGATTGATACATTAATTTTGAAATAGGACCATTTTCATGCACTTAGGATTGATTTGGAACCATTTAGAAATGAGATTTAGATTTGAGGTTCTTTTTATTCACCAAAAAGACAAGGTATTTCTACTTTGCATGAATGCATTTTAAAGCCCTAGATTTGCATGATTGAAGTTCATTTTAGCCAAATGAAAGTTGTTAGAGGTGGGTTTTATTGGTTTAGGGATAAATAGGAACAATTTGAGTTGGTTAGGACTATTTAGTAAATGATTAGGAACAACTTGTAAGTTTGTTAATTTCCTAAACATGTAAGAGTGATTTAGAATTTATTTAAAGCCCCAAAATAGGTTTGTTTGATTCCTAAACACACCAAATGAGTTATTAGCCTTAAGGTAGTGGTTTTTATGCCTTCAAAGTGTACCTACAAAAATAGGTGTCGAAAACTTGAAAAAAGTAGTCAAGAGGGCCTCAAAAACCCCTAGAAACCCAAAAAATCCAACTTTTCCTTGGCCTAGGGCCTTACAAAACCCCCTATTTCCCATACAAGTAAATAGAGTAGATTATTATGATTCCTTTACTCATATGAGTGATGGGTAGGGCTCATATGAGTGGGGATGGTGTTTGGCATGAGAAAACTGGGCTAGTGGTCTAAAAACAAGCCAAAAAGACCTAGAAGGTTTGCATACCAATATTGGGTGACCCTGGTATGAGTATGGGTCCTTTATCATATGAGAAAGTACCCAAGGGAGTTCACTTGTATGATTATTCACCTAGAACATGATGAGTTTGTTGAAAAAGTGAGTTTTTTGCTTGGAGAACACTAAAAAATGCAGTTTAGGAGGTGTGTAGGGTCCCACCGGGCATGCCAAAATGTGATCAGTGAAAATTTAACCTCTTCAAAATAGGCGTAGACATTCAAAAATTAGTGAAAATGAATATAACAGCATATTCCTAAGCTTAAATAGAAAAACAAATGCAAAGACACTCAGATAGATTAGAAATGGGAGCACCCTGTCACCATTTGATTTGTTCTTGACTTAGGGATGTGGGTGTTCTCTCAAATCATTTAGAGAAATTCTCTAATGATGATTAGGAGATATTAGGATTGTTTAGTGACCATAAAGACCCCATAATGACACAAAACTAGGTATAGAACACTTGTTTTGCCCCTAAGGCCTTAAGGATCCTAAAAGGCTCAAGAATGAAAGTTAAGCTACTTATGAGTAATCTATGATTGTTTTTAGACAAAATGAGATGTAGTATGATACAAAAATGATTAATAAAATATTGAAAGAAGTAGGTTCAATCCATTAAACTTAATCTAAGATGTGTTAGAAAGCATGTAAAATCAGTTAATCTAACATATAATGAAAAATGCTTAAGGTTTAGGATTATTATATCATTATAACACTACTTAATATGAGAGATGTGAGTTCATCCTTTTCTCTTAGGAAGTGAGGGTATTTATAGGATTTTGGGAAGGTCTTGGGTTAGGAGGATGAGTTAGAGTCAAAGATGGAGTTTGAGGTAAGGTTTACCTTGGGTTAGGGATGCTCACACATGTATGAGAAACACTAGGGAAGTGTGCAAGGGGAACAAGTGTGGAAAAAGAGACATGGTTCTCTTTATGAGGTTGTAAGAAGCCTTAAAGAGTCTGTAAGAGGATTTAATGAGTGTGTAAGGCTCATTAAGGGAAGAGTTTGACCAAAAGTCAAAGAGGACTTGGATTAGGCTAAGAAATGTAGGAAACATCTCCTAAATAGGTTTAGGGAAGTTTAGGAAAGATTGGAAGGGTTTAGGAAAGGGTATAAGATTCTAGGTTTTTGAGGCTTTAAATAAATATAAAATTTATTTAGGGAATGTGACATTATTTATTAAATATTGATTTAATAAAGAGAGGAAAGTCACTTAAATTTGATTTAAATGGTTGGGGGAGAGATTCTTTAATTAAAGATGTTTAATTAAAATAAAGGGATTTAATGACATAAAAATATACTAATTGATTAAATAAATAATTAATTAACAAATGATGATGTCATCAGGGGTTTTCAAAAAAATTAAAATACTTTTGCTTTCTAAAGGATTTTAGGTGTCTATAGTATCTTTGTGCTTTGTTCAGTCAAGTTTGGAGCTAGATCTCTATTAGTTACTTTGACAACATCATTCTTTGACTCAATGTATTCCAAGATCGCTCACACCTTAGTCAAAGAGGGGAAAATTTAATCACCCAAAAATGGTCTAGTAAACTATGAACCTCACTCTAAAATTAAAATTAAAATACTAGAATACATCTTGTGCTTAATCAATTTTTACATTAATTTAATCTCTTATTTCTTGATCAAATTATCACTTTATTATATTATTTGACGATATCCTAAAGTTTGACCATTTTATCGTGAGATTTATTTTATGAAAAGTATATGAACCCTTTTAATAAAATAAAATCCTCATTATCCTATGTGTGCACATGAAAAGAGAATTTCCTAATTTAAAAAGAAAACTAGAAAAGGACTTTTGTCTACACATTGAATGGACACTTTTATAGGTGAGAGGAATCTCCTTTTGCATTTTAATCTCTTCCACACACCTTTTTGGACTCTTAAGCATATGCATTAATTTTTCCTCTTGAGAATCTTGTGCACCAAAGTCAAAATAGGGATTATTCCCCACCCTTGGATTTTTCCTCTTAATCTCTCACTATCCATTGCTCTTTAAAAATATGACTCTCTCCTCACTTTTTATTCGTAAACATATCTTACAATCTTTGGAATTGTTAGAGTTATAGATCTTATACGTATGCTATTGTTATGCTATCATTTTGCTTACTTACATTCTTATAGTATTCTTGAGCACTTATTTGCATCTTTCATTCTATCTTACTTGCATCTTATATTAGCATTTCTTTATTGTATTTAACTTAGATCACATAGATTAATTAGGAGGTATTATAATCTTGCTAGATTATCTTTTCTTTCCTTGTTCTTGCATTTCATTTTATATTATCTTTGATTTGCATTATCATTTGAATCTTTCATTCAATGGTGCACCTTGCAATGGTTTTTCTTTGAAGTTCATTTGAGATCCACTCTTTGTATTATCTTAGATTCTTGCACATCATATATAGGAAGATATAAGTCTCTTCTTGAGAATTCCTTCTTCAGGGATTCTCTCAACTGTAATGGATTGTAGAAGTGTGTTACATTTTGATCACACACCTATTTAATAGTTGTGTCACTTAGTTAGTTTTAGGTTGTTCAAATTAGATTCTTCATTATTAGTCATTGTCAATATGTTTTGATAGATTGTTTAGTGTGTAAGACCATAAATGACAATAATAGATCAAACATGTATCATTTTTTGTTTTCATTCCCAGTTTGTTGATTAGTTCCAACAATCTCCCCCTTTGGCATTGACGAAAAACCTTATCAATTCCAAGATTGTATAGAACAATGGAAAATAAAATAAAAATTACATAACACTATTGGAAATATAGATATAGTAACTGAGAGGGGGGGTGAATTAGTTAACCACAAAATATTACCACTGATCCCTTAAATATTTTAACAAAGTATTTACTGTGCCACTTCGTAATTATATAGAGAAATGTTGAAAACTTGATCCTTGAAGTGTGTAATAATTAAACTATTTTAAGCATTCATCACTGATTAAATTACATGAATAAAGAAAATGACATGAACACAAGAGACACTAGATTTACTGTGGAAACCCAATATGGGAATAACCACCAATGTAACTAGTTACTATTTTTCACTCTTCTGAAGTGATGCCCGGTTAGAAGCCAACCTGGTAAAAGTTTACAAAACACACTGTTAGGTGTGACCTTGTTAGAGGATTTAATCACCCTGCTAGGAGTGGCCTTGTAAGAGGTCTTGAAACAATTCAATAGAACTGTTACCTTGTTAGAGGATTTATAAAATGGTTGTTAAACCAACTCAGTTAAGAGATTTTGATATCACTGCTACAATTGCTAGAGAGTAACAATGAAATAACCTGCAACTAAATTGTTGAATATAGATCTCTATTTTGTTTCACTAGATCCTTACTGATCAATTAAATATTTGCTGCTCCTCAAGGATATCTGACCATCCTTCAAAATTCGCACACACCTTTCTTCAAAAATGATTTCTGCATGTTGTATATATTTTATTCACCATTTGACCTTCTATATATATATGCCATTTCATAATCATTTAGATTGACAAGTCGGCACTAATAATTATTATAACAGTTGGCTGGGATAAACAAACTGTGATAAAAAAATTCCTTGAAAGGGCCGACCTTGCTTGGTAAACATTAATCCTGAAAAGATTTCCTTCAATGACTGAGAGAACTTGGTAACCGCAGCGAATTTTGCAACATCCTTTGGAGACCGAGAGAGCTCGGTAACCACTAATTTCCTTTGATAACCGAGGAGGCTCGATTAACACTATTATCCTATCATGTTTCCTTTAGACACCTGAGAGAACTCGGTAGACACTAAAAAATTCTTAGTTGACTGACTGAGCTTGGTAGATACTGAGAATCACTTAGCTGATCGACTGAACTCGGTAGATACTGAGAACTGCTTAGCTGACTAACTGAACTCGGTAGATACTAAGAATGATAATTGATATGACATTTGTGTGACATCAAAGACAACACATAGCTAATCCAACAATGTCCTTCAGACAATTGTATCCAACAATCTCCCTCTTTGGCATTGATGGCAACACAACATGTCATAGCATAATAAAATTTCACAGATAAACCAAGAGTAAGAAACATATCCTTAGCTTCATTCTAATTCTCATCATCTTCAAACTTCTTTCTCTGACTGAGAACTCTCCCTCTTAACTTCTCAAATTATTCTTCTTAGAAATTTCTTGAAATGACAGCAAACTCTCCCTCTTTGACAACACATGCCAAAGACAACTTACACAGTTTTGGTAAATATCAATGTACCTTATGTACTGATTCATATGCAATGATTCCCTGACTGTGCTGCATCAACTGATTGATCTTCAACATGTTCTGGTTGATGCATCACTAAAACTTTATTTAGTGAACCTCGGATAGGGGAGTGACCCCTAACTTGCCTCTTAGATACAAGAATGCATCCTTAGGTAGTGGTTTGGTGAAGATATCTGCAATTTATTCTTTTGTATGAATATATTCCAATCTGATTTCCTTGTCCTGCACCAATACAAAGTGATATTTAATTACAATGTGCTTAGTTTTGGAATGCATTACTAGATTATTTGAAATATTTATTGCACTTGTATTATCAAAAAACATAACAACTGGTTCTTTGATCTCAACCTTCATGCCTTCCAAAAGCTGTTTAAACCATATAATATTAGAGTAGTTTACTTCTGTAGCAACATATTCTACTTCTGCTGTGGATTGGGATGTGCAATTTTTCTTTTTACTAGTCCAAGATACTAACCTCTTGCTAAGAAAGAATTCTCCACCACTTGTACTCTTTCTGTCATCAATGTTTCCTGGCCAATCAGCATCAGTAAACACTTTTAAATCTAGATTGCCTCCAAATTTATACCACAACCATAATCTTCAATTCCCCTTAAATACCTCAAGATTCTTTTGATTGCCATCATGTGATTTTCTCTAGGTTTAGCTGAGAATCTTTCCACTATTCCAACTGCTAAGGCAATGTCAGGCCTTGTGTGTACCACATACTATAATTTTCCAATCATTGATCTATATAAGGTCTGATCTACTTCTTTTGAATCATCATCTTTGGTAAGCTTTAGTCTAGTACACATGGGTGTACCAACTGGTTTTGAATCTTCCATACCAAATTTCTTAAGTATTTCCCTAATATATTTAGACTGAGTAATGTAGATACCATTTTTGTTCTGCTGAATCTGAAGTCCAACAAAGAATTTTATCTAACCAAACATAGACATTTCAAATTCTTTGTTCATAAGCTCTAAAAATTCTTTGCACTGATCATCATTTCCTGTAAACATAGTATCATCCACAAATATTTCTGCCAAAACAATTTTGTTATCTGATCCTTCTTTTATGTATAAATTGCTATTGTCATTAGCCCTTTTGAAATTAATCTAAGTAAGATAGTTATGTAATCTTTCATACCATGCTCTAGGAGCTTGTTTCAGACCATACAATGCTTTGTGTAATTTGCAGACCATATCCCTTTTGTCTGGATCAATAAACCTTCAGGTTGCTCAATGTAGACTTCTTCCTCAAGAATACCATTGAGAAAAGCAGATTTGATATCCATCTGATATACCTTAAATCCTTTATATGCTACATATGCAAGTAAAGTCCTCACACCTTCTAATCTTTCAACAGGAGAAAAATTCTCTCCATAATCTATTCCTTCTTCTTGAGAATATCCTTTACATACCAATCTTGCTTTGTTTCTTGATATTTGACCATCTTCATTCAATTTATTTCTGAATACCCATTTTGTCCCAATTACATTTTTATCTTTAGGCCTAGGTACAAGAGTCCATGTCTTATTTTTCTCTATTTGCTCTATTTCTTCATTCATAGCCTCAATCCAACTTTCATTTTCTAATGCATCTTTGACATTTTTAGGTTCAAAATCAGCAAATAAACATGTACCTTTTAGTTTACTTCTTGTCATAGTACCATCTCATTTGTTTCCAATAATCTGATTTGGTTTGTGATGCTTTCTGACGTACTTGGCTAATACAGGTTCCTTGCTTCCTGAATGAGTCACATTGTCATCTTCTTCATCTTCAGGTTCACATTGCTCAGGCTCGATAGATACTTGCTTGGTAGCTTCAGACTGAGACTCGGTACTTTGTGACTCGGTTTGAACTTCTTCTTGTGACTCAGTTACTATACTGGGCTCGATAGATGTAGTCTCCTTACATGTGTCTGGCAATGTATCAGGTTCGATGTAAACAAATTTTTTGTAGTCCTTTGGTTCCTTTTTTCTTTCTTCTTCAATCTTTTCTGCAAACTCATCAATTCTCACATGTGCACTTTCTATGACTTTGTGAGTAGACAAATTTAGACATCTATATGCCTTACTTTTGCAAGAATATCCCAATAATATTCCTTCATCACTTTTTACATCAAATTTTCCTTTTCTAGATTCTTTCAAGATGTAACATTTACTACCAAATACTTTTAGGTAGCTTACATTTGGTTTGTAGCCATACCATAGCTCATATGGAGTCTTGAATGTGTCTTTTCTCAGCTGTACTCGGTTCAAGGTATGAACTACAGTGCTGATAGCTTCCTTCCAGTATTTCATAGCAATGTTCTTGTCAATCATTAGAGTCCTTGCATAGTCCATGATAGATCTGTTCCTTCTTTCAGCTATTCCATTCTACTTAGGAGTTCTCCAGGCTGATACCTATCTTTTGATTCCTCTTTCAATGTAGAAATTATTGAATTCATGGGAGATGAATTCACCACCTCTGTCTGATCTCAAGCATTTTATTCTTTTTCCTATTTCCTTTTCTACTCTTTCTAAATACCATTTGAACTTCTCAAATGCTTCAGACTTTTCTCTTAAATACATAACAGTCATCATTCTAGAATAATCATCAACAAAGAGAATAAAGAATTTTTCTTCGGTATAGCTCTCAATTCCAATAGGTCCACATAAATCAGTATGCACAATTTCCAAAATATCTTCAGATTGATAGTTTTTACTTTTGAAACTAGACTTTCCCATTTTACCAATTTGACAATTCTTGCATAGACCAACATCAGGTTTCTTCAAAGTAGGAATACCTCTTACTTTCTTGAATTTGCTTATTTTCATCATGTTGTCAAAATTTAAATGACATAACCTTTTGTGCCATAACCAACTTTCTTCAATTTGAGCAATAAAACATGAGTAATCACCAAGATCAAGATAAAATAGATTACCTTTGGTTTGTTTGCCTGATCCTATCAGTTTTCCTTTGTCATCTAGCAGTCTTGCTTTGCCATTCATGAATTCAACCTTGAATCCAATGTTGATTAGCTGTGCTACACTTAGAAGATTATGCTTTAGTCCTTCAACCCAATATGCATTATCACATATAAGTTCTTTGGTTAATGAAATTCATCCTTTTCCTTTTATACAATAGGGTTCATTGTTTCCAAACCTTACATTACCACCATCAAAGTTTTCAAAGTGTTCAAACTTGTTCCTGTCACCAGTCATATGATGTGAGCATCCACTATCTATAATCCATGTGTCATTCTTGCTTATATGAGAGATAAGTGCCATCTCATCTTCATCATTATCAGATTCATCTTTTACAGTAATGAAAACAATTTCTTCTTCACTATCATCCGAATCTTTAGCTAAGAAACATGTTTTCTTACCTTTATCCTTGAATGATTTGAAATTTTTCTTGCCATTGTACTTGTAATTTTTCTTCTCATCTTTGCTTTGCTTTTTTGGACACCTAGCTGCAATATGACCAATTTCTTCACATGAAAAATAGATTAAGAGAGTTTTACCTCTGTATTTTCCTCTGCCTCTTGAATACTTCTTTGCAAGTAATGCTTCAATAACTTCAAGATCGCTATCAAAACTTTCCTCTGATTCTTCTTCACTTTCTGATTGGATTTTCTTCCCTTTCTTGAGTGAAAGTTTGGCCTCAAAAGCTGATTCAATATTTTTAGAAGTTGGAACATAGTTGTCATAGTTATCCAGTTCAAAGGCTGTCAATCTTCCAACTAAGGCATCCAAAGTTATATTGTGATTTTCTTCACATCTTCTTTCTTGAATAACAGAAAATCTTATTGCATAAATAGGGAGTAATGTTCTAAGAACCTTACTTATAACCATTTCATCATCAATTTTTCCTCCAGAAGCTTTGATTGCACTAACACTTGTCTTGATCCTTTCAACATATTTTGCAATGTTTTCTTCTTCTCTCATTTTCATTTGATCAAACTATCCTCTTAGGATCTCTACTTTGTCTCTCTTCACATTGTCATCACCGCCATAGATTTTCTTCAGCTTGTTCCACATTTCATGACCAGTTGTGCAGTCTTTGATTTCATCAAATTCTTCATAGCTAAGAGCTGATGCAATGTCTATCATCATAGTGTTATGGTTCTTCTTCTCTACAATGTCTTCAATAGTTAATGTGCCAGTAGGAATTGTATATTCTTGATCAATATATTTGCATCTTGAATCACCAATGGAAGTCAAATGTAATCTCATGAGATCTTGCCATGCTGAAAATTTATTTCTGTTAAGCCTTGGAATTTTTCTTTTGTAAGACATCCTGATCTTTAGCTTAGGTCCTTGAAACCCTTCTTGCAAGCACCAAAAGCTCTGATACCAATTGTTGGAAATATAGATGCAGTAACTGAGAGGGGGGGTGAATCAGTTAACTACAAAATATTACCATTGATCCCTTAAATATCTTAACAAATTATTTACTGTGCCACTCGGTAATTATATAGAGAAATGCTGAAAACTTGATCCTTGAAGTGTGTAATAATTAAACTATTTTAAGCATTCATCACTGATTAACTTACATGAATAAAGAAATGACATGAACACAAGAGACACCAGATTTACCATGGAAACCCAATATAAGAAAAACCACCAATGTAACTAGTTACTATTTTTCACTCTTCTAAAGTGATGCCTAGTTAGAAGCCAACCCGGTAAAAGGTTACAAAACACACTGTTAGGTGTGACCTTATTAGAGGATTTAATCACCCTGCTAGGAGTGGCCTTGTAAGAGGTCTTGAAACAATTCAATAGAATTTTTACTGATGAAGGGTGCTCCCCTTAATACCACAAACACATAATAGAAATAGAGAAACAACAACAATATGCAAGAACAGAAAATTGGCTTCTTATTATCTCCACAAATGTGGAATTACAAACTTTCAAAATTACAATATGCAAAGCCACATGGGCATTCCCTTACAATATTCTATAGGACAAAGCCTCGAACTATTACCCAGATCTACTACCCAGAACTATTCTGAACTGCCTAAGACAATAATACGGCCTTCCTTATATAGGCAATTTTTCCACCGCCTGGGAAGGTTCCAGAATTTTAGCCAATAAGGCTGACCAAACTTAGAATTATTTTATTTTAAATTTTATTACACCATAGTCGGCTCAAGATAACCTTTGAAACTTGAACAAAAATTTTGAAGAAAATTATTTTCTGCCATTTCAGGTGGCCAAACTTTCGAAGACCATAAGTCATCACTAGTTGATTCGATTGGCTATTATAACCCCATTTCAAAAATGCCATGAAGTGCTCTACAGGCTTGACCTGTGCAAGCACCCATCACCCAAATTTTTGACCTCATTCGGGGCCTCTAAAGCCTTCAAAACTGAATTCAAAGTTTCTGTACCCTGCTGCCAATACCGAAAATCTTCAATATCTTCTAATATACACTTGATCTGGCAATGAAACTTTACTGGCAGACTTATATGACCAAAATGAACCTCCAAGAAAGAAATCAGATCATTTTGAGCACATACAAAAATTACCAAAAATAACAACTTTCCATAAATAGCAGCTCTGCACAAAATAGCCCTTATTGAATATAAAAATAGAAATATTTCTTTTGGGTGATGCAAGATTGCTCTTACACCCAAAATGCTCTTGCATCAGACACCCAAGGTAATTTGAGAAGTGACCCTGTCACGACTCAGGCATGCAGAGGAAAACCAAGATGGTTAACCTCCTCCTTTGTTAACCACGATGAATCTTCTACAGGTCATCCTTTCCATTTGACTAAATACTCTTCATATGTCCTATTCCTTGTGCTTCTGCCAACATGACTGTCCAGTATGTCATCAATCTCCTTGATATCTAAACTGGTTGCTGGAATACTCCACTGTGCTACTGCAACCTCATCTTCAACACCTCCTTCATGATACTCTGTCAAATCTAAAATGTTAAACATTGGTGAAATATTCAGCTCACTAGGCAATTCTACCTCATATGCATTTCCTGAATCATGCTTCTTCAATATCTTACATGGTCCAAACTTCTTTATTTTCAGCTTGTTATATGTACCAACTAGAAATCGCTCCTTCCGCAAATGAACCATGACTTCATCCCCAACCTGAAATTCCTTATGCCTCCTTTTCTCATCTGCCTTAGCCTTATACTACGCATTCATCTTGGTAATATGCTTCCTCACCTCCTCATGGATGTTCTTCAAATGTTCTACAAAATCCTCAGCCTCAGCACTACTTATTTCTCCTTTATCTATCTTTCTCAATTCAGATGCATTTCTTGGACTACTTCCATATACAATCTGGAATGGTGATTTACCAGTGCTCCTATTGATAGAATTATTGTATGCAAATTCCACCTGTGGTAAAATCAAATCCCATCCTGTTGGCTTATCTCCAACCAAACATCTCAGTAGATTTCCCAAACTTTTATTCACCACCTCTGTCTGTCCATCAGTCTATGGATGATGTGATGAACTGAACTTCAAATCTATTTTCAAATTCTTCCACAATGTCCGCCAAAAATATCTAACAAACTTAGTATCTCGATCTGAAACTATGGTCTTTGGCAAACCATGAAGTCTCACTACTTCTCTAAAAAATAATTCTTCTATATGAACAACATCATTAGTCTTCTTGTAGGGAATGAAATGTGCCATCTTTGAAAATCTATCAACCACCACAAAAATTGAATCATGTCCCCGCTGAGTCCTCGGTAAACCAAGAACAAAGTCCATGCTGATATCCTCCCAAGGCTTCTTTGGTACGGGTAATGGCTGATACAACCCTGTATTCTGCTTCACTCCTTTCACCATCTGATATACTCTGCAACTCTGTACAAACTTCTTCACATCTTGCTACAACTGTGGCCAATAATAATTCTCACTAACCAAACAAAGGGTTTTATCACGACCAAAATATCCAGCCAATCCTCCGCTATGCTTCTCCTTGATGAGATTCTCCCTCATAGAACTTCATGGAATGCACAAATGACTCCCTCTGAATAGCATATCATCCTGGATGATGAAATCCAACCATTTCATCCTATCTAGAGTAACAGGTTTTGTACAAGCTTTCCAAGTTTCACCAAAATCAGGATCCTCTGGATACAAATTCTTGAGTTCCTTGAACCCAACCACTTCGATCTGCATTTCTGTCAGCAATAGTTTCCTTCTGCTAAGAGCATCTACAACCCTATTAGACTTTCCACTCCTGTGTTTCAAAACAAATGTATAACTCTGCAAAAACTCAACCCATTTCAAATGCCTTTGATTCAATTTTCCTTGACTATTCAAATATTGCAAAGCTTGATGATCAGTATACAAAACAAACTCCTTAGGAAGTAGATAATGTCTCCACTTCTTTAATGCCTGAACTATAGCATAAAATTCTTGATCATAAATAGAATATTTCCTCTTGGCATCATTTAACTTCTCACTGAAATAAGTAACAGATTTACCTTCTTGGCTCATAACAGCTCCTATTGTAGTACCACTAGCATCACAATCTACTTGAAACACCTTATTAAAATTTTGAAGTGCTAAAATAGGTTGTTCTGTAACTTTTTGTTTCAACAATTGAAAACTTTTTTCTGTCCCATTAGTCCACTTAAACTCTTTTCTATCCCCTCTCATTGTTTCAGTCAAGGGTCCACAAATACTGCTAAAATTTCTGATAAACTTTCTGTAAAAGCTAGCTAGACCATGAAAATATCTTACCTCAATAGCACTCCTTAGAGTAGGCCATTCAAGGATAGCTTGTACCTTCTCTGGGTCCATTTTTAGACCTTCTCTTGAAACTACGAACCCCAAATACACCAACTCTTTCTTCACAAAACTGCACTTCTTCAAATTAATCAACAATTTCTCTTCTCTCAACTTTTCAAATACCATACGAATATGCATCATATGCTCATCCAATATTTTACTAAAGATCAAAATATCATCTAGGTAAACAATGACAAACTTACCCAGAAATTCTTTCAGAACCTCGTTCATGAGCCGCATGAAAGTGCTCAGTGCATTGGTTAGCCCAAAAGGCATGACTAACCACTCATATAGTCCTTCCTTTGTCTTGAAGGTAGTCTTCCATTCATCTCCTTCTCTGATCCAAATCTGATGATATCCACTCTTCAGATCTATCTTTGAGAAATACATAGCTCCACTCAAACAATCTATAATATCATCCATTCGTGGCAATGAAAACCTGTACTTGATTGTGATCTTGTTTATTGCCCTAGAATCTGTACACATCCTCTATTCTCCATTCTTCTTTGGTGCTAATACCATTGGTACAACACAGGGACTAAGACTCTCACAGATCAATCCTTTCTATAACAGTTCATGTACTTGTCTATTCAACTCCTCACTTTCTGTAGGTGTCATTTTGTGTGCTACCTTATTCGGCAAACTCACTCCTGGGATCAAGTCCATCTGATGACTGATTTTCCTGACTGGTGGTAATCCATCAGGCACATTATCAGATACAATATCCTGAAACTCATTCAACAAATCTGCAACTTCTACAGGAACATCTTCTACTTCCTCTTTACCAGCTTTTGGTATTAAACCAAAACATACATACTCATGCCTCATACCATCTAGGAAATTTCTTCCATCAACAAAAGTTATCCTTGCATTACCACATACCTTTTCTTCAGTCTCCTTCAATGGTTTTATTTTATGTCGCACTCCATCCTTTGTCAGGGAATAGGTATTTGCACGACCATCATGTACATCACATCTATCAAACTTTCATGGTCTACCCAGCAACATATGACATGCATCCATAGATATGATATCACACAATACCTCATCTTGGTATCCGCCAATCTTGAACTTCACCAAGTATTGTTCATTGACCATGACCTTGTGGTCATCCTGTACCCAGGCAATCCGATATGGATGTGGGTGTTTCTATCTCTTGAGCTTCAACTTTGTCACCATCTCTTCTGACACCAAATTGTCAGTGCTTCCACTATCAATAATCACATCACAACATTTACCTTCACACTTGCACCTAGTGTGAAACAAGCTCCTCCTTTGCTCAGGTTCATTCTCACCACTCAACAGGACTCTTCTGTTAATCAATGTTTCTCCTCTTTCAGCATCTTCAGAATTTGATGATCTGGCATCTTCATCTACATGTGCAACTCTACCCTGCCCTTCATTTTTTCCTATCTATTCTAGCTTGGCGCTGAGGACATTCAAATGCCCTATGACCTTCTTCTCCACAGTGAAAACATGTTCCATGGAAGCCACCTCTTCCAGATCCTTGTCCTCTTCCTCTTCCTCTCTGATCTCTATTATTCTGATCCTGGAAGTGATTGGAATTATTTCCTCGCTGATTCTGACTACTACTGGCCTCATCCTTCTTTTTTGGATCTTCATTTCGGCCACCATATGACCATCCACCAGATCGTCCACCGCAACCTCTTCCATTTTGTCTGCTCTCAAACTTCTTGTTCAACTTTTCCTCTACTTTTAGGGCAAACTAGTATGCCTCTTCAATACTATTCATTCGAACCAGATTCAGCTCCTCCTGAATGCTTAGCCTTCACCCATTAAGATATCAGGAAACTTTCTCCTTATTAGCTTCTGCATGGCCTATTCTGATGAGAAGTCAATAGAACTCCTCTGTATACTCCTAAATAGATCTTCCTACTTGCTTCAAACTCGGCATTTTCATCAGTAGGTCAAGCTCATAATCAACAGGAATGAACTGTCGCTTCAATTTATCCACCATCTGATCCCATCACGTGATTTTCTCCTTTCCCCTTCTATTTCGCTCCAACTGAATCTCTTGCCACCATATCTTCGCATGACCTTTCAGTCTGGCCTTCGCAAATTTGACCCTATCAGGATCCTCAACATCTTCATACTCAAAATATTTCTCACATTCATTGATCCAGTCGATCAATTCTTCTGGGTTAAGATTTCCAGAAAATGTAGGAACCTCAATCTTAGGTCTTTTCCCAATCTTAGAAATGGCCCGAAAAAGTATTTCTTCCTCCTGGTTCACAATTTTGACTTCTCTTTCTTGATATTCTTCTTTGGCTTCATCCTCACTTTCATCTCTGACATTAAGATTCATTCCTCTACGAATCTCTTCTTGCAATGCTCGCACTTGTCTTTACAGTTCCCTAACCTCAGGTGTTACAACACCAGCTCTTCCACCATGTTCCCTTCGTGGAGGCATTTTTGTGATGCGCACTGAAACCCTAACCATGGTCCTAGTGCAAACTGCCTCACACTCAGCGATCTATTTACACACTCAGGAACTCCTGCTTTGATACCACTTGATGAAGGGTGCTCCCCTTAATACCACAAACACATAACAGAAATAGAGAAACAACAACAATATGCAAGAATAGAAAATTGGCTTCTTATTATCTCCATAAATGTGGAATTACAAACTTTCAAAATTATAATATGCAAAGCCACATGGGCATTCCCTTACAATATTCTATAGGACAAAGCCTTGAACTATTACCCAGATCTACTACCCAGAACTATTCTGAACTGCCTAAGACAATAATATGGCCTTCCTTATATAGGCAATTTTTCCACCACGTGGGAAGGTTCTAAAATTTTAGCCAATAAGGCTGACCAAACTTAGAATTATTTTATTTTACATTTTATTACATCATAGTCGGCTCAAGATAACCTTTGAAACCCAAACATAAATTTTGAAGAAAATTATTTTCCACCATTTCAGGTGGCCCAACTTCAGAAGACCATAAGTCATCACCAGTTGACCCGATCGGCTATTATAACCCCATTTCAAAAATTCCATGAAGCACTCTACAGGCTTGATCCACGCAAGCGCCCATCACCCAAATTTTTGACCTCATTCGAGGCCTCTAAAGCCTTCAAAACTGAGTTCAAAGTTTCTGTACCCTACTGCCAATACCGAAAATCTTCAATATCTTCCAATATACACTTGATCTGGCAATGAAACTTTACTGGCAGACTTATATGACCAAAATGAACCTCCAAGAAAGAAATCAGATCATTCTGAGCACATACGAAAATTACCAAAAATAGCAACTTTCCATAAATAGCAGCTCTACACAAAATAGCCCTTATTGAATATAA